>OZ020311.1:19993812-20446812 GCA_963971305.1 Arcuatula senhousia
CTTGTATATAAATGACATTTTCGAGACGAGTTACCGAATCCGATCCGGAGAGTTGCCACATATCCCACCGGGTGGGGATTTGTAGGCCACCCATCCCCCTTTCCCTAGATCCCCCTAGTCCCCAACGGATTGAAAGAAAGGGTGGAAGTGGAGACCATTTCTTATATACCTATGCCAGGCCCGTTTATAGTAATAATGACATTTTCGGACGACTTACCGAATCCGATCCGTAGAGTTGCACATATCCACCGGGTGGGGATTGTAGGCCACCCATCCCCCTTCTAGATCCCCCTAGTCCCCAACGGATTGAAAGAAAGGGGGGAAGTTGAGACCATTTCTTATATACCTATGCAGGCCCGTTTATTGTATATAATGACATTTTCGGACGATTACCGAATCCGATCCGGAGAGTTGCCACATATCCCACCGGAGTGGGATTGTAGGCCACCCATCCCCTTCTAGATCCCCCTAGTCCCCAACGGATTGAAAGAAAGGGGGAAGTTGAGAACCATTTCTTATATACCTATGGCAGGCCCGTTTATTGTATATAATGACATTTTTCGGGACGATTACCGAATCGATCCGGAGAGTTGCCACATATCCCACCGGGTGGGGATTGTAGTGCCCACCCATCCCCCTTCTAGATCCCCCTAGTCCCCAACGGATTGAAAGAAAGGGGGGAAGTTGAGAACCATTTCTTATATACCTATGCAGGCCCGTTTATTGTATATAATGACATTTTCGGACGATTACCGAATCCCCGATCGGATGAGTTGCCACATATCCCACCGGGTGGGGATTGTAGGCCACCCATCCCCCTTCTAGATCCCCCTAGTCCCCAACGGATTGAAAGAAAGGGGGGAAGTTTGAGAACCATTTCTTATATACCTATGCAGGCCCCGTTTATTGTATATAATGACATTTCGGACGATTACCGAATCCGATCCGGAGAGTTGCCACATATCCCACCGGGTGGGATTGTAGGCCACCCATCCCCCTTCTAGATCCCCTAGTCCCCAACGGATGAAAGAAAGGGGGGAAGTTGAGAACCATTTCTTATATACCTATGCAGGCCCGTTTATTGTATATAATGACATTTTCGGACGATTACCGAATCCGATCCGGAGAGTTGCCACATATCCCACCGGGTGGGGATTGTAGGCCACCATCCCCCTTCTAGATCCCCCTAGTCCCCAACGGATTGAAAGAAAGGGGGGGAAGTTGAGAACCATTTCTTATATACCTATGCAGGCCCGTTTATTGTATATAATGACATTTTCGGACGATTACCGAATCCGATCCGGAGAGTTGCCACATATCCCACCGGGTGGGGATTGTAGGCCCACCCATCCCCCTTCTAGATCCCCCTAGTCCCCAACGGATTGAAAGAAAGGGGGGAAGTTGAGAACCATTTCTTTATATACCTATGCAGGCCCGTTTATTGTATATAATGACATTTTCGGACGATTACCGAATCCGATCCGGAGAGTTGCCACATATCCCACCGGGTGGGGATTGTAGGCCACCCATCCCCCTTCTAGATCCCCCCTAGTCCCCAACGGATTGAAAGAAAGGGGGGAAGTTGAGAACCATTTCTTATATACCTATGCAGGCCCGTTTATTGTATATAATGACATTTTCGGACGATTACCGAATCCGATCCGGAGAGTTGCCACATATCCCACCGGGTGGGATTGTAGGCCACCCATCCCCCTTCTAGATCCCCCTAGTCCCCAACGGATTGAAAGAAAGGGGGGAAGTTGAGAACCATTTTCTTATATACCTATGCAGGCCCGTTTATTGTATATAATGACATTTTCGGACGATTACCGAATCCGATCCGGAGAGTTGCCACATATCCCACCGGGTGGGGATTGTAGGCCACCCATCCCCCTTCTAGATCCCCCTAGTCCCCAACGGATTGAAAGAAAGGGGGGAAGTTGAGAACCATTTCTTATATACCTATGCAGGCCCGTTTATTGTATATAATGACATTTTCGGACGATTACCGAATCCGATCCGGAGAGTTGCCACATATCCCACCGGGTGGGGATTGTAGGCCACCCATCCCCCTTCTAGATCCCCCTAGTCCCCAACGGATTGAAAGAAAGGGGGGAAGTTGAGAACCATTTCTTATATACCTATGCAGGCCCGTTTATTGTATATAATGACATTTTCGGACGATTACCGAATCCGATCCGGAGAGTTGCCACATATCCCACCGGGTGGGGATTGTAGGCCACCCATCCCCCTTCTAGATCCCCCTAGTCCCCAACGGATTGAAAGAAAGGGGGGAAGTTGAGAACCATTTCTTATATACCTATGCAGGCCCGTTTATTGTATATAATGACATTTTCGGACGATTACCGAATCCGATCCGGAGAGTTGCCACATATCCCACCGGGTGGGGATTGTAGGCCACCCATCCCCCTTCTAGATCCCCCTAGTCCCCAACGGATTGAAAGAAAGGGGGGAAGTTGAGAACCATTTCTTATATACCTATGCAGGCCCGTTTATTGTATATAATGACATTTTCGGACGATTACCGAATCCGATCCGGAGAGTTGCCACATATCCCACCGGGTGGGGATTGTAGGCCACCCATCCCCCTTCTAGATCCCCCTAGTCCCCAACGGATTGAAAGAAAGGGGGGAAGTTGAGAACCATTTCTTATATACCTATGCAGGCCCGTTTATTGTATATAATGACATTTTCGGACGATTACCGAATCCGATCCGGAGAGTTGCCACATATCCCACCGGGTGGGGATTGTAGGCCACCCATCCCCCTTCTAGATCCCCCTAGTCCCCAACGGATTGAAAGAAAGGGGGGAAGTTGAGAACCATTTCTTATATACCTATGCAGGCCCGTTTATTGTATATAATGACATTTTCGGACGATTACCGAATCCGATCCGGAGAGTTGCCACATATCCCACCGGGTGGGGATTGTAGGCCACCCATCCCCCTTCTAGATCCCCCTAGTCCCCAACGGATTGAAAGAAAGGGGGGAAGTTGAGAACCATTTCTTATATACCTATGCAGGCCCGTTTATTGTATATAATGACATTTTCGGACGATTACCGAATCCGATCCGGAGAGTTGCCACATATCCCACCGGGTGGGGATTGTAGGCCACCCATCCCCCTTCTAGATCCCCCTAGTCCCCAACGGATTGAAAGAAAGGGGGGAAGTTGAGAACCATTTCTTATATACCTATGCAGGCCCGTTTATTGTATATAATGACATTTTCGGACGATTACCGAATCCGATCCGGAGAGTTGCCACATATCCCACCGGGTGGGGATTGTAGGCCACCCATCCCCCTTCTAGATCCCCCTAGTCCCCAACGGATTGAAAGAAAGGGGGGAAGTTGAGAACCATTTCTTATATACCTATGCAGGCCCGTTTATTGTATATAATGACATTTTCGGACGATTACCGAATCCGATCCGGAGAGTTGCCACATATCCCACCGGGTGGGGATTGTAGGCCACCCATCCCCCTTCTAGATCCCCCTAGTCCCCAACGGATTGAAAGAAAGGGGGGAAGTTGAGAACCATTTCTTATATACCTATGCAGGCCCGTTTATTGTATATAATGACATTTTCGGACGATTACCGAATCCGATCCGGAGAGTTGCCACATATCCCACCGGGTGGGGATTGTAGGCCACCCATCCCCCTTCTAGATCCCCCTAGTCCCCAACGGATTGAAAGAAAGGGGGGAAGTTGAGAACCATTTCTTATATACCTATGCAGGCCCGTTTATTGTATATAATGACATTTTCGGACGATTACCGAATCCGATCCGGAGAGTTGCCACATATCCCACCGGGTGGGGATTGTAGGCCACCCATCCCCCTTCTAGATCCCCCTAGTCCCCAACGGATTGAAAGAAAGGGGGGAAGTTGAGAACCATTTCTTATATACCTATGCAGGCCCGTTTATTGTATATAATGACATTTTCGGACGATTACCGAATCCGATCCGGAGAGTTGCCACATATCCCACCGGGTGGGGATTGTAGGCCACCCATCCCCCTTCTAGATCCCCCTAGTCCCCAACGGATTGAAAGAAAGGGGGGAAGTTGAGAACCATTTCTTATATACCTATGCAGGCCCGTTTATTGTATATAATGACATTTTCGGACGATTACCGAATCCGATCCGGAGAGTTGCCACATATCCCACCGGGTGGGGATTGTAGGCCACCCATCCCCCTTCTAGATCCCCCTAGTCCCCAACGGATTGAAAGAAAGGGGGGAAGTTGAGAACCATTTCTTATATACCTATGCAGGCCCGTTTATTGTATATAATGACATTTTCGGACGATTACCGAATCCGATCCGGAGAGTTGCCACATATCCCACCGGGTGGGGATTGTAGGCCACCCATCCCCCTTCTAGATCCCCCTAGTCCCCAACGGATTGAAAGAAAGGGGGGAAGTTGAGAACCATTTCTTATATACCTATGCAGGCCCGTTTATTGTATATAATGACATTTTCGGACGATTACCGAATCCGATCCGGAGAGTTGCCACATATCCCACCGGGTGGGGATTGTAGGCCACCCATCCCCCTTCTAGATCCCCCTAGTCCCCAACGGATTGAAAGAAAGGGGGGAAGTTGAGAACCATTTCTTATATACCTATGCAGGCCCGTTTATTGTATATAATGACATTTTCGGACGATTACCGAATCCGATCCGGAGAGTTGCCACATATCCCACCGGGTGGGGATTGTAGGCCACCCATCCCCCTTCTAGATCCCCCTAGTCCCCAACGGATTGAAAGAAAGGGGGGAAGTTGAGAACCATTTCTTATATACCTATGCAGGCCCGTTTATTGTATATAATGACATTTTCGGACGATTACCGAATCCGATCCGGAGAGTTGCCACATATCCCACCGGGTGGGGATTGTAGGCCACCCATCCCCCTTCTAGATCCCCCTAGTCCCCAACGGATTGAAAGAAAGGGGGGAAGTTGAGAACCATTTCTTATATACCTATGCAGGCCCGTTTATTGTATATAATGACATTTTCGGACGATTACCGAATCCGATCCGGAGAGTTGCCACATATCCCACCGGGTGGGGATTGTAGGCCACCCATCCCCCTTCTAGATCCCCCTAGTCCCCAACGGATTGAAAGAAAGGGGGGAAGTTGAGAACCATTTCTTATATACCTATGCAGGCCCGTTTATTGTATATAATGACATTTTCGGACGATTACCGAATCCGATCCGGAGAGTTGCCACATATCCCACCGGGTGGGGATTGTAGGCCACCCATCCCCCTTCTAGATCCCCCTAGTCCCCAACGGATTGAAAGAAAGGGGGGAAGTTGAGAACCATTTCTTATATACCTATGCAGGCCCGTTTATTGTATATAATGACATTTTCGGACGATTACCGAATCCGATCCGGAGAGTTGCCACATATCCCACCGGGTGGGGATTGTAGGCCACCCATCCCCCTTCTAGATCCCCCTAGTCCCCAACGGATTGAAAGAAAGGGGGGAAGTTGAGAACCATTTCTTATATACCTATGCAGGCCCGTTTATTGTATATAATGACATTTTCGGACGATTACCGAATCCGATCCGGAGAGTTGCCACATATCCCACCGGGTGGGGATTGTAGGCCACCCATCCCCCTTCTAGATCCCCCTAGTCCCCAACGGATTGAAAGAAAGGGGGGAAGTTGAGAACCATTTCTTATATACCTATGCAGGCCCGTTTATTGTATATAATGACATTTTCGGACGATTACCGAATCCGATCCGGAGAGTTGCCACATATCCCACCGGGTGGGGATTGTAGGCCACCCATCCCCCTTCTAGATCCCCCTAGTCCCCAACGGATTGAAAGAAAGGGGGGAAGTTGAGAACCATTTCTTATATACCTATGCAGGCCCGTTTATTGTATATAATGACATTTTCGGACGATTACCGAATCCGATCCGGAGAGTTGCCACATATCCCACCGGGTGGGGATTGTAGGCCACCCATCCCCCTTCTAGATCCCCCTAGTCCCCAACGGATTGAAAGAAAGGGGGGAAGTTGAGAACCATTTCTTATATACCTATGCAGGCCCGTTTATTGTATATAATGACATTTTCGGACGATTACCGAATCCGATCCGGAGAGTTGCCACATATCCCACCGGGTGGGGATTGTAGGCCACCCATCCCCCTTCTAGATCCCCCTAGTCCCCAACGGATTGAAAGAAAGGGGGGAAGTTGAGAACCATTTCTTATATACCTATGCAGGCCCGTTTATTGTATATAATGACATTTTCGGACGATTACCGAATCCGATCCGGAGAGTTGCCACATATCCCACCGGGTGGGGATTGTAGGCCACCCATCCCCCTTCTAGATCCCCCTAGTCCCCAACGGATTGAAAGAAAGGGGGGAAGTTGAGAACCATTTCTTATATACCTATGCAGGCCCGTTTATTGTATATAATGACATTTTCGGACGATTACCGAATCCGATCCGGAGAGTTGCCACATATCCCACCGGGTGGGGATTGTAGGCCACCCATCCCCCTTCTAGATCCCCCTAGTCCCCAACGGATTGAAAGAAAGGGGGGAAGTTGAGAACCATTTCTTATATACCTATGCAGGCCCGTTTATTGTATATAATGACATTTTCGGACGATTACCGAATCCGATCCGGAGAGTTGCCACATATCCCACCGGGTGGGGATTGTAGGCCACCCATCCCCCTTCTAGATCCCCCTAGTCCCCAACGGATTGAAAGAAAGGGGGGAAGTTGAGAACCATTTCTTATATACCTATGCAGGCCCGTTTATTGTATATAATGACATTTTCGGACGATTACCGAATCCGATCCGGAGAGTTGCCACATATCCCACCGGGTGGGGATTGTAGGCCACCCATCCCCCTTCTAGATCCCCCTAGTCCCCAACGGATTGAAAGAAAGGGGGGAAGTTGAGAACCATTTCTTATATACCTATGCAGGCCCGTTTATTGTATATAATGACATTTTCGGACGATTACCGAATCCGATCCGGAGAGTTGCCACATATCCCACCGGGTGGGGATTGTAGGCCACCCATCCCCCTTCTAGATCCCCCTAGTCCCCAACGGATTGAAAGAAAGGGGGGAAGTTGAGAACCATTTCTTATATACCTATGCAGGCCCGTTTATTGTATATAATGACATTTTCGGACGATTACCGAATCCGATCCGGAGAGTTGCCACATATCCCACCGGGTGGGGATTGTAGGCCACCCATCCCCCTTCTAGATCCCCCTAGTCCCCAACGGATTGAAAGAAAGGGGGGAAGTTGAGAACCATTTCTTATATACCTATGCAGGCCCGTTTATTGTATATAATGACATTTTCGGACGATTACCGAATCCGATCCGGAGAGTTGCCACATATCCCACCGGGTGGGGATTGTAGGCCACCCATCCCCCTTCTAGATCCCCCTAGTCCCCAACGGATTGAAAGAAAGGGGGGAAGTTGAGAACCATTTCTTATATACCTATGCAGGCCCGTTTATTGTATATAATGACATTTTCGGACGATTACCGAATCCGATCCGGAGAGTTGCCACATATCCCACCGGGTGGGGATTGTAGGCCACCCATCCCCCTTCTAGATCCCCCTAGTCCCCAACGGATTGAAAGAAAGGGGGGAAGTTGAGAACCATTTCTTATATACCTATGCAGGCCCGTTTATTGTATATAATGACATTTTCGGACGATTACCGAATCCGATCCGGAGAGTTGCCACATATCCCACCGGGTGGGGATTGTAGGCCACCCATCCCCCTTCTAGATCCCCCTAGTCCCCAACGGATTGAAAGAAAGGGGGGAAGTTGAGAACCATTTCTTATATACCTATGCAGGCCCGTTTATTGTATATAATGACATTTTCGGACGATTACCGAATCCGATCCGGAGAGTTGCCACATATCCCACCGGGTGGGGATTGTAGGCCACCCATCCCCCTTCTAGATCCCCCTAGTCCCCAACGGATTGAAAGAAAGGGGGGAAGTTGAGAACCATTTCTTATATACCTATGCAGGCCCGTTTATTGTATATAATGACATTTTCGGACGATTACCGAATCCGATCCGGAGAGTTGCCACATATCCCACCGGGTGGGGATTGTAGGCCACCCATCCCCCTTCTAGATCCCCCTAGTCCCCAACGGATTGAAAGAAAGGGGGGAAGTTGAGAACCATTTCTTATATACCTATGCAGGCCCGTTTATTGTATATAATGACATTTTCGGACGATTACCGAATCCGATCCGGAGAGTTGCCACATATCCCACCGGGTGGGGATTGTAGGCCACCCATCCCCCTTCTAGATCCCCCTAGTCCCCAACGGATTGAAAGAAAGGGGGGAAGTTGAGAACCATTTCTTATATACCTATGCAGGCCCGTTTATTGTATATAATGACATTTTCGGACGATTACCGAATCCGATCCGGAGAGTTGCCACATATCCCACCGGGTGGGGATTGTAGGCCACCCATCCCCCTTCTAGATCCCCCTAGTCCCCAACGGATTGAAAGAAAGGGGGGAAGTTGAGAACCATTTCTTATATACCTATGCAGGCCCGTTTATTGTATATAATGACATTTTCGGACGATTACCGAATCCGATCCGGAGAGTTGCCACATATCCCACCGGGTGGGGATTGTAGGCCACCCATCCCCCTTCTAGATCCCCCTAGTCCCCAACGGATTGAAAGAAAGGGGGGAAGTTGAGAACCATTTCTTATATACCTATGCAGGCCCGTTTATTGTATATAATGACATTTTCGGACGATTACCGAATCCGATCCGGAGAGTTGCCACATATCCCACCGGGTGGGGATTGTAGGCCACCCATCCCCCTTCTAGATCCCCCTAGTCCCCAACGGATTGAAAGAAAGGGGGGAAGTTGAGAACCATTTCTTATATACCTATGCAGGCCCGTTTATTGTATATAATGACATTTTCGGACGATTACCGAATCCGATCCGGAGAGTTGCCACATATCCCACCGGGTGGGGATTGTAGGCCACCCATCCCCCTTCTAGATCCCCCTAGTCCCCAACGGATTGAAAGAAAGGGGGGAAGTTGAGAACCATTTCTTATATACCTATGCAGGCCCGTTTATTGTATATAATGACATTTTCGGACGATTACCGAATCCGATCCGGAGAGTTGCCACATATCCCACCGGGTGGGGATTGTAGGCCACCCATCCCCCTTCTAGATCCCCCTAGTCCCCAACGGATTGAAAGAAAGGGGGGAAGTTGAGAACCATTTCTTATATACCTATGCAGGCCCGTTTATTGTATATAATGACATTTTCGGACGATTACCGAATCCGATCCGGAGAGTTGCCACATATCCCACCGGGTGGGGATTGTAGGCCACCCATCCCCCTTCTAGATCCCCCTAGTCCCCAACGGATTGAAAGAAAGGGGGGAAGTTGAGAACCATTTCTTATATACCTATGCAGGCCCGTTTATTGTATATAATGACATTTTCGGACGATTACCGAATCCGATCCGGAGAGTTGCCACATATCCCACCGGGTGGGGATTGTAGGCCACCCATCCCCCTTCTAGATCCCCCTAGTCCCCAACGGATTGAAAGAAAGGGGGGAAGTTGAGAACCATTTCTTATATACCTATGCAGGCCCGTTTATTGTATATAATGACATTTTCGGACGATTACCGAATCCGATCCGGAGAGTTGCCACATATCCCACCGGGTGGGGATTGTAGGCCACCCATCCCCCTTCTAGATCCCCCTAGTCCCCAACGGATTGAAAGAAAGGGGGGAAGTTGAGAACCATTTCTTATATACCTATGCAGGCCCGTTTATTGTATATAATGACATTTTCGGACGATTACCGAATCCGATCCGGAGAGTTGCCACATATCCCACCGGGTGGGGATTGTAGGCCACCCATCCCCCTTCTAGATCCCCCTAGTCCCCAACGGATTGAAAGAAAGGGGGGAAGTTGAGAACCATTTCTTATATACCTATGCAGGCCCGTTTATTGTATATAATGACATTTTCGGACGATTACCGAATCCGATCCGGAGAGTTGCCACATATCCCACCGGGTGGGGATTGTAGGCCACCCATCCCCCTTCTAGATCCCCCTAGTCCCCAACGGATTGAAAGAAAGGGGGGAAGTTGAGAACCATTTCTTATATACCTATGCAGGCCCGTTTATTGTATATAATGACATTTTCGGACGATTACCGAATCCGATCCGGAGAGTTGCCACATATCCCACCGGGTGGGGATTGTAGGCCACCCATCCCCCTTCTAGATCCCCCTAGTCCCCAACGGATTGAAAGAAAGGGGGGAAGTTGAGAACCATTTCTTATATACCTATGCAGGCCCGTTTATTGTATATAATGACATTTTCGGACGATTACCGAATCCGATCCGGAGAGTTGCCACATATCCCACCGGGTGGGGATTGTAGGCCACCCATCCCCCTTCTAGATCCCCCTAGTCCCCAACGGATTGAAAGAAAGGGGGGAAGTTGAGAACCATTTCTTATATACCTATGCAGGCCCGTTTATTGTATATAATGACATTTTCGGACGATTACCGAATCCGATCCGGAGAGTTGCCACATATCCCACCGGGTGGGGATTGTAGGCCACCCATCCCCCTTCTAGATCCCCCTAGTCCCCAACGGATTGAAAGAAAGGGGGGAAGTTGAGAACCATTTCTTATATACCTATGCAGGCCCGTTTATTGTATATAATGACATTTTCGGACGATTACCGAATCCGATCCGGAGAGTTGCCACATATCCCACCGGGTGGGGATTGTAGGCCACCCATCCCCCTTCTAGATCCCCCTAGTCCCCAACGGATTGAAAGAAAGGGGGGAAGTTGAGAACCATTTCTTATATACCTATGCAGGCCCGTTTATTGTATATAATGACATTTTCGGACGATTACCGAATCCGATCCGGAGAGTTGCCACATATCCCACCGGGTGGGGATTGTAGGCCACCCATCCCCCTTCTAGATCCCCCTAGTCCCCAACGGATTGAAAGAAAGGGGGGAAGTTGAGAACCATTTCTTATATACCTATGCAGGCCCGTTTATTGTATATAATGACATTTTCGGACGATTACCGAATCCGATCCGGAGAGTTGCCACATATCCCACCGGGTGGGGATTGTAGGCCACCCATCCCCCTTCTAGATCCCCCTAGTCCCCAACGGATTGAAAGAAAGGGGGGAAGTTGAGAACCATTTCTTATATACCTATGCAGGCCCGTTTATTGTATATAATGACATTTTCGGACGATTACCGAATCCGATCCGGAGAGTTGCCACATATCCCACCGGGTGGGGATTGTAGGCCACCCATCCCCCTTCTAGATCCCCCTAGTCCCCAACGGATTGAAAGAAAGGGGGGAAGTTGAGAACCATTTCTTATATACCTATGCAGGCCCGTTTATTGTATATAATGACATTTTCGGACGATTACCGAATCCGATCCGGAGAGTTGCCACATATCCCACCGGGTGGGGATTGTAGGCCACCCATCCCCCTTCTAGATCCCCCTAGTCCCCAACGGATTGAAAGAAAGGGGGGAAGTTGAGAACCATTTCTTATATACCTATGCAGGCCCGTTTATTGTATATAATGACATTTTCGGACGATTACCGAATCCGATCCGGAGAGTTGCCACATATCCCACCGGGTGGGGATTGTAGGCCACCCATCCCCCTTCTAGATCCCCCTAGTCCCCAACGGATTGAAAGAAAGGGGGGAAGTTGAGAACCATTTCTTATATACCTATGCAGGCCCGTTTATTGTATATAATGACATTTTCGGACGATTACCGAATCCGATCCGGAGAGTTGCCACATATCCCACCGGGTGGGGATTGTAGGCCACCCATCCCCCTTCTAGATCCCCCTAGTCCCCAACGGATTGAAAGAAAGGGGGGAAGTTGAGAACCATTTCTTATATACCTATGCAGGCCCGTTTATTGTATATAATGACATTTTCGGACGATTACCGAATCCGATCCGGAGAGTTGCCACATATCCCACCGGGTGGGGATTGTAGGCCACCCATCCCCCTTCTAGATCCCCCTAGTCCCCAACGGATTGAAAGAAAGGGGGGAAGTTGAGAACCATTTCTTATATACCTATGCAGGCCCGTTTATTGTATATAATGACATTTTCGGACGATTACCGAATCCGATCCGGAGAGTTGCCACATATCCCACCGGGTGGGGATTGTAGGCCACCCATCCCCCTTCTAGATCCCCCTAGTCCCCAACGGATTGAAAGAAAGGGGGGAAGTTGAGATAAAGGGACATTTTAATTTCTCAAATGTTGATAATTTTGAATGTTACACCCATGGCACGAACGGGTTATATATTATTCTTGTTATATGACAGATTACCGATTATATTTAAAACTTAAGTCATATTCTATACAGCTTTAATGTAATTAATATAAGAAAATTATTTCGATGCTAAGATATCAGGTAAATGTCCGGCACTTTTTGCATACTATACAGTATTTAATATTGTTAAAATCTGTCAAAGTAAAAAATGGCCAGATTTCGTTAAACAGAAAGTAGATGAGCGACAGACCTGAAATCGAATCCCACGTAATGGGACTCCACCCTGATGCTGAGAACCAAATATCAAGTGGCTGTGATAAGTAATTGTCGAGAAAACGTTACGATTTTTTTCCCCGCCTGCCCGCCGCTCGCCCGACATTCACTATTGAAATCCGGCCAAAAATGAACGGTGTCTTTTCTATGAAGTACCAGCTATGGAATGTTGTTATTCCCATTTGACCATAGTGTTGTGGTTGTTTTATTAGTGTTCTATTAGAATTTACTATTTGTTCAAACGTATTCCAATTAGCACTGCAATTGTCTAATTAATTAATCAGGCTCGTGTGGGAACTATTGACAGCCGTGAAACAGGTGTCCGTTATTGACACCCTCGCGTTAATAATCAGAACATATTTGCTGTGAGGTCATTCATACACACGTAAGACCACTTACTATGCTAACCCGAATAAACATACGTATATTTGTCGCTACTACTCATTTGATAATATTTCGTCTTAATTCGTCATCTGAGCATACTTTGTTGACCAAAATTTCTTAGCACCAGTGTATATAAAATTAATTATTATTAACTAAATCTGTAGCTAACCATTGATTATAACATTATAAACACCTTTTTGTCATATCTGTTTTTATGGTGGCATATTTCTGCCAACACATAATCATATACATAACTAGTTAATTAAGTAGATATCTAGTTATCTAACTAGATAAATATCTAGTTATTTAACTAGATAAATTATCTAGATATTTAACTAGATAATTAAGTGGTTATCTAGTTATTTAACTAGTTATTTAACTAGTTAATTAAGTAGTTATCTAGTTATTTAACTAGATATTTAACTAGTTAATTTTAATATCATAACGTGAAAAAATGCATGTTAGCGCTTGTAACTGCCATTATTATATTATTATTCACCTCTGTTTTAAGAGGTTATCTAGATATTTAACTAGATAACTACTTATTATCTAGATATTTAACTAGATATTTATCTAGATAAATATCTAGATAACTACTTATTATCTAGATAATTATCTAGATATTTATCTAGATAAATTATCTAGATATTTATCTAGATAAATATCTAGATAACTACTTATTATCTAGATAATTATCTAGATATTTATCTAGATAAATTATCTAGATATTTATCTAGATAATTATCTAGATAATAAGTAGTTATCTAGATATTTATCTAGATAATTAAGTAGTTATCTAGTTATTTATCTAGATAAATATCTAGATAATTTATCTAGATAAATATCTAGATAATTATCTAGATAATTAAGTAGTTATCTAGTTATTTATCTAGATAAATATCTAGATAATTTATCTAGATAAATATCTAGATAATTATCTAGATAATAAGTTGTTATCTAGATATTTATCTAGATAAATATCTAGTTAAATATCTAGATAATAAGTAGTTATCTAGTTAAATATCTAGATAACCTCTTAAAATAGAGGTGAATAATAATATAATAATGGCAGTTACAAGCGCTAACATGCATTTTTTCACGTTATGATATTAAAATTAACTAGTTAAATATCTAGTTAAATAACTAGATAACTACTTAATTAACTAGTTAAATAACTAGTTAAATAACTAGATAACCACTTAATTATCTAGTTAAATATCTAGATAATTTATCTAGTTAAATAACTAGATATTTATCTAGTTAGATAACTAGATATCTACTTAATTAACTAGTTATGTATATGATTATGTGTTGGCAGAAATATGCCACCATATGTTTTAGAAAAGATCAGACTTATCTTATCAACAAATTAACGTATTAACATCAATAAAAGGATTAGCTGTCTGAACTGGACAGCGAGTGACGGAGTATTTTCATTGGACGAATTCAAGCCTCGTTCCACCAAAGTATTCGAAGACGAATAGGGCTTGAATTATTCGAGTGACTACTATGCATGTTTTAAAATATATACTATAATTCAAAATAAATAAGAAATAAGTCAAATCAATATCATTCAATCTAATGATGGATTGTTTAAATTTTTAGAGAAGCAAAAGACAACTCACATTCAGGGGCTTAATGCTCCCTGCATTTGGATTTTAGAGTGCGCGCATGCAGGCACAACCTGCAGGTAGAAACTTAATCCAAAATTGCAAATGGTGTGAGCAAGTCCACGTGGACTACTCGTATATCGAAGTCTATAAATGTATTCTAATATATAAATAACATATAGCTGAGAGGGTGATAGAGTAGATTGATACCTGAGAAAAGCATTGTCAACTATGGCGTAGCCGAGGTTGACAATGTCTTTTCGAAGGGTAGCATTTTAATTTTAATTTATTATACTAAATCATTTGAGTACTTTTACGAACGGATTTTCAAATCTTTTTATTTGTTTAGACATTTGTTTGTTAGTAGATGCATTAATTGGTGCTATTTAAAATAAGCACTTTGCACGAAATATTGTCGAATCTAACATTTATACTATCAATTTTACAACTTATTAAGAATGTCAAATTGAGGCTTGTGCACGAGCTCGGCGCACGAGAGGGTGATAGATAAAACAATATCATCCACGAGGGTGATAGATAAAAAATTATCACCCGCTGGGTTCTGTTTTTGAAATATGTTATATGATAGATGGAATTGTTATATTTAAATTTGTTAAGAAAAAATCTTATGAAGTAAAATAACAATAATTAACACAATACACAACAAAAGGGTGCGTAATTCATTTAACATTGCAGGCATGGGGAGGTGTTACCCGAATAATACAGTCGTTATATTTCGGTCCTTGCAGTCGCTACATTAACATGTCTCGCCGAAGTATGTGAAAACGGATAGGGCTTGGATCATTCGAGTTAGGGGAGGTGTAATGTAAGTAATCAGCTGTATATTTGTACCTATTATGTCCTATTATAACAACTATTGATTGAGAAATATTAACACAATGCTGTTACATTTTTTGAAAGTTCGAATAAATGTATTTTTTATAAATATATACATGATAACCATAAGCTACAGTTTTATTTAAGTCGACCAGTAAACTACTTGTACAAACCTATTATTTGCAAATATCGTATACACGCACATAACTTGAAGATTGAAACTGGTAGATATTATAATGTAAATAGAAACGAAAGGTTTTGTGATTTTTGTATGAATTGTATTGAGGATGAGTTTCATTTTATTCTGAATTGTAGTAATTATAATGATATTCGTAAGATGTATATTAAACCATATTATTGAAAAAAAAAACTTCTGCTTTTAAATTAGTCCAACTTTTGTCTGTTTGTAACATCAAAGAACTTAATAACCTGGGTAAATTTTTGTATTGTGCTGAAAAAATTAGAAATGTTTTATAATTGTCATGCTCCGCTATTCAATATTGTATTGATAAATTATTGTGTATATATATGCCTATAAGCTGTATTGCTTTTGGTAATAAAGTATTATTATTATTATTAAAAAAAATATATGTTTTAAAAGAAAGGGACTTGTAGCAAGTCTATAATGTAAGCAGTGCTCGTTTGAAGTATATAGTAATCTTCATTTTTGATTTAGTACCCTATCACCTTTTCATAACCTTGTCAGGGACAAAACTTCGGGTCTGTAGATTATCAGTAAAGACCTCGGCGGTCATTGATTAAATGACATCTACAAACTTATGAATGAAATTTATAGGTTCGATTAAAATATTTTAAGGTTTTTAAGGAATGAACAGGGTGAAAGATTGAAAATATAACAGTAAACCGACAGGAATGTGCATTTATAATGTTATACACTCCTATACCAAAATCGACAAAATTACAATACGACTTTAAACTATTACATGAAATTCAACTTGAATAAATGTCACTCCAGTCGCAAATCCTTTTCTACATGAATTTGACAAATTATTACTTCACTTGAATTTTAGAAAAAAAGTTGATTCTAGCAGGGTCATGATTAGACATTTTATGGACCAATATTATGAGTCTCTCTACACCATATACGATGCATTTCTTTGTTTGGTCCTGCAGAGTCATGGGCAAGAGCTTATTTTATGGACCAAATCTACACCATTTTACGATGCATGCATGTATTTCGGAAGGAACGGAAAATAGTTACTCCGTGTATGTTTTGACAACAATATATGCCCATTAAAGATTTTCCAAAATATTCCATAGAGTGTGATAAGACTGCAGGCTTGCTGTCCGGCATTGCAAATTATTATTTAAGACAATGCAGATAAGCGAATTACGAAGTGAAAAGAGTTTAACTATTTTTTTTTTAACTTGTTCCTCAATCTAGACTGAACAAAAGCTTTTGGTTTTGAGTACTTTTCGTTTTCAACAGTTTTGGAATTTGACCTTCCTATGTTTTGATTAAATCCTACCGATGAAAGGTTGCTCTTTGAAATATCGATATATAGCATATCCAAATCAACCGTTTATACCCGCGTTTTGGTATTTGTAAATCTGGTAAATTGCGGACTGGCTTCAGAGAGTTTTTAAATCTTCGGTGTTTTTCTTTCCGCATATGCTTACCCATAAATTCTACCAAGGCGTTCCAAAACTATGACCCCGAAACACATCGATGCAGGATGTACGAATAGACGTATGGACGGAGAGACGAATTTAATACCCCCATTTCCGCGAAAGGTGGCGACAATACAAAAAAAAACTTTCAATTTACGTTTTGGATGAAAATGAAAGTTGCAATTAATGATAGTTAAAAACTTTCGTACTGTTTTTACAATATGCATAATATTTATCTAATTTTCATATTCAATCAGTTTTCTTATGAATATCACAAAGTTTATCTTATCTATATATATGCACGAAAATGGTATAATTCGTTATCAAGTCTATTACTTCCTATATGCATAGGCGGCATTCTTCAGCTATCCTCAAAGTGTTCAATACAATGATGTTGCAAATTTAGATTTAGCCGGAATCTGATAGACATCCTCTATGTAGGTGACACACTTCCGAGTCGGCAGAGGTTAGTCCCCCAAATAGTTTTATCATTTTCGATGATAACTGAAGAATGTCCCCTGCATTGTTTAATAGGCTGTATTTAAGTTATCATCCTTTAAAACGAGTTCCATTTATTTGTATCATTTATACTGAAAACATTGAAAATAAAATTGGAATAATTGAAGCAAGAATATACAAACTGAAAAATGAGGTAAGGAAATTTTTGAAAAATATTTATAAGATTTATTTGTTTCAATCTGTTTCAGCAGCATTTTTATTGAATCTTTTTTAACGAAAAATGACCTGGAGATCACAAATTTATACGCTTCGAGGAATTAACCAAAAAAAGCAGCTACTTAAAATGTAGTATTATTTACTTATTATCCATCAATATATAATTGATAATTTTGTATGTACGTTTGAATGAGGTTAGAAGTTAACAATATAAATATGTTTTTTATGATCATTGTTAAAACAATTTTTTATCTTTTTTAAATTATTATATTTTTAATTAATTAATTGTGTGCATATCATCTGACAATAAATGTCTTTTTCTGACTTTATTTATGTTTATTTTTTACAGAATCTGCTTTCACTTGCTGTTATATATAACAGCGGTCTGTAGTTCAATCATACATACCAGAAGAGAGACAACTGGAATTTCATTACCACCAAGAAAGAGAGTAAATTCAGGGTTACTAAAAACGATTCAGTTCCGTTCCAGTGAATTATCCGGAACATTTCACCAATTACAAAATATAGACGGAAATTCACAAATGGACTATCAGGATAGTCAAATTGATAATTTGAAAAATATAAGAAACAACATAGAACTGTTCTTACCGGCCAAAAATATTCATTCACGGAGTAAACGCAGTTCGTGGAACCGTCATAGAATAAGACATTTTTTGAAAAAGTTTTTCCGCCAACGAGGACATAAGCGACACGGCAGACTTCAATTTCGATTTGGATAATTATATGGTTCTTGATATAGAAATATGGAGTTTTGAATCTCAGTTTAATATTCAGTATTAAAAATCCATACCAAAGGGTACCACTGTCGTGTTCATTAAAAAACAATTCTTAATCCATGCAAAGTGGGACTTTAAACAGGACTTTCTTTGTCTATACTCAACATCAGCCGCAAATCATGAGCGGAATGTACGTTTCAAGAATAAAACTAGAACGTGTACTCAACATAAGCCGCAAATCACGAGCGGAATGTACGTTTCAAGAATTAACACTAGAACGTTATAAAACAATGCCATAAGAAAAGCGAAGTTGTAAAATGCAATAAGAAAATGGAATCTCTTCACATTTGTAGAAATAAGAAGGTATATTTGTGTTATTATTGTTATTTGTTAACCAATGGAATAAATTTTATTTAAAAAAATCAAGGCATTTGTCATTTATTTTGAATTATTTGCCAATTCGTCACGACAGAAAAAAATAAAGTAAAATATATAACTCTTGTTTCTTCGTCAAAAAATTACAATTTAGTTCCATGCGAATATCTTTAATAGAGGTAATAACAAAATTATTAAACTGGAGCGATCATTCTACATGTTGAAGTAAAAATTACAACAAAGTTCCAGACAACAAATTCTGCTTATTCTGACGTGCGTTTCGTCTATTCAAGACTAATCAGAGGCGCTCTTCCCAAAATACTGAAAAGCTAAACACTGTATCCAGATTATGTTATACATCAAGCATTTAACAATAAAACCAAAATTACCGAAAAGTAAGCCAAATTATGACTTAGATCAACCTATGTCTGGAATTAGCAGACCCTTATGGTTTAGACAATTTTGAAATTCAAACGGATTATGTATAGCTTTGATTTGATCTTTAACACAACAGTGTTGATGCCGGAGCAAAGAAAAAACAAATAAACGACAAAGACACACCAGCGTAATTGATGATCACAATGGTTCGAAGTTCGAAGTTCAAATAGTGGATGAAAACAGAGGTTTGGTTCCGATGTGATCTTCGGGTCCAATAAAGACCGGAGGAAAAACCATCAGCGTCAGACAAAAATTTTGCAACCTCATTAAAAAAAAATCAAAACACAGGCTTGTTATGCTTAATTTCAAAGAAAAATATCTCTAATTCTGCAACTGAGTGTTCCATGGTACACCACCGGCATTGAATAAAAAAAACGGATATTTTTTTCCTCTTCCCAAACATTTCTGTGCATTAATAACAGGAAGGAAACCAAATAAAACTCAAGTCAAAACGAAACTCTGGATGTTGTTATAAAGCACCCTCGAGTCAAATACAGTAAAGAACGCCAATACAAACATTCTTTGACAATTATGCATTCTGTTATGTCAATGAGCATATGATCAAATTATATAATATTCCGTCAAATTCCATGACTACGTATACCTTTTGAGGATTATTACTGCGACTGTGTAGGCAACTACAAAACAGCTACATATGCAAAAACTCACTGAACTAGGGATTTGAGAATAAAATAATCCGTCTTTGTATTTTAAGGAATACTAAGTGTTAGAAAAAATAGTTTCATGAATGGTTTTGAAGCGACAAAAAACACAGATTATACAGTGAAGAGTTGGCACAGCAAAGAAAAACCAAAACGATTGACCGAAATAATATTTAACTATTACAACGTTCTATAAACGCATATTGATGAAACATGTGATCAATCTTACATGTATTAAGGATTGTTTACGGAATGGTTTTAAAGATTACCGTATTACCGTTTAAGCCATATGATACTTGAAATGTAGCATAACGCTAAGGCCCAAAGAATTAAAACAAGGAATTGACCAATATACTTATAGTCATTCGTCTTCGGTCGCACTCACATACGTTTTGGGTTTAGTGTAATATCTTTAACCGTTCAGGTAGGAAGTATGGATTTCTCCTATATATACCATATATAGACGAAAACAAGAATTTCTAAGTGAGCGATCATGCATCTAATTTTAGGGGGTATGGATATTTTTTCATCCTGCCATTTTATTTTCGAAGAAAATCGGACCTGGAATTTTTCTGCACGCTTGCGCCCACAATTTTATTATTATTTTTTAATTTACAATATTTTTTCAGCCAAAATCTGCATCCTGCCTTTTTTAATTTCAAAGCACTGTCCTGTCTTTATATATGGCAATCCTGCCTTTTTATAATTTCAAATTTCACCCCCACAAGAATCAAATGTTTGCTCCCATAAACCATATTTTTAAGAATTTCTTTACACACAATTGAATATGAAATACTAAGTAACCGAAAAAAATATTATCCTGAACTACCAACGCATTTAATTTGAAACTTCCATGCATAAAAAAGAATAATGAAAGATTAAATTGTCAAATTGTTTAAGAGGACCCACTACCATTAAAATTTTAAGGTACTAGTAACTATTTCCTCTCCGGTGCGGGACCTGGAAGGCGAATAGGCCAGCAACAGAGCCTGATCATAGTGGGCCAACGTGTGTAGAAAGTGCCACGCTTCATGCACGTTGAGGACCCCTTTGTACACCGCCAAGTAGTGCACCACATAGGCTAAATTTTCTCTCCTTCTCCAGTGGTGTACAAAATGTACTGTTCCTTTTTTTCTCACCATACCCCAATATTTCATTTCTCATCATCATTTCATGTTCATTTTATTATCCTTTTCATGTTCATCGCCTTTAAATCACCTTTATAGCGAGTACAGCTCGCAAGCGGAGAGCTCTACGGTATTTGTTCCCGCGAAAAATTTGCCTAATGCTGATATTGATTTTTCATGGTCCGGAAAGGAAAGGCTCTCAAATTTTTACAGGAACGGAGTGAATTTGAAAATAATTACCCATTTTGCTAGTCGCATTCCAAAAATTATCTATTTGATAATGTAATAAGTGAAAAATATTCTGATTACGACGAGTTGCTATATTTTTTGTAGTAACCAAATTTTAATTGATTTTTTCTTACTTTTCTATTTAACGTTCAATCGCCCCTAGGATCTCGTCCCAAATTGAACGTTCTATAAAATTAACCAAAACAAAAATAACTACGATGGTTTCAGATCTTATTTGACTGCATCGATTCGAAATCATTTTTTTTTATTGAACAGAATTATGCTGTGCTCGCATTTAGGCACTGCTTTTTTCATATTACTGTTTATAGCGTACACCAACTCACTCACTCCAATTAGGTGCGAATTTGGCTATATAAGGGAGAAGAACTTGAATGGGAGGATAAAATGATGATATAATGATGATGGACACAAGACCTGCAGGGGCAAAAGACTGCCACTGGAAAAGGTGAAAGGAATGGGTCAGGTCGGACAATTCAATCAATTAAGGGGATCCTACTGGACATTCTTTTACAGAAATCTGTAGCAGTGTTCTTTAACATCTTTGAAATAAGGCATTGTCTGCTCTACGATCTCATCTTAAATACTAGAAGGTTAGTAAAGAATAGAGTACGGTCAAGCTTTCTGACTTGTTGTTGTCTGCTGGCATTATATTGCAAGATAACATGATAACTCTGCTTATCCACGTGTGGCTTTGGCATTGGAAGCTCTGAAGTGGACCTTTACTGACAAGCTTAGTACTCACTGGTGTTAACCTAATAGACCAGCTTTGGTGTAGAATGCGAAAATGTCTCGGTACTTTGAAAAAATTGCAGCGCAGCATCAATTCAATTTAATTTAACAATAAGTAAAATGTGACGGACGGAGCAACAAAAGGAGACAGAGCAAAACAAAACTAGATCAGACAATGTAATGACAACAAGAAAAGATACTAACTGACGAAAACCGGTAGTTTAACATGAATATGGACGGTACTAAGTCAGCAAGTAGTTGAAAGATTTATCAATAATTGACACATAATTCACGGCGAGGGGGTAATGTAAACACAACTTGACTCTCAGCATTGTCACATGATAACAAAAGACTGAACGGGTTACCTTTTTTGGAGAGTATTTGTTTACAAGTTTGTGACATCTCCCCAAGTAGCTTAAATGACGATCGAAGTGATTTACGACATTTATAAAACATTGGATCAAAGTAAAAAGATAGTTAGTCGATATGTACTATTGCATTTAAATGTATTTACAAATTTTATATATTGTTTCTGAAAGCGTTTAAGAAAAACACTCTTCTTGAATATGTATATGCATAGATGTGAAGGAAAAATTTGTAAGTTCCAAGAAGCAACCATTTAACTTGAAGGGCGGGCAGAGGTCTCGGTTTCTTTTCCTAAAACAGTTTTTTGAAAATGATTTTGGATGTTAAAAAATGACAGCAGATGGTTCGAAAAAATAAAGATTCCAAAGAAGGACTTCTGCTACATTAAACAAGAGGCTCCCAGCAGCCTGCATCGCACACCTTACTTATGTGCCCGAACTTTACTATAGGTCATTAGGCAAAATTATTTGACATTAAAATGATCATAAGTTAAATAAGGGGTCATCTGACAATATGGTCTTACTTAGTGCAGTAATGTGTATGGTAATATTTTAACATTTGAAAGCTTTTAAAAATCTTCTTCTTTTAATATTCTAAGTGGAACAACTCCTAAAAGGAATGATTCTTCAATGATTCTAGTAAAATAATTTATATATATAAGAAAAAGGACAATTATAACTCTTACATGGATTGTTGGATCTTCTTCAACATTTCTGGGCAGGTAGATCTTGAGGTGTTCTCATCAGAGTTTGAAAATCTGCCACTGTTTTTGAGTTGTAGCAAAAAACTGCTAATTATACACCCTATGTTCTATTTTTAGCCACGACGGCCATGTTTTACAATCAATCAAAAATCATCCCCACAAAGGTTCTATATATCATATGCTAATAAATAACTATACCAAGTTTGGTTCCAATTGGACTTACGGTGTCAGAGGAGTTCTTAACATTATGGTCAATTTCGACGTTCTAGGGGGAACACCTCTAAATGGAATAGTCCTACAAAGTTGACCCAATTACATATTTGTGTAGATAACAATATGGAATTTAAATTTTCAAATATCTTATACAGTTTTTAAGATATTGAGCTTAGGAAGTGCAAATTTCTGAAAAACGCAAGACTAGAGGCTCCCAGGAGCCAGATTAGCTCAACTGGTATACAAAGATACTTATAAATTAGCGGGATATACAAAGGACTTGGTGAATTTTAACGTTCTACCAATAACTCATATAAAGATTGTTTTACAAGGACCCAATTGCATAATTTGAATATCTCTATGTGCTTAACCATATACAATTTGATTTTTTTCAAACATTTTGTATTGTTTTAAGGTCTGTTCATGTGCCTTAATAAGTGCAAAATTTGAAAAATGACAATACTCCTCCTATCGTAACCAAAACTGAAATTTATCCCTTTTTAGCCATGGCAGCCATATGTTTTTTCGTTAAACCCAAAATAAAGGACATATTGTAGAATGAACCTATCAAGTTTGGCTACCTTTGGTCAAGTGGTTTGGAGAAGATTTTTGAAAAGTTGAACAAAAAGCTGGGAAATTGGTCAAATTTACGTTCTTAGGGGTAAAATTCCTAAAAGAATGGTTCTACAACTTTGACTCTGTTACATTTTCGTAGATCTTGATGTGCTTAACTATATGCAATTTAAAATTTTCAACTATCTTGTATAGTTTTTGAAGAGAAAAAAAAATCTAAAAAAAGGGCAATAACTCCTACAATGGTTGTCGGATCTTCAAAATTTTAAGGGCAGGTAGGTCTTGATGTCTTGATCACTTTTACCATGGCGGTACTTTGATGTCCGTTACCGTTGTTTTTTTAACACCTATGTTCTATTTTAAGCCATGGTGGCCATGTTTTTGTCAAATCAAAAATTTGAACGACAGTTTTGTAGAGAACAAATAACAAAACAAACCTACTAAGTTTAATTACATTTGGCCAAGCGGTTTCAGAGAAGAAAACTTTTGAAAAGTTGAACAACAGACAGACGGACGACGGACGCCTAGTGAAGGCAAAGGCTCATAATATGCATGCAATATCTATCTTCATATCTTTTTAATCGTTTTCAATAACTGTAGTCAACTACTTTAAACAAAAACCTAATTGGTGCACATACAAAGTTTTTTCTTCATATCATTTTAGTGGCTTCTGTTTTGGTCGTTTATCTGATTCCGTTATGACAAGTGAAATATATTCTTTTGTGCACGGTAGAAGATTACTTCATGATAAATTAAGTTTTTGACAAGGTTGAACCCATAACCGTAGCCAGGGGGGGGGTTCGAGGGGTTAGGACAAACCCCCCCCCCCCTTTGGCGAAAAAAATTGAAAAATATAGGTAAAAACAAGCTGAAATTTGGTTAAAGCACTATTAAAAAAAGGAATATTGTGAAAATCGAACCCTCAATCGAACCCCCGGCTACGGGTATGGGATGAGCCATACAAATGTGACTAAATCAAAATACCGAATTTCTAAACACGAGACTTCAGTTGTAGTAGAAAATAGCGACATAACAAATGGAGTTTTCTTAACATCATTACATCAATTAAAACAGCGACATTATTTTTCTAACCGCAATAAAATGGATTAACAGCAGAAGCACGAGAATGCAAAAATCTACAATTCTTCCTCAATATATTTGAAATCTACAGTTTAATCAAGTTGATTTGTATACATTGAAAACTTAATTAACTATGCCTCTTGAAGATAACGTTTATGTAATTTGAGTTTCTAATATAGTTTTTTTAAATGTAAGCTTTTGTTTATACTATTCCTTTCGTGTTCTATAAATCCTTGTTAAATAGCCTTTTCAATGGACGGGCCATTTTACTAGAATGGGTGGTGTGAAATTAGTTTTCTTTAAATTATGTGTTTAATTTTGTTATTCATATATGTTTATTGTATAGACTCGCTATATGTTGAAATTTTGTGTTATTTTTTTTACAAATCCCAATGTTCTGATTTATATGACAATAAAAGTTGATTGACTGATTGATTAAAAATTAATTTCCTTTTTGTTGAACTAAAGTTTGGCAGCTTAGATTAAAAAATAAGTATTATAGAGAAGAAATATAATTCTTTATAAAACAAAGCTAATAATGAAATAAAATTATTTTGTCTTGACTCCTTTTAAAATATATAATGAAGCCGCGAAAATGTCAAGCAGTTTCAGTTTCACGATTTTCGCGTTGATATTGCCAGCGCGAAAAGTAAACGGCACGAATAAATTGGTCTTCTTATGTAGTGAATGGACAATAGCATTACAGCGCGAATTTAAAACTCCGCAAACTAAATCAAAGTCGTCCTGCCACGAATAAAGAAAGACGGCGCGAAAATTTCCCGTTTTACAGTATACTCCTCTGACCAACAAAATCAAGACCACCATTGCAGTTAAATGATCAGCCCCTTAGTGTTTTAATGTTTTGCCTATTGGTCAATCTGGAGCGGTGTTCTCGAAAGTATCCTAAAATTTGTCTAAAGACGCGTCTAAAGTCAAATTTTGAGACCTAGTTTGGACCATCTTTAGACCATCCTAATCTGTTTCTCGAAACTATCTTAGACGCGTCTTTCGTTAGGACGTCTCAATATAGATTTAATACAATTTTTATTCAAACAAAATTTAATAATTTACTTTTTTAAAGAATTTATTCCTCTGTATGTACACCAAAAGGGCTACGATTTGAATGCTAAAGCTAAAAGTCAACACTTTATTAGCTACAGTTTTTATTTTAGATTCATAACCACGTTGTCCTAAAATAATTAAAACAACATACAGGGTCATCGAAGTATGTGAAAATAAGTTCAAAGTTTAAAATCATGCATGATGCCTTGAATACAAGTTAATCGATGATTAAATGTCATTAGGTGACACCTGGACAAAATATAGTGAGTTTTAGTGTATAAAATAAATAAAATTTAAGATTGGATGGTCTAAAGACATGAAATTTGGTGTCTTAGTTTTTATCCTAAAATAAGACAAGAGCTTAAAATAGGACTGCTTCGAGAACACGACTTAAGACTATGACGAGTCTTTAGATGGTCTATAGACACGTCTTAGTCCTAAGATAGCTTCGAGAACACCGCCCCTGGTTCATGTTTGGTAGGGTTTTTCTTTGACATTAATTTTATTTTATCTTCTTTAAGGTTCATGTGTACGTTTACCTCAAAATGGTTAAATTTAGATCGACTTTCAGTATGTATACAGCAATTAAATAAAGACTCAAAAATAAACCGTAACCTATTAAGGTCTTATCTAGTTTTATTTATATTTCTATGATTAAGGCCATTGTTTTTAAGTTCTGCTTTTTTTTTCTGTTTTTGAGCAAAGCCGATTTTAGGTTATTATCACCAACACCCTCCCTTGCACGTGGCCTCAAAAAACATGAAACATTGAATTATAATTTAACCAATCAGTTCAGAGGTACAATAGGGATATGTTGTCCTTATTCAAAATATAATTTGAACGCAAAAAACTGTACCGACAAAAATGTGCTATCTTGACCAAAATTAATGTGTGGATATAATAAGGTGTGCCCATATTTAGGTCCTACTATACTTTATTTGACCTGAAAATATGCCGTTTGAGCTGGACATATACTAGGATTTTCTTCCAAAAATTTCAAACAGTCCTGATGAACCTTAAATAACTTACTAAGTAGAGAAATCACAGGTTTTTATACATTGTGTTTTGCTGATTTAGGCATGTGTGGGTGAAGATCCTCTAGTTTTAATAACCTTTTTCTATAAATTACATACAGTAAATATTATAAATTATAGAACAAAGTTCATGATTTTTTACCATGTGTTTTTTGTCTGTCTATCAACCGTGTTTACATAACGATTCCTGTAGAAGTTGAATGCTCTCTTTATTAGAGTACATCCAGACTTAGACAAAGCATAGAAAAACAGGTAAGAATTAAAATTTAATCTTATAGCATGACACTGTGGAAAATAGCGAAATTAAAAAAAGATAACTTGTCGGTCCCATAATGTTTAATGTATTGACTATTGGTCAATGTATTGCCTATCGGTTAATGTATTGCCTATTGCTTGTTGGTCAATGTATTGCCCTTCGGAAGGGATGCTAGTCGTTCGGAAGGGACGAAAAAAGGTTGTCCCGTGTATGCGGAGAGCAATACCCCATGCACGTTAAAGACCCCTTTGTAGAGTTCGATAAGAGTTGGCTCAATGGTGGCCGCTACAAAGGCCACACTCGCAATCTGCTAGCTGAAGAGGGATTTATATAAGCATCAAGCTTGTTTCCCTATCCAGGATAGATAAATATGTTTAAACTAGACTAGACTAAACTAAACTAAATGTATTGCCTATTGGTCAATGTATAGCCTATTGTTTCTTTGTCAATAAATTGCATATTTGTCTTTGGATTTCCTATTGGTTAATACTTTGGCTATAAGTCAATGTATTGCCTAATTTTGTAAATGTATATATTTCCTATTACTTATTGGTCACTGTATTGCCTATAGCTATTGGTCAATGTATCGCCAATCGGTCAATGTATTGCTCGTTTGTCAATATATTGCCTATTTGGCAATGTATTGCCTGTTGGTAAATGTTTTGCTAATTGTCAATGTAGTTCCAATTGATCAAGGAAATGCCTATTTGGTCAATGTAATGCATATTGGTCAATGTATTGCCTATTGTTTGTTGGTCAATGTATTGCTTATTTATCATTGGATTGTCTATTTGTCAATATATTGGCGATTGGTCTATGTATTGCCTATTGGTCAATGTTTCCTATTGCTTATTAGTCACTGTATCGCCAATTGGTCAATGTATTGCTCGTTGGTCAATATGTTGCCTATTGTCAATGTATTTCCTACTGATAAAGGTATTGTCTATTGGTCAATATGGTTTATGTTTGGTTTGTTTTTTCTTTGACATTAATTCTATTTTATCTACTTTAACCTTTTTCAATATCTGTTTAATCACATGTTTTTATATTTTGTTTAACTGATTTATTTAGTGTTTTGTTACATGTATTATACCTGTATCTAAAAGGGAGGTCTCGTGAACTTTGTATTTGAGAAAAGTTAAGGAAGGATGAAAGCAAAATCTAAGAATGTTTTGTAAGATTTTAAAACTTTCATCATTCCATTGAAAAGTTGCTTCAGCTCGTTTTCAAAATAATTATATCTTCGACTTTTTTCTTTTCTTTTGGTGTACAACCAAAGAGTAATGCTCTCGACAGAAACGGCAAATACATTTTAAGCGGCTTTCGCCCAAAGTACCCATACCAGATGGCGTGTATCTTGTCGTTATAAGCGAACAAGGGTCTTTAGATTATAATGTCGGGTAAGTGCTCAGCCCACATGCAGAATAACTGAGCTGTGTACTCTAGATAACTGAAAGGATGACCTCGGGATATGTTAGTTCATAATATACTGACTGTATTGGGTCGGTCAGTGTGTGTAAAGAGTGCCACGCTCTGCTGCACGGGAAAGACCCATTTTGAGATCTCCAAGAAGTTCACAAAATGAGACTAAACCTTCCGTCCTTTCCCAGCTCTTCTCTTTTCCAGAGGTCTTCCAAATCCTTTCTACGGTGCATATCCGTATATGGTCTTGCCATCATTTCATGTTCATTTTATCAACCTGTTCATATATAATAATATTGTTGCTAGCTTGTAAACACCCACTCACAAGCACACCTCTCATCATCAGTATTTTTGAAAAAATATGATATGTCGAAAACCAAAAGTGTGGAAAGATAAGAGGTCATACTCGCAAAGTTTCAACAGTGAAACCAAATCCAGTACCAATGATATCCACAATTTGCAGAATAAAGGAAAGAAATCTGTTGTTTTAAACAAATGTAAAATTGAACTTCCCACAAAAACTCAAACCAAAACATAATCCACCAATATTTACATCTCTTTTTATAATATACTCATTTTTTTCGATAATAGAGTTCAATTTATCTCATGTTTCATAAACAATATCTTTATAATTACATAAAGTAAATATAATGAATTACAGAACCATATTCATTAATTTTACCATGTGTTTTTTGTCTGTTTATGAAACCATTTCTGTAGTGCAGAACAACATGGCTGAATAATCTCTTCATTTAAGGAGGCTGGGATGTCTAAAATTTGACATAGGATCTTTTTAAACTTTTTTAGTAAATTGACATTAGTATGAGCATTGGAAATATACAATAAAAACAATAGGTCACGATGCTTATTTTTTTAAATAATTGGGTTTCAATCTTAAAGAAATTTGCATAGATATTTTAAACCTGACATAGAAATTCCTCTGAATCCTATTATAAAAGGCATAAAAACATGGGGTCACGGTGCTCCTTTTCGAAATATTTAAGGAAAACTAAATCCCCGCGGTTACTATGTCCAATGAAATGACTTCTTACAAAAACGTGATACGATATGTAAACTAATTTGCATACAAAATTGACTTTTGTTATTCAATTTACATATTGGGTAACAAAAGTCAATTTTGTATGCAAATAAGTTTATATTTGCATGCCTATTTGACAAAATTCAATTTTGTCATGACAAAAATGAGTTTTGTTTACAAAAATGAATTTGTCTACAGAAACAAATTTTGTCAATACAAAATTGAAGTTCTCATTAGATAACATAGTTTTGTAAGACAAAATTGATTTTGTTATGACAAAATTATATTTTGTGTACAAAATCACAACAGTCCCATTCGGCGCCCCGTACTTATAACATCATTTTCATACGATTTTTATTATAAAAAGTAACATTTACAAGTGGGCTGTCAGCTTTTTGAAACAAATAATTTATAATTTATCGGATTTTGAAAGAATATTGTTTTTTTTTGTACTTTTAAAATTTTCATATATTACAGTAAAAAGCTACATACATTATACATTACATATAATTATAAATGCATTAATTTACATAAATAAATAATTGAAAAAGATAAACTGTCGTTTTCTATTGTATCAAACGTAAACAAACTAATAGGTTCCCTCTATTACGCCACAACACGAGTTATAAAGATGAGTTTTTGAAACATTAAATTGCCATTATCTTTGTTATTTCATGTCGATTTTTTTGTTTAGCTTTGCTCATGCTTTGAAATGAAATTTGTTTACGTCGTTTTAGATGGACTTTAAATTAAGAATTTGTTAAGAAAAAATCCAGACTTCTTTTAGATGTAAAGTGATCAATTTGATGGGTTTTTATTGTCGTGACTATAAGGGAATACCCCTCTACGGCGACTTTTAACGACTTTCTATGAGCCATTGAGTCCCGTGCGGGGCCCGGGAGGCGAATAGGCCCGCAGCAGCGCTAAGCTTGTCGGTAAAAGTCCACTAAAGAGCGCTCAGAAACCTGACATCGGGGTCAGGCCGCTTTGCCCACAAAGCGACTGGGATGTGTGCCCCCCAGGTGGTTGAATGGGGCAGCCCTGACATCGAGAGATGCAGGGTCGTCAGGCGATAATGCGGAAAACCTGACCGCAAACCATAGTGGTGCACCGTGTTAGGAAAAATGTCAAGTACCTCGCACGTTAAAGAACCCTGCTGCAGGTCTCGGTAAGAGTAGGACCCATAGGATCCCCATGCAGGATGCATAATTTCCCGTCCCTACCCATCACTCCTTTTTTCAGTGGCAGTCAAAACTCTCTCCTACCCGATTGGCCTTGTGTCCCCATTTCCTCCACTTCATCATCATTTCATGTTCATTGTATCACCACTTTCATGTTCATCTCCCGGATATAGCCGAAATCGCGCTGCTTGGGAGTAAAGCAATAACTAACTAACTAACTAACTATGAGCCATTGATCGTCTTCTCCCTAATTCCGATCAGAACCCCCAGGTGTTAGGACTAAGACCATTTCTGTCTATTGAGCAGCCAACTCTGGTGGTGATGACATGGGCTGGACAACCACATCCTTCTAAACCGCTCAACAGAATTTTATGAAACTTTACATGAATGAAGTATACCACATGTTGATGTGCATGAAGAATTTTCATTGCTATCAACTATCATTAATCAGGAGAGATACTAGTAATTGGACCTGACCTTTTTTGGCAGTTTAGAATCTAACATAAAGCAGGGGTATCCTTTTATGAGCTACTCACATGTAAATCGCTGTAGAGACTTTTCAGCCTTAGTCACGACTATAGAAACAGCCAGTCATGGGTCGTCCAGCCCATGACACACAACCGCCTGTGTAAGCTGCTCCAAAATACCCGGTACTATAATCCTTCTTTGTCGGTAGAACATAGCATCACGGGGAGGTACTGGTCGGAAGTCTGCAAGACAAAGTGATCAGAATAATTCAGACTATTTCATACTTTTCTAAAGATAAAATGACAAAAAAGTTCCTGACAATAAATTTTGCTACGCCTGACGCGCGTTTCGTCTATTCAAGACTCATCAGAGGCACTCTGCCAAAAATATTGAAAATGCTAAACACTATATGATTATGAATAGCATAGAACAGTAAAACCAAAAATACCAAACTGGGGAACCAAATTATTACTAAGATGATCAACCTATGTCTGGGGTGAGGAGAACCTTAGGGTTTAGACAATTTTGAAAAAGTAAACGGATAATTTGAAGCTTTGATGTGTTCTCCAACACAAAACTGTTGGTCCCTTCACGGTTGATCTAATTAAAACTGATAACAAAGATCTAGACATTAAATTTTGCAATTCAAATTTTAAAATTTTAAAATTTAAAGGTGATGGTTGATAAAGACACTTGTCATGTGACCGTAAGTAGGTAAAATTGCAAAAAATAGCAAAATTTGTCATTAAATATATGAAACGTTAGCCTAAACATTTCAAAGATCAATACTTAATCAAAATGCATATTTTTTTTTAAAAATGCACTAACCATAACTTAATAAATACAATTTTCGAATTAAACAAGGAAGACACATTGACGCCAACATTGCAAAGGTTTTTTAAGGAGACAAAAAATTAAGCTGGTGACCCCCTATTTTATCGTTTTATTTTAAAATATATTGTTTAACATAATTTTTTGGTGTAATAAACTTGAAGGATTTGAATTCATATAATTGTTTGGTGAGTGAGTTAATGTTTTACTCCCTTGCAACGCCCCCTTGTTATTTAAAGGCGCTGAACATGAAAAGGATGATAAAATGAACATGAAATGATGATGATAATTGAAATATGGGGGTGGGAGGGGAAACAAAGGAAGAACCACAGGAAATTGGGAGAGATGGTTAGGCGCATAAATTTAGCCTATGTGATGCACTACTTGGCGGTCCACAAGGGGATCTTTTACGTGCACGAATCTTGGCAGTCTCCACATACGTTGGACCACTATGGTCGGCGGTCTATAATTTTTTTTGAGACAAGATTTCATGCTAATCGTTTAGCCTTTCCTATATAATCTTAAGTAATTTTGGACCAAATTGAACCTTTTAATTTGGAGAACAAGCCTGGATTGGAGCCCTATTTTCATACACAAGAAGGAGTATATTGTAACTGTCATGCGTCCGTCGTCTGCCGTTTGTCGTCTGTTTTCCTCTCTTAAACCACTGAAGAGAAATTTTCAAAACTTCTTCCAACTTATAAATCATAAATAAATACTAGTAAATAATAATAAAAGTAATTATATATAATTTTTTAAATAGAACATGGAGTAAAAAAACATTCAAAGGCTAATAACTTGAAAACTAGAACCGATAGAAAAAAATCTGAAGGATCTTAGGCTTTTCCGAATCAAATTCTCGATCTACAAAAGTTTCCATTGGGTTGAAGTTGTTTGATTATCCCTTATTGGGTTTATGGTCCTTTGAAGGCCAAAAATAGCCTTTTTCGGGTTTCTGGCCTACAGAATGAAAACTGTTGCAGATAGAGAAAAAGCTGTTGCAAGCTTTATTAAACCATCAGCTCATTGAGTTCTACAAAAGTCCCCATAGGTTTAATGATATCAGATGAAACATTCAGTAGCGGCTATGACTCTTAAAAGGTGAAAAATAGCAATTTTTCATGTTTGCGGCCTATAGAATAAAACCTATTGCAACGGGAGGAAAGATATTGGCAATGCCTGCTTAAACCATCAGCTCTCTGAGCTCTAGATAAGTGTCCATTGGGTCGAAACTGTCCCGGCTCCTTGTAGGAGTTATGGCCCTTTGAAGATGAAAAAATAGCAATTTTTCATGTTTTTGCCTATAAATAAAAACTATTGCAGATAAAGAAAAGCTGTTGCCTGCTAAAACCTTCAGCTCATTGAGCTCTACAAAAGTCTCCATTGGGTCAAAGTTGTCAGATGACCTCTAAATAGGTAAATGCCCCTTTGAAGGTGAAAAATAGCAGTGTTTCGGGGTTTTATACAACGATCGTATTACATTATGGCGATGTTGTTGTCGTCTGTACTGTAGTCACTTTTTGGTTTCCGTTTGATAATTTTACGTTGTAGTAAAAAAAAATCAGATTTGCAATATCTCCTACCGTTTTCGAGAACGTAGGTGTTAAAGGAGTTAAAGACACCAATTATAAGAGTTGTCTCAGCAAAAGGTTTCATTTAAAGTTTTCGTTGTACAATGTAGTGGGCTAACCAATTGTATTTTTTTTAAAGAAATATGATGTTTCTATGCAATAGAGATAGTTTCCTCATGTCCTCATGCATTACGGGATTGTGGTGGTCCCTACCGTTCTAAAGAAAAAGGGGACAAAAGGGGTTAAATGGATGTTAAAACAAACTTCTGTAGAACATTTTTGATCATTTTTTTTTCACCGTATTCATCAATAAATTCCGTCAGGAAAATGTAACAATTTTTTTGAAGTATCTTACACCTTAATGAGAGATCAAAAAGGTTCCACACCCAAAAATTATTTTTTTCATTGGTGGTCCGATTTTTAAAATCTTTTTATTTACATTGAAATCCTTGTAAAAAAGCCTTGTCTTCATTTTCCAATCAGATATGAAATATCTCCTTAAATTTTTGGGAAATTATGGATCAAAGTGGCTAAAAAGCCTTATGAGTTTTCCTTGAAGGTTGGTATAAATGTATAAAAAATGAAATATGCATTGAGATTCCACCAAAGAGTGTTAAAAAGCTTTGTGTCTCCACCATGGGCTGCAGGTGTCCAAAACATTTGACAATCCATATTGAGCCACAAACGTGCAGGGTTCAAATTGTTGCGGTCGTATCATGCTGCGCTCGGCGTAGCTTTTTGTTGGTCTATAGAATGAAAGCTAATAGTGAAAATCTGTTGCCTGCTTAAACCTTCAGCTCATTATACTCTACAAAATTCTCCATTAGATCGAAGTTGTCAGATAACTCTTGTAGGGATTTTGGTCCTTTGAAGGTAAAAAAAAAGCCTTTTTTTCCTGGTTTTTGGTCTGTAGAATGAAAACTTTTGCAGATACATGTATAGAAAAGGTGTTGCAAGCTCAAACCTACATCTAATTGATTTTTACCAATGTCTCCAAAGGGTTAATGTTGTCAGATGACCCCTGTAGTGGTTATGGCCTATTAAAGGTGAAAAATACCATTTTTGCGGGGTTGTTTTTTTTGGCCTAAAAATAAACTGTTGTAGATAGAGAAGAGCTGTTGTTGTCTCAATCTTCAGCTCATTGAGCTCTACTAAAGTTTCCAGTGGGTCAAAGTTGTCAGATGACCCGTAATAAGGGTAATTGCCTAATGAAGGTGAAAAATATTTTTTTTTTCTTTATCCTTCAATTCATTTAGCTCTTTTAGAATATTTATGAGGCTGAAGCTGTCAAATGACCCCTTATAAAAGTTATGCCTCCTAAATGTTAAGGTGGAGGTTGTTTAATGATTCTTTATTGGAGTTTTTCACCCCATATGCATTCCATCATGTGAGCCCCTTGTTTGGATTTTGTTGCGATATCATCAGTAAAAACCATACAACAAACGAAAAACTCGAATGTTACAAGCTCAGGCGGAGGCATATCCTATACAGGGGTGATAGGAGGTGTCACTTAAAAAGGTACCCTTTATATGCGAGCGTAGCGAGCTCTCTAATGTAGAAAGTATGCCAAATTGCACGAGACTCAAAATACTATGGAAGAAAAATCGTTCTGTCACCGGAAACATTCGATTTTCGATTTTCTAGTTAAAAATGTATCTCAGCTACAATTTTGATGAGATAAAAATGTTTTGGGGGGTATAAATATATTATAAGGTTTCTTATTTTTGAATGCAAAATATATCGGAAAAGCGAAGGGTTTCTTAACCCCATCGACACTTATTATCCATGGCGTATATAAGTGCATCCCCCAATAGAAATTTACAAGCTATTACAAACCTACATTTTGTTCACATCTTAGAAATCGAGATTCCAGCATTGTCTTCGAGTACATTATGCCTTTAGCAAAATTTCTTAAATTAAGACAATAAGTGACAACTCTGTGTAAGCAATTCTTGTGTTAAAAAGGAAGTTGTGATATCACACATGCACGAGTTTACTTCTATTTTCTCAGCAAACATGCATATTACATGTGATGAATAGAACTTGCAACCACAGGGGTTTGTCCCAATGACATTATAATCATTTTAAGTTTTAGGTTTTAGATGAGTTGATAGAATTTCTGGTTCTTACCATGATATATACGAAACCAAAATTACTTAAAACACATTTAAAGTAGGTTGAAAAGAGTTAAAATTATCCTAACCTTCGTTTATTGTGTACATAATTCTAAGAATATTGCATAATTTGAATCTTTCATACTTTTCCAATCAATTTTCTTTACATGATTTGATCATATTTACATAAAAAACTAATAAAACACCCACAAAAAAAGAAAATTGAAAAAAAAGAATCAGTGTAGACGAATCCAAAATTTCGTTAAACACATTTAAATTAGCTAGAAAAGATTATCCTGACATGTTGCCTGTATATTGTGTACTTTTAATGTACGTTTGCATTTAAACCGAATTCACTCCTATGGATCGTAGGAAACCAAAGAAGTAACATTACAGAAGCACTATAACTTTCGTGTGTAAAAATAAAGTCCAAAATGGAACGGAAGCGTTTTAAGACCACGTTTATTTATTTTATTATTTTTTTCAACTTGTCAACTTTAATTGGACTCTATGTCCCGAATTAACAACCGTGCTTTTCAGAGGATTAATTTTATCAGGGTGGGGTCGTAGGATTTCAATCTTTTATTACGACAAACTAACAAAAAGTTTATAAAAAACATAAAGGTGCCGTTTTGATAATCAAAATACAGCATTACTTTTAAATTTGACTGATGATTGTTTTCTTTTTTTTATTATAATTATAGGTAGAACCCCCAACAATGGAAGAAGAGTCAAAGCAAGGAAAGAATGATTGCAAGGAAAGTTTGAAGCAGAAGAAGTCAAATCTTCAAATTGGTATATTGTCCGTTCTAGTACTGTTTCTTTCTACTGGTGTAATAGTAATGGCTGTCTTTTTGTCGATGGAGAAAACGCAAGTATGTGATAAAGGTCATCAGGTCAAACCACGGAACTTTGAAAAACCTCGTGTTTTTGAACCACTCACACCAATGGAGATAAAAGAAACGTATGACTATTTGATGTCGAGAACAAATCTAAATCTCGTGCCTTTGACTCAAGGAACTCCAACAAAAGCTTATATATACTCTATAGAACTTTTACTTCCGACTAAAGCAAAAGTTCTACAACATCTGAATTCAAAAACGGAACAACCAAAAAGATGTGCAAAAGTCATCGTTATAAGAGGCGACCTTTCTCCACGAGTTGTAGAAGAATATGAGGTTGGACCACTTCCAAAACCGTCGTATAAAAAGAAAATTAATAAAAAACAAATACCTTACCTTTTTAAGCCCATGGACGTAACTGAATACAGTCGAATATTTGAAATTTTAACTGATTTATCAAAGGATTTGTATCCGATTATCACGGAAAGTTATGGTTTAGCGTATCATAATTGTACACCTAATGTAAACTGTTTGACATTTTATGACGTTGCTCCACGTGGCATAAATGACAACGAACGTAAATCGTGGTTTTGGGCTTTACGGGATGTTGAGGGCTTTTATTTACATCCTCTCGGATTAGAGATTCAAATAGATCATTCAGCAAAAACGTTTTCTGAATGGAGAATCTTACAGATTGTTTATAACGGTCAGAGCAGGAGCACAGTAAAAGAGTTGCTTGATGACTACAAATCAGGAAAGATAAACAAAATTAAAATGCCGAATCACTTACCGAAGGACAATTTATATTCTTCTTACAAGCGACGCGGGAAAATGGATATGAAAACACCACTCCGAGGACCAAAACTTATAGAACCTGATGGACATCGGTACCAAATAGACGGATTACACGTCACCTATATGAACTGGGATTTCGACCTTTTCACCAAATTTACTACAGGATTACAATTGTTTGACATTAAATTCCAAGATCAAAGAATAGCATACGAGCTTTCTCTACAAGAAGCTTGTGTGTTTTATTCTGGCTACGGACCTGCACAAGGAATAACAAATTACTTTGACACTTCATGGCTGATGGGGGCATTTATAAATGAACTAGTACCGGGTGTTGATTGTCCGGGAACGTCTTCATTCATAGATGTTGATTATTTTGCAAACGGAGACAAGGCTCAGCGGATTCGCAACGGTATCTGTATTTTCGAAGATCACGCTGAACATCCGCTCAGACGCCATTATGCTTCAAATTTTCACGGGAGCTATTTTTACTATGGTGGGCTAGGTGACTATCGTTTAGTTGTCAGAACAATTTCAAACGTTTGGAATTATGACTATATTTTCGATTATATCTTTCACTTGAGTGGCGCAGTAGAAGTTAGGGTGTCGTCTACTGGATATGTCCAGTCATCTTTCCCACTGCTAGAAGAACGCAGATATGGCAGTCAACTCAAACGGTACATGATGGCCAACATACATCAACATCTCTTTCATTATAAAGTAGATTTAGATATAAATGGTCCGTCTAACGTGTATGCCACGCTCGACATTAGTACGGAAACTATCAAAGCCACATGGTATCCCGATTATAATAAAACACAATTCAAATATGAGGCTAATCCTAAGAAAAATGAGTTTGAGGCAAACTTTAAAAACAAAGTTGAATCAAGATATGATATTTTCTATAATGACAAAATTGAAAATGACTTTGGACATAAGAAAGCATACAGAATTCTAAATCTGGGTAAAACACCATTTTTATTATCAGAGTCTTCAGAGACTAATGCTGGTCGATGGGCTAAATATCCCCTCGCTGTTAGTAAACACAAAGATTCAGAAGAAACGAGCACATCAGTATATGCGAATCAGGGTCCAAGAAATCCAATAGTTGACTTTGAACAATATATTATGGACAATGACACTCTTTTAAATGAAGATCTGGTTGCCTGGGTGACAATAGGGATGCTGCATATTCCGCATACAGAGGATGTGCCATCTACCACTACTGCCGGATCTCAGTATCGATTTTATCTGCTTCCGTTTAATTACTTCCAGGAATGTCCAAGCATGTCATCTGCAGACGGAATTCATATCGCTCCCGACGACGAAGAAGGAAATATCATTGACGATAACGGTATGAAAGCAGCACCAAAATGTATTCAGGAGGATTTAGGTCCCAAATCGTTCAATGGAAGGATCATGCCAGTAACATAAATCTTCAAAAAGTGTTAAAAAGAACAATATGGCACAATAAGCAAATACATGTACATTCTTAAGAAAACAATTATTCTTAATATATAATAATCCGAATATCAGTCTTGTAAAATGTAATTGTGACTGCATATAAACGCTTTTAGTCCATATATTGCGATTGTAAGGCCATGGCAAAAAATCAAAATGACAATCATACACTAACTATATATATATATATGTTGTGTACAAGTTGTAATTTTGTACAAGTTATAACCTGTACAAAATTTTTGTACATGTTATAACTTGTATGACCAAAAAAATACAAGTTATAACCTGTACAATTTTTGCTTGTACATGTTATAACTTGTACAAAATAAGGCTGAAAATTGTGTTTAACTTGTACAAAATTTCATTATAGCAAAATAAATTAAAAAAAAAGAAAAAATATTTACTATTGATTAGGTTCAAACATGCAGAGCAGAATAAAGACATTAATGTGACTATGTCAATGCTCATTATATAAAAATATTATCTTTACGTGAAATAAAAAATAATATTAAAATATTTGTTATATCCCAATAATTGATTTTACAAAAGTTTGAAGTTTGAATATTTGAGTGATCACTTTTAATCTAGAATTTCTTCAGGATGCAGTTTGAACACTTATGTGATCAATTTTTCTTCAGGATGCAGTTTGAACACTTATGTGATCAATTTTAAAGTAGGATTACTGCAGGGCGAAGTTTGTTAAGTTGGGCTATTTAATGATCAAATCAGGATGGATATAGATAGTCAAAATAAATTTTGTTCTGAAATTCTAGAAATGTCAAGACAAAATGCCTCAACAAATAAGGCATCATTTACAAAAAAAAAAATAGACTTTAATTGACAGTGTTAAAGAAGCTAATTAGAAGCAGTCCCAAGTGGGAAACAAGAGAACATTGCTAAAGCAGTTTGAAATAGTGAAAATAGTGAAATTAAAAGTTATGTCAGTAGACACTAGATGAAAGGTTACCAAATGCTACTCTTAAAGTTTCTGTTTTTCTGACGTATGAATGGAGCGTGTGATTGGTTGTGAGTAAATTATCAGTGAGTAGAGAGCAAGGACTCAGGTGGTCTTCATTGTAATTGTCAAACCAAGATGCAAATGTCGAAAGATGAAAATGTTCTGCAATTCAAGGTGTCATCTGTTAGATAAACATGCAGCAATAAGTAACTAGGTTTATATTATTCAAATATTAAAAATTGTGCAAGTAATTTGCAAGTAAAAAGGTCATTTGATAAACGTTCAAAACAAGAAGTAACTTAAATCATCTTTAATATGTAAATTCTATTTAAGCCTTAATGAATAGTAAATAAAAAAAATATTTTCATTTTCTTTCTTTTTTGCTATATTGAAATTTTGTACAAGTTAAACACGATTTCCAGCCTTATTTTGTACAAGTTATAACATGTACATGCAATAATTGTACAGGTTATAACTTGTATTTTTGGGTCGTTCAAGTTATAACATGTACAAATATTTTGTACAGGGTATAACTTGTACAAAATTACAACTTGTACACAACATATATATATATCGTACAAATTTTTACACTGATTTCAAAAGGGTTTTATTTGATGGCACAGATCTAAGAAAAGGCGTAACGGGCATATCCCTAATAAATTGAAAAAAAAGTTTTTTGCACAAATCCTCGAGAAAAATACTGAAAAAAATCTTTACCCCCCCCCACTAAACTAATCTGATTTGTGTTGTGGACTTGCGTAAAACATTTGACTCCCTTAGGAATAGGTAAAAAAGTGAATTATCTATATTGATCCTAAATAAAAAGTATTAAAATCATGAATTTTTCAAAGTTATTTCTACAAAAATTCTTATGGTGAACTTTAAAATTTATTATCGAGGTTTAAAGTATCAGTCTAGGGCTAACTGTTGCCAAAATTTAAAAAAATCTATGGATAAATGTATAGACACCTGTGACCAATCTACATTAAACGAAGAACCCATTGGTCATGACATTGTATGGAAATTTCAATTTATTATGTACTTATATAGAAATCACTTTAATATAGTATTGTAATTCACAGAGAAGACGTCACGCGACGTTTTTAATTCATTTGTTGGATCAGCCGGCAAACATTGGGCCGCATGGTTATTTCACCCGAAATTTTCCACATTACGTCTAGTTTAACTATTTTGGTGTATCCTGTTAGAATTTTTTAAATAAACTATTTTTATATTAGTTATCACCCTAATTGGTATGTGGCAACGCATCACACCCACAGGGATGTCCACGAAGACCTGTCCGATAAATGGAAAAGCGCAAGGTCCTGACTTTTTATAAGAATTTCAATATATGATATATCGGTCTTTCGAAAAACCATAGCCAGGACAAGACAAGACAATTTTATTCTTTAAAACCATGTGCAAACAGTGGTACAAAGAATATTATTTACAAATGATACATAAGCAATTAACACAGTGCGAATGACAAGATGAAAAAAAAACAATAGAATGACATAAGGATAACAAGTAAAATATTATAAAAGGTATTTGAACACGCTGGGCTCAACCAGGAGGAACAACCTTTGAATTTATAGCCCTGATAAACATGCAGATATATTTAAGCTTCCGTCTGTTATATGTGTTGAACAAATTTTGAAATTTCAGAACGTTTGGTCCGATTAGCCAACGAGGCTCTGACAATATCCTTTTTTTTTCATTTTTAAGTTTTAAATGTTGGGAAAGGGACCACGGGACAACAAACTCGTGTTCTGCGTGTCCTAGACATCTATTTTCAATATCCCACCACTTTCGAATACCAAGCATATTTATATGGTGGATATTGAACTTTGTTTGATCCGTTAACATTACACTATCAGCAATGAATGCAAATAAACTTACTATCTAACCTGTTTCAAAAACTAAGTCATTTATTTCTTACACTTAACATGTACGGTGATGTATGCTTTAGGGATATTTGATTTAATTCTGATTGGTATAACCTGTGTTTTATTCTGGTTATGGTATGCATGGAGAAGGCCATCGAACTACCCTCCAGGACCTCCTATTATTCCGCTTATTGGAAATTTCCATCAATTGGACGGAGCTGACATGCTTAAATCGTTCCGCGACATTCGTAAAGAATATGGTGATATCTACAGTTTGTCTTTTGGGAAATTTTGGGTTATAGTGGTAAACGGTGCAGCACATTTACGGGAACTCTTTGTGAAAAGAGGAAATCTGACCCACGACAGGCCAGACCTATATTCATTCACCTGTCTTAAAAATAACGGCAAGTATAGATAACCTGTATTCAACCCAAGGTTATATGATGACCTCAACTTTTATAATCGTACTTTTTCGTTACTTTTTGGTGTTTTACTTTTCCATTTTCTTTATGTTGCTATGTAAACATAACAAAAATACAGCTGTCCTGATATGTAGCTGTTTTAAGTTGGCTAGAGGATATCGAGTTGCAAAGAAACGACTGTTTTAAAAACTTGAGCTCATCTTAACGACCCTTAAACCTCACATTCTCTTTATATAGTCCACCGTTTTGGGGGAGGCGTGTTTAAATATATCTTTTTTATATTTCGAATCCGACAGTCGCTTTAAGCACGAATACTTTTTTCCATTTAATTGAGGTCTATTTTTTTGTAAATAATATTTCTTTGAATTTAAAATGTTTTTTTTCTTTTTTCATAAGCGGTAAACACTGCAAATGGTGAATGCTGGAAACTGCACAAGTTATTTTTGTCGTCAAAACTGAAGGAGTTTGGATTTGGAAAGCATAGCTTTGAGTCGAGAATTAAGGACGAGATGGGCGTTTTCCTGCAAGCTGTTAAAGATACAAACGGAACAGCATTCGACATAAATGATATGTTAACCATTAGCATTTCTAATATTGCTATGTCCCTGACACTTGGAAGACGGTTCGATTACAATGACAAAACTTTCTCTTATTTCATACATTGTCTTCATGAGATTGAAAAAGATCCAGCATTAAGTGGAATAGTGAATTATTTTCCGTTTCTTGGTGATCTACCCGGGGACCCATTTAAAGCTAGAAAAATAGTCGAACGCCTGGATGAAACGTTTGGGTTTTTCAAAGCCGAAATAGATCGACACAAGAGTACACTTGATGAAGGTAACAGCCGGAATATTATTGATGCCTACCTGTTGGAGATGAAAAAGGAAACAAACAGTACATTTACAGGTTTGTTTGCATTTCCACTACATTCTGACCCATTAGGCACCAAGCTTTTTGTAATAAATGGTTTATGCCTTAACAAAATAAAAGGTGAACAAAATATGGTACTAAAAGTAAAATAAAACCTTTCTTTTTAAAACGTAAATTGTTCATTTATGTAATGATTTATATTTGAGTCGGTACAAAAAAGATACCTTTCAATGATTGAATCAAAGAGGCACCAATATGTGTCAAAAGTCCGAAGGGGCAGCGACAAAAACGGTAAACACGAACAAGAACAGCACAAGGAAACACAAAGCAAAATCAACCTAACAGAAATCAACAACGCAAACTCAGCTTGTAACAAGAGTGAACTCAGATGCTCCGGAAGAGTAAGCAGTTCCTGCCTGCTATAGCACAACCGTCGCGCTGCTTTCCAATTCAGTGTTTCAAATCCGATAAAGAAAGACAAAACATAACCCTATGACAAGCCAACATCTTCACTCATCTGAGAGATGGAAATCCCTGCCTCACCCAGAAATATCTGCTGCCCCTCAAATAGGACACGATTCCACGTCAGCTTGACTCCCTTTAATGACGTTCCTATCCTGATTCGACATCTAAAGTCTAAACTAGACTGAACAGTGAACTTTACTTAATTATACAGTTCATTGATATCCTTTTATTGTCTAAACCCACAACTGTTTACAATGTTTTTTTTTCTTTCAGAGAGTCACCTTTTGGGATTGATACAAGATATATTTGCAGGTGGGACAGCATCAGCATCGGCGACAATAAGGTGGGCGTTAATGTACTTCATCAGAAACCCTGATGTCCAGGAAAAGATGAGAATGGAAATGAACGAAGTCTGTAACAAAACAGGTGATATTGAAATGGCAGACAAACCAAATCTACCCTATTGTGAAGCCGTGATGCTAGAAGCACTCCGAATAGGAAACATATTACCACTGTCTTTACCACATAAAGTTTCAGCTGATATCTATTATAACGGCTTTCTAATACCTAAGTCTGCTGTTCTGATACCGAACCTGGATTCTGTTGCTAATGATGAAGACGTGTTCTCTGATTCCCAAAGCTTTATTCCTGAACGATTTATTGATAGTGATAACCAGCTAACAGGACAGAGAAACATTTTAACGTTTTCTCTTGGTGAGTTCTTTATTATATTCTATAATATAAATCTAAGATATCTATCTTAACTTATTTAGTTAAGTATATTGTATGTTATTACTAAAATACGTCAATCTACTATATAGTATCCGCAAAAACTTGAAAAAGTGTCAAGTAGAATACAAACTCAAAAATCTACTGTTGTTTAAGACTAAAAAACGTGTGCATCAGATGAGTGCAAAAATCCAACATTTATTCAAAGGCATTTTATTCCTTTTTTCAACAAGCAGGGGAAGAAGAGAAATACCAATGGGACATTCGAATGTCAAAAATCTGAAAGGTCAGAGACAAAACCAGTCAAAACACGAGAACTTCTCGAAGAATAAAACGACATAAAAAACGAACAACAATCAGTTTTGCGATCTCATGACGATATACAAATCCTCCTGAACCCGTTGATGGATTTTGTTAAACTGTCACATAATATTAATGAGCACCTTATATTTCAAAATTTTACCAGAATTATTTTTGTAGTTCCCATAGCAAAACATGAACTTAGCCGTTCGACTACAAGATGGTACCAATCCCTTATGTGCAACGCCTCCTAAACCCCTTGATTGATTTTCATAACACAATCTTTATGACATACTAGTACTAAAGATGTGCGCCTCATATTATAAGATTTGATCAGAATGCTTTTTAGGGATCCAAATAGCAAAACATGGACTTAGCCATTTGACAACAAACGGTACCATTTATTATCCACAGCTCCTCGGGATCCTAAACCCCTCTATGGATTTCATAAAACTTTCACACAATCTTTGTAACATAATGTAGATATGCACTTCCTATTGTAAATGCCTTCTGACTGATATTTAGGGACAGGGTGGATTTATTTGTGAGCTTCTGTTTACATTTTTTTCTCGCATGCGAAGCAGAGCGAACATAGGTGATACTTTACCGGCGGCTGCGGCGGCGCTATTTTTTGGGGTGTAAGGTTTTATGACCACCTTCATATCTCAAGAAATATAGGTCCTAGGTCGATGAAACTTGGTATGCATATGCCCCAGTAGTAGCAAAGTTGCATCCCCATCTTTTGACCTTGACCTTGATTTTCCGGTTGAGTGACTCTGACAATATTCAATACATATAAAATCAATGTACAGGTTTTGCGAACACCTCCATATCTCAAGAACTAAAAGTCTTAGGTTGATGAAACTAGGCATGCATATGCCCCAGTAGTAGCTTAGCACAGTTGCATCCCCATCTTTTGGCCTTGATATTTATATCCCCGCTTCGCAGAAGAGGGGGGTATACTGTTTTACCCTTTTCCGTCTGTCCTTCCGTTCGTTCGTCCGTCCGTAACAAAACTTCCGTCGCAGCTTTCTAAGCAACTACATGAGATAAAGTTCTGATATTTTGTATACAGCTTTATCCTAAAGTACCATATGGTGTATACCAATTTTATACTCCTAGGTAGTCTACTTCCTGTTTACAGAATACTTAGTTTTTTACACATAATGGACATAAATGCAAAATTTCCGTCAAAGTTTCCCAAGCAACTACATGAGATACAGGTCTGATATTTTGTATACAGCTTTATCCATATAGTACCATATGGTGTATACCGATTTTATGCTTCTAAGTAGTCTACTTTCTGTTAACCGAATGCTTGGGTTTTTACAAATAATGGACATAAATGCAAAATGTCATAGTTTCCCAAGCAACTTTATGAGATAGAGGTCTGATATTTGTTGTACAGCTTTATCCTATAGTACATGTACTATATGGTGTATACCGATTTAATGCTTGTAGGTAGTCTATTTCCTGTTAACCGAATACTTAGGTATTTACACATATTGGACATAAATACAAAATTCCGTCACAGTTTCCAATGCAACTACAGGGGTCTGATATTTTGTATACAGCTTATTTCATAGTCCCATATGGTGTATAGCGATTTTATGTTCCTAGGTCAACTACTTCCTGTTTACCGAGTATTTAAACTTTTATGCATGGCTTAGTTTGGGGAGCGGGGGTATCACTAGTGAGCATTAGCTCACAGATTTACTTGTCTAGTTGAGTGACTTTGTTTAAGATTTATGCTCTTTATGTTTTAGATATGGTGCACTTGTACATGAGATAACTTCTCATTTGTACACTTTGTTTTTACCCACTATCTAAATTTATGTATTTCGTAGTTTTTCCCTTAGCTATATATATATTTGGATTTCGTTTGGTTAACATATTTCAAATTGTGGATTTCCTTTGTTTGGGTTCTAGTGCTGCTGATGAGGAATAATTTTCCGAAATGGCCATACAGCTCATAAAAATTAATTGCAGTCGGTTTTGTGGTCTCGTGTTCGTTTACTCCACATCCTTTCATAAATTATTTGATAATTTTTATTGCATGTATTAGCAATGTTTAAGAACTATAAACACGTTTTGATCTCAGACACTGAAAATCCTTATAAATTCAAAATAAACGATTTATTGTTTCTTATGGTGCCGGCAGGCGAGACGTACTTTAGGGGTTACTCTTGTTCTAGTTTGTTATGCTGTCTTAGATGAGCAGTCTTCTGTCTGTGTACTTATAAGTTGACGATGCAAAACAAGTCTTGTGAAACTTCAATTAATTTAAATCTTGATTGTAAAAAAAAATATGAATATTTATGGTTTTAAGATAGAACATGATATAATAAAAACATGTAAATGCTCTTTTCTGTCTTTTTAGTGGTTACATTTTTCATTTCAGGGAAGCGTAGCTGTCCCGGGGAGCCTTTAGCCAGACAAGAGATATTCCTTTATCTGACAGCTCTCGTAAGAAACTTCCAGTTCTTGGCTCCAGAAGATGAGGAGTTACCTACAACGAAGGGGGTCCTAGGAATAACTTACTCCCCAGTCCCATTTAAGATCAGAGCTAAATATATAGGAAACTGATCAAACTAAAACAAAACAATATTATTATAAAGAAAATAACCGTTATATTGAAACCGATGTTGAAACTCTGTTTTCGTAACCACTTGGTCGATACATGCAACCATTGTTGATGGACCAGGTGTTCACAAACCTAATCGCTAGACTTGACTGACACGTATGATACCAATAAAATAGTTTTCAACATTAAATGCTGTACAAAGGCTTTTTTTTCTTGAACTTCAAATGGTCGATATTCTTGGTGCTTGATTTGACTTCCTCTTTCGAACCTCTTGAGTACGAATACATTTTCTTTTAAACTGTAGGATTTCGGTCTTCCAATGATATTGAATCAAATGATGCGGATGCGATGTAACTCCTCAAAATGTACATGTACATACATCATTACCTATTTAACCGTTATCCATATATTCTGTATATATAATAGTTCATAACTATGATAACCTCGGGTAAAAAGTTGTAGATTATACTTTTTAGACTATATTTGTAGATAACATTTATTGATAGATTTTTGATTTGATGCTTGTTTGTTGGGATAGAAAAAACGAGTTATTTTCCGACTGAATTCGCAGATTTGATGAATTTTGCGGTAAAATCCATAGGAGGTGAAATATGTTTCCCTTCTTGTGCAGTCCCATGCGGGGCCCGGGTGGCGAATAGGCCCGCAGCAGAGCCTAGCTTGTCGTAAGAGGCGACTAAGGGTCTTGGGATTCTGACGTCGGGTCAGTGCTCAGCCCACAGAGCGACCAAGTGTGTACCCTAGGTGGCTGAATAGGGTAGCCCTCGTCCGCGGGGGTTGTCAGGTCTATAATACAGAAACCCTGACCGCCGACCATAGTGGGCCAACGTGTGTGAAGAATGCCACGCTTCATGCACGTAAAAGACCCCTTTGTGGACCGCCAAGTAGTGCACCACATAGGCTAAATTTTCCGCCCCTACCCACCTCTCCCCTTTTCCTGTGGTTCTTCAAAATTTACCGGTCCTTTGTTTCCCACCCCATCCCCATATTTCATTTATCATCATCATTTCATGTTCATTTTATCATCCTTTTCATGTTCATCGCATGTAAATAACCTATATAGCGTTGCACGGGCGTAAAACACCAACTCACTCACTCACTCACTCCTTCTTGTGCATCACATGTTTGTAGTATTCGTGACACATTTCGATAAGGCTCTAATAACAAAATTTCTATCTTGTTCTAGAATAAAACAACAGTTCTGATACCTCAAAATATGACTCGTGAAGTCATTATAAGAATTAAAGAAGTATGGAAGATATGCATCTCAATGAGTATTATAAAAATATAAGCATATTTGATAAGATGTTATAAGAAAAGCAAACCGTTTGCAGAGAAATAATACGAGTTTTGATTATACCGCAGTATAACGTCGAACTTCACACAATACAAAGCGAGCGCAGCATAATCCGACTGCAACATGCTAAACCCTGTATGTTTGAGACCAAATATGGATAGTCAATTGCTCTGGACACATAAATCCCATGTTGGTTTGACAAAGTTTTTGGACATGCATTCTTTGATGGACTTTCACCAACATTTCACAAGGAATTCATAAGCTTATTTGAAAAGCAGACCAATAAAATACAGTAACAAAATATTACCCCTTTTTGATCCTAATTAAGGGTTTCTACTAAAATTTATTTTTGCCCCTTTAAGTACTTAATTGCAATAGGGGTATCCTCAATTTTTTAAATCCACTACTTGACAATAACTACTAAATATTGTAATCTCACAATAAAAAAGTTTAAATTTTGGCCTCTAAGTTCCAAATAAAAAAAGGTTTATTAATCGTCTATTTCATAAATCCTCTACTTGACAAGACTTAATTAGCAAAAAAATAGGACACTAAATGAAAAAAAAAATCGATTTTTGCCCCTTTTTATCCCAAATTATATGACAAAAAGGGGGTCACAAAAATTAGTTCTCCATGTTGTATCCACTTATTGACAAGAATCGAATTGCAAAAAAAAAAAAAAAGAAATAAAAAATTGGACCGGAAATTAAAAAAAAAATATGCATTTTTGCCCCGTTTTGGGACTCTTATTTTCAAACCAAATCGAGGGAACTACCAAAATCAATTCCATTTAATCTTTTAAAAGGCCTGCGTCCATAACACGCAAAGATGACCGTCAAGTTTCACAGCATTTGGTTAAACAGAAGAAAAATTATTGCTGAAACAAACAAAAAAAGTAGTATTTTCTGCCTCTTTTGGGTTCCTTATTTCTAAACGCAAAAAGATGGGATCCCCCAAATCAATCCCATCCATCTTTTTATGGTAGGTAACATCATTGTCATATACCATAGCATGGGAACACTATAACTTTAACAGACAACGACAGCATCATACCATAATACGTCCGCAGTTTTTTTTTTTGCAGTCGTTAAAAAAAAAATCATAATTCACTTTCCGTTTAAGATGTTTAACTTATAAACTATGGTGTTCCTGGATATTTTTTAAGACACCATTTGCACAGTCACTATGTTTCTACAATATTGTCGGTTGAGTAATTTGTTGACCAAACCGATTAGAGAATCTCTCATGTTTCAGGGACGGTACTTTTTCGAGGAACCAAAAAGATAAGAAGGAATGTAAAATTAACAAAGTTTGAAACTAGCATACTTCTTAAATGGCAATCTAACTATTTGTGACAAAACCAGTTGTTTTTTTTTTTATTTAAAAGCATTTATCAGATTTACATACTAAGTCATATTATTTAAAAAAAAACATAGATATTGTGTTTTACCTGAGGTATCCGTTTTGATGTTAACGGTTAGAAAAAGTCCTGATGTAATGATTAAAACAACAACATGAGGATATTAGCTAACAAAACAAAGCGCACACACATTTCACATTCTCCTGCATGCTCACTTTCTATCGTAAAGTCAGATTAGTTTTGAACGCCTGCTTCTATGTCATCAACAGATAATGGCAAGAATAGTGTTGACCATGCCATAGAACCAGTATGGTCGGTAGTCTATATAGAACTCCCATTACTTTCGTCAGTAGTATCTGTTAACTGAACGTTATTAGAATTGTCCGTGGAAGTTTGATATACCCGATTTCTATTTTTGGTATTTTCGGTCGATGTATCAGTCTTTGCATATTTGTCTCTTGGTTTTTCTTTACAGCAAAGTTTCCTCCAACTTTGACGTACTTTTTTTTCTCTTGCAGTAAACAATAAAAATATGAAAAATCCTTGAAAAACGTTTAGAATTGTAAATATATATTGAAAAACGACATTTGCTTCTTCAATGGTGAAAAATCCAAAAATCCATGTCAGGCCTAAAAGAAAAAAGTAAAAAGAAGAGGTGAACGAGAGCGAAATATTATAAGATAAGAACAACTCAAAGCTTTAATAAAGTTAAATAATACATGTATATTAATACATCTTATTTTAACACTGTTTTCCTGCAATATTTTAGAATCAAATCAAATCAAATCAGTTATTAGCACAAGCTACGATCAATGAAGGGCCAAAGGCTACAAACAAATAAATTGACAAAAATACAACAAATTACAATATTAAACATGTACATTTTAAAACAAATGGAACTTAAGTGTCTCCTGTCCACCGTGTCATTGAAAAGGATATCAGAAATTTCACTTCTTGACCATTATTTGGGTTTAGAATTAAATTTAGCTTTACTTCGTTTTTTAAAGAATTTACAAAATATTTTAGAATGCTCACCCAATAAAACGAACACAGATAATGCTGCACGGAAATTCATCATAGCCCGTTTGCGATCTGATTGGTTAGACTGTACTTTTGGCCTTCCAAGCAGATTCTTCAAAATCATTATAAAGACAATGGCGTTTGCTAACATTATCAAACCCACGGGAATAGCAAAAGCAAAATAAAATGCATTCAATGACATCCAACATCTGAAAATAAAAGTTAAATTGATTGTGATACTGTGATATTGTTTCCTAAATTTCAATTGCGAAAAACGCAAGAGTCAACTTGATTGTTTGATAGACTAGACTAATTGTTGATACTTCAAGCTAGATGATTGTAAGGTATATGTGCCCTTTTTAATAAGGGGGATCAAATGGAGTACCAAGAGGAAACAACCCACTTTTTGGCAGATAATTGATTAATGAAATCAAAAAGAAAAGAGACTTGCACCAATGTACAGTTGAGATCTGTTCTAACATCTCTACTCTCAGGCTCTCCTGGCAGTTCTAGAACTGTCATAAACTCTTCTGGGGCAGAACTGTCATACACCGTCCCAGCCCCTGACACTTCTAGAACTGTTCTAGGCCCTGACAGCTAAGAACTCCTCTTGCCCCTGACAGCTAAGAAATCCTCTAGTCCATGACAGTTCTGTGCCCTGACAGTTCTGGGCTCTTGACAGGTCATGACAACTCTAAATGACGACATGTGTCGTTCATTTTAATGTCAGCTTTGTTAAAATAATTTTGTTTTTTAAAAATTGTTAGCTTGTCAAAATTGTATTCTCGATAGCCATGCAAATTTTATTACTTTGGACAATGAACCAGAATAGATTTGAAACTGCCAGGAGCTGTCATGGCCTAGAGCTGTCAGGGCGTAAGACACCTTAGAACTGTCAGGGCTTAGAACAGTTCTAAATATTTCATGGGGTAGAACTGTCCAGAACTGTTCTATGGCAGGACACGACTTGTCATAAACTGTCCTAGAACTGTCAGTAGAACAGAATTAGAACAGTTTCCTGGCAGTTTCTGACACTTCTTAAGAGATGTTAGAACTGGCCTCAACTGTATACGGTGTTATTTCATTTTAGATAGATAAATTTGGTATAAAAACTTGCACTCTAGATCACTTATAAACCCAGGCACCCTTTTATGTTATGCCTTTGAAACAAAAGTTAAAAAAAATAAACAACTTACGCTTTTTTCCCGCCAGAATATAAATGATGATCATATGCTAACACAACAATCACTGGTATAATTGGTATACCTACAGAAATCAAGTAAGAATAAATAAAACTGAATTTAGAAACCAAGCCAGTACCACTTAAATTATGTTTAACACTGTCATTTTATATTTGTTTCAGTTATATTCTTTCGTTTAAAAAGACTGAATATCAAAACAAAAAACTGAACAGAAGTTAAGAAACTGATTAATTTTATTTCTACAGTTTTTATATATTTTTTCCAGCTAACTACCGTAATTTTCTACACTTTAATTATCCTTTTTAACTTTAAATAAATATAAAAGCATTTAAAATGATTTCAACAAAATCTATAGCAGCGTCTCATGAATAGTATTAATCTGATTTATACAAAAAATATACATACCCCATGCTGGTATTGCTGTTTTTAAGATAAAATGGGGAATATAAGTTCCTAATACTTTAACGAATCTAAGATATTGTAAAATCCCTTCCATAAGCATCCACATAAATGACACAAGAACAAAATAATGGATCAAAACAGCAACTGTGATGCACCCTTCAAAGTGATGAGTTTGCTCTATTCCCACCAAGAACACAACCAGAAAACATAACAATGCAACTGCCAGGTTTAATAAAGTTTGTTGTGCTCTTCCTTTTCTTAGCTGCCTGAAAATATTAAAATAACCATATATACAAAACTAGTTCTTCAAATATAAGCATATCTTTTGTTTTTCAAAAATTGTAAAGTGACAAGAGCCAGGAACCACAAAATTTGGCCCTGTAAATACACAAATATTGAAATTGGTTTGTTTTACTCAATAATTTGTGCATACATAAATGAAAGGCTATGTAAAATGAGAAAAGATTTGTTTTTGGTGTATTGGTCAATTTAAGAGTATCATATGGTGCTTCTTAAATAGTCTAAATAAGCATTTTTTTCATTTTTAGAACAAAACACCAAGTTTTTCGGTCACACTTGCGTGATTTTCCATGTGGTGCCACACCTCGCCCATCGAAATTTTTGTTGAAGCACGAGGAAAATAGTGTATTTATCAAATTTAAGCAACATTTTTTGGGGGCAAGGGGTGGCGTCACTATCTATCAATAGCTGAAGGGATTATGACGAAATTCTGCAAAAATAAATATATTTTCAATTTAAGGGTAGCAATATGACTTCAATTCAACCTCATAATTACAGAAAAGGTAAAAAATCATTTTGTTTTGTGAAAAGCAATTATTCTAGACTGGTTTGGCACAATAGGCTCATCTGAAAAATGAATTTGAAAATATGACCAGTAAGCAGTTCGTGAACCTACTCCTTTACAATTTTTTTCCAAAACCAATTTATATTTTCATATTCCTGTACAATTAATGTCTAAGGATCATCAGGACAGATTGAACTTTTTTGAAACAAAATCGTAGTATTTACAAAATAAGTAAACTGAAGTAGGGCCTAGAAATTGACAAAACTTATCTTAATTACACGTACATTGTTAAGGTTACGGTATTTCCTGGACAATCGTTTTTCCGTTCAGATTGTAACTCGAATAAGAAAAAAATCTCCCTTTTGTACGACTCTAATGAAATATAAGCGAAAATATAATTGAATGTCACGGGAGTTAGATCACAAAAATGTGTGTAAGTGATATAACATCAAATCGCCGGTACTCAAAAACTGGAAGCACCAAAACTTTTAATTATAGAAATAACCTTGAAAAAAAAGCAAATTACGAATTCATATATTTAGGAACAGCTATGCTTCCTTTTTTAAATGTATGTGTAGTTTCTGCTGTACATATATCTAAAATTGATAAATAAAATTAAGCCCGTTGAAAGAAAAGGTAATGATTATTTTTTTTACTCCCCATTCTTTCTATAGTTATAATATAATATTAACTTACTTAAACAGAAGGAAAGAGAGAATAGTGATTCCCAGTCCGACAATGGAGATGATCAATCCTACCCATGTTATGATGCTGATAGCAAGCGAATCAACGGTTGTCACCTGTCCACCCATATTCTGTAAAGTAAACAAGACCAATTACTGGACCTGTGTTATCGTGTTATCCTTTCCGCTGCATGGGAATGGAAAAGTTCAAAGTATGTATAGAGAATATTTATATCTTGATCCATATACTTTCCATAATAGAAGTGTACATCATCATAAAGTTATACATCATATCTGAAAGCTGTGGCTAAACCTTCGTTCACTATGTGTGTAAAACACCAGATAAAAACTCCTAAAAAGTTCCAATAACAGCCATCTTAGAACTTTGTAACTTTGACATTGTTTTTACATCGTTCTTTAAATAAACTTACCACAAGGACGGCAAAGTTGGTTAAATGATCACAGACACAGACATAACGACCAGATTCTGTTCTGTTTAACACACATCCATCAGTAGCCCATCCGCCAGAGGCATCATTTATATCAAAGTTCCAATATCCACATACGTCCATATCATCTTCCTGACAAGAGTGAAGATCAATTTATTAGCATTTGTAATATTAGACTGACTTTAAACAATACAGTGCAATGAACCAAAAATGACTTTTATAAGATTCAGAAAGTTTCCAAAGAGGGTTTGCTCATATGCCCCCCCAAGAAGAGACGAGGAGTGTTCCAATTTTACCGAAAATCTGCACTGAAACTAAAACATTTTGATCGTCTCTAGATCATCACTTAACATCCATCAAAGACCCCGCCGCCAAAATGCGACATTACATTTATATTCCAAAACAATTATTATTTGCTGGCTTAACACTTGTGTATATAAGCCATTGTCTGGAATGGATGCAGACACTGAAAAAGTCAGGTGTACTAGGAAATGAAATTATAGTTCTAAATAAAAGTAATTTCCTATTTCTATGTCTATTGATTTCTGTTTGGTTTATTTTGTGCTTTTTATGTTTTGTATTTACTCGTGCTGTTCGAGTTGGTGTTAACCGGTTTTGCCGTTGCGCTTTTGGACTTTTGACACTAGAATGCCCCTTTGGTGCCTCTTTGCTTCTATCTAAAATGATGTATATCAAGAGCTACGCATACAGAATAAAATATCTATAACAAGAGTTAACACTAAAGTATGTCTCGCCTGCCGGCACCTTCAGAAACAATTATTCTTTCTTACTTCCACTATATTTTGAATTTACATGGATTTTCAGTTTCTGAGATCAAAAGATGTTTATAGAACTTAAATATTGCAAATATATGCAATAACAAAAATCAAAGTCACTCAACCGGAAAATCAAGGTCAAGGTCAAAAGATGGGGATGCAACTGTGGTAAGCTACTACTGGGGCATATGCATACCAAGTTTCATCAAACTAGGACCTATAGTTCTTGAGATATGGAGGTGCTCGCAAAACTTTTCCATTGCTATTATATGTATTGAAAATTGTCAAAGTCACTCAACCAAAAAATCAAGGTCAAGGTCAAAAGATGGGGATGCAACTGAGCTAAGCTACTACTGGGGCATATGCATACCAAGTTTCATCAAACTAGGACCTATTGTTCTTGAGATATGGAGGTGCTCGCAAAACTTTTCCATTGCTATTATATGTATTGAAAATTGTCAAAGTCACTCAACCGGAAAATCAAGGTCAAGGTCAAAAGATGGGGATGCAACTGAGCTAAGCTACTACTGGGGCATATGCATACCAAGTTTCATCAACCTAGGACCTATAGTTCTTGAGATATGGAGGTGCTCGCAAAACTTTTTCATTGCTATTATATGTATTGAAAATTGTCAAAGTCATTCAACCGGAAATTCAAGGTCAAGGTCAAAAGATGGGGATGCAACTGAGCTAAGCTACTACTGGGGCATATGCATACCAAGTTTCATCAACCCTGGACCTATAGTTCTTGAGATATGGAGGTGCTCATAAAACTTTTCCAAAAAGTTAACGCCGCCGTCGCCGCCGCCGCCGCCGGTAAAGTAACACCTATGTCCCGCTCTGCTTCGCAGGCGAGACAAAAACGATTTAAAATAACACAGATCAAGACAGTACAACACGATATTTGTTAAAGCAGAAACTTCCCTATTTAGTATCCTTCTTACCATTTCTGGTTTAAATAAAGCCTGGATTCTATATTCCCCCAGTGAATATATCGGTTTTCCATCTATAAATATGCTTGCTGCTAAAATCCGACTATTAGGGCGGTATTTTATAACGTCTGGCCTTACAGAAAATAAATTCCAGTTGTTATAAATATTTAGAGCCACTCTTGTTTTGTTTTGGTCTTCTGAAAAAAATCATTGTCTCATTTTAAAACTGCTTAAGTATTGCAAAAGAAAGGCAAAACAATAGTGTAGTTATATTTTGATATATTTATTGTAAGGCTATGCCTTAATGGATTTTATTCTTAACGCTTTTTGTAAAGGAGCCTTTTATACATATACTCCTAGCGTGGCAGATGAAGGTTAATCCAGAGAAGCGCTTCACACATATTCCATATTCTTTCGCTTTTAACAAAATTATTAGCATTATTATCCTTGAATGTAAGAAAAGGTAGAATTTAAACGTACAAACCACATATCATACAATACTATACATCTAATTATTTAAAATATCTATAACATGGCCATTACAAATAAATCTGAAACACATACAGTGGTACCGTAAACAGTTTGTCCATTTACACATAGTTTACAATATTTTTCATCAAGTTAAATGTTTAAAAAGATCTTGCTTATATTAAATTTACTTTTTAGAAGATCTTCAGGTAAAATAATAGCTGCATCAATCGTGTCTATGTCAATGTCTGTACGAGTGAACACTGTCTGTATGGAAGCATTTGTTAAAACCTGTTGTGAGCCAGCTTCTATCTGGATTCCAATGACTGGAGAAGCCTGAGTGTCAAGGTCATATATCTCTACTACCACATTATCTGTTACAACTTTCAAGTTTGTATTACGCAAGACTACTGATCTTGATATGGTGTCCACAACTTCCAAAATTCTGTTGGATATCAAAATGTGCGTAATTTTTATGACATAAAATTGACTGTGACATTGTCAAAGATACTTTTGACTATCCTAAAATTCAAGATTTACAAATTTTTCATTGCAATGATATTTTACTTCCCATTCAAGGAATACAATTTAGAGATGTCAATAAATATAAAATCTGAGTTAAATTTGACACAAAGCAGCCCAAAATAATAAATATCTTAAGAGTATCATCATTTTAATGAGTAATTGGTCTTACTTAGGTGCAAAACCCAAAGTGTTTTTTTTATGTTTTCAAAAACTTATTTAAACATCTGACAAAAAGTCGACTTTTTAAAAGTTATATATATTGCATATGAGAAAAGTAAGAACCTGTTCGTAGCACTACCAGTTTCTTGGGCTAATCTAAGTCTATCTTGGCGAACATTTGTCACTTGATCTATAACATCTATTGTATCTTGTACCGTCTAAAATGGGAAAATAAAATCACTTGTTATAATAAGTTATAAATTTTGTGGCCTGACAAAATGTTCATCTGGGAGCTGAAGGTTTGTTTCTGATATTTTATTTCGAGTGCGGGTTTAATCTTACCACTGTATAACTATTGAATGTTTCTATTCTTGTATTATTTCGGTGTTTTTAAACATTTCCATTTTAAACATTAGAAAGCCAAAAATAGATAATATACAGTACAAATGGTATTGGGTAATTCTTCTTCAATACTTTTAGGTGGCCGACCTTCCAATGTTTTGATTCAAATGTTGCTGATGAGAAGTTACTCTTTGAAATATGCATAATATTTACAGCATAACCAAATAAACCATTCATTTTATACGGCTTTTTGGTATTTTGTATCAGTTTGTAATCACTGGGTCCTAAGCCTGATAGTAAGATTCGTCTGACACGAATTTATAACAAGCATATTTTTCAATATCTTTGAAATTCCCAAATGTCTACATTCATTTGAAGGAGAGGTTTTTCATCAACAAGTCGGCATTCCAATAGACACAAACTGTGCTCCTCTTCTCGCCGACTTGTTTGTATACTCTTACAAGACTGGATTTCTTCAGGAACTCGTAAAGAACAAGAAGATGGAAGAAGCAAGATCATTTAATCTCACTTTCGGATATATTGATGACGTCCTCTCTTGGCAGATGGATTCCTTCAATATATCCATCAGAACTAGAGATTAAAGAAACCACAGATTCCACTTGCTTTCACGTTACATCATTCTTGGATAAACATCTCGAATTTGACCCGGTTGGTCATCTCAGTACAAAAAATTACGATAAAAGAGACAATTTTAATTTAAAAATTAGTAATTTTCCTAACCTGGAAAGTAACATACCAACGCCACCTGCATACGGTGTCTATATCACCATTGCGGTCTTCAATTTTTCCGGTATGTCTTTCTTGTTTTGTCTCGTCTTATGGACATTTCAGATTGATTCTCCAAGTTCGGTAATTTTGTTATTACCTTTATTCAAACTTGTTTAAACACCTTGTTACTTTTAATTGCACGTTTTGGGTTTGGTCACCTTTCCTTCAATACTTTTTGGTGTTTGGTCATTGTTTTGATGCAAACGCTGCTGATGCGAGATTAACTTCTTGCAAAATACATATACAACATAACCAAATTAATTGTTCTTTTTATACCACTTTTTGTATTTTGTATTTTTTCAATCAGAGGACAATTGACTTGAAAAAAGTTAAAGTAAAAGAAATGCGTATTAGACTATATGTATAACAACTGTAATTCATCGAAGACAACTTTGACAGATTTTTATCTATGTAGTAATAATTCAAAAGAAAAAGAATAAACCTTTTAAAAGGTTTTTAACTTTTATTGATATTCTTCAACAACCAATATTACCTTTTTAGTAAGTTTTGTGACATTTCCAACAGCTACTAAGATATCAGCCACATTTATTACGTCATAGGAAGTCAGTATGTTGGAGTTATTTGTTAATGTAGTGACGTCATCAATAATCTGTTGGACGTTGTCTTCTGTAACTGGTACCTGATTAAAATTTATAGATTAAGATTTAAAACGACCAGCACAAATTATTGAAATTCTGAAAATTTTGTAATAAATAACAAGAGTTAACACTAAAGTATGTCTCGCCTGCCGACACCATCAGAAACAATTATTCCTTCTTACTTCCACTATATTTTGAATTTACATGGATTTTCAGTTTCTGAGATCAAAAGATGTTTATAGAACTTAAACATTGCAAATACATGTATATGCAATAAAAATAATCAAAGTCACTCAACCAGAAAATCAAGGTCAAGGTCAAAAGATGGGGATGCAACTGTGCTAAGCTACTACTGGGGCATATGCATACCAAGTTTCATCAACCTAGGACCTATAGTTCTTGAGATATGGAGGTGCTCGCAAAACTTTTCCATTGCTATTATATGTATTGAAAATTGTCAAAGTCACTCAACCGGAAAATCAGGGTCAAGGTCAAAAGATGGGGATGCAACTGTGCTAAGCTACTACTGGGACATATGCATACCTAGTTCCATCAACCCAGGACCTATAGTTCTCGAGATATGGAGGTGCTCGCAAAACTTTTCCATTGCTATTATATGTATTGAAAATTGTCAAAGTCAGTCAACCGGAAAATCAAGGTCAAGGTCAAAAGATGGGGATGCAACTGTGCTAAGCTACTACTGGGGCATATGCATACCAAGTTCCATCAACCCAGGACCTATAGTTCTTTAGATATGGAGGTGCTCGCAAAACTTTTTCATTGCTATTATACGTATTGAAAATTGTCAAAGTCACTCAACCGGAAAATCAAGGTCAAGGTCAAAAGATGGGGATGCAACTGTGCTAAGCTACTACTGGGGCATATGCATACCAAGTTTCATCAACCCAGGACCTATAGTTCTTGAGATATGGAGGTGCTCATAAAACTTTTCCAAAAAGTTAACGCCGCCGTCGCCGTCGCCGCCGCCGCCGGTAAAGTAACACCTATGTCCCGCTCTGCTTCGCAGGCGAGACAAAAATGACAACAAGTTAACGAAATAATGTACTCTATAATATATTCGGACCAGGAAAGGGATGGCACATTGATAATTTCCAATTTTAGAATTTGAGGTAAAGATGCATTCATTATAGCATAAAACCTCTGGTTATATAGAGTTAAATTATAGCGGGAAAATTTCTCGAGCTTTTCACTGTACAATGTAACAAACTTATAACTGGTAATATCTTCTAATGGCCCTGTCACACTATAACGTTTTAGCCAACGTGTGCCGACGTTTTAGAATATATTTTCAACACGCTGGTGTGCGTTGCGTAAGTTTTGTACACGTTATGAACACGCTACAAACACGTTAGCGAACGTCAGCGTGCGTTGGTGAACGCCGAGTGCGTCGCCAACATGCTTAAAATTTACGACGTTCGCCAACGTGTTAGAAATAAATTATTCGAACGCTAGGCATAAGTTAGAAGGACGTTATACACACGCCGATGTACGCTATATGTGGTCGTTGCGCACACGCTGAAATGCGTTTGACGAACGCTAAACTAAATGGAAACGAACGTGTCTAGCGATAATGCAGCGCACGTCTAGCGTCAGTCTTACGACCAAGAAACCTATTCAACGTGTTTAAAACGTGTACAGAGCGCACAGAGCGTCATTGTAACGAACGAGTAGCGTATCAACCCAAAAATGTTAAAAGTTAGATTGAATTACAAGGGGAAAAGTCAATTTCAAAAGCTTGAAATACTAATTCAAACCTGAAAAAAATCTTTTTACAAAAAACAATGAACAAAGCCAAAAGAATCTATATAACGAAGAAAACTTAGATGGTCTTGAATTGAAAGTAATTCTTGCTAATTGTAATACTTGTCGTGTTTTCGGTGGACATATCTTTGGTAGAAAAATACTCAAATACAACGAGTAACGACAGCCTACTTCAATACTCATTTGAAATTATGTGTATCTTTAATATTCAATAAGCACACGCGTTTTTCTCTATTAAGGACATCATTAGTCAAGTGCTATAAAAAGGATGCTAGGCAAAATCTACAGACCGGTATTTCTTATTTTGGAGATTTTGTTAACAAGCGCATGCATTCCTCTCTGTATATTTTTTCATATAAAAATATAAAATCTACACTATATTTTATTCTTTTAGACTGAGTGCAAAAATCATCACTATTGGTAAAAAAAAAAACGGCTTAAGAATAATTATACATTCATATTACCAGAATGCTGAAAACCAATATTTTTATAATGAAACAAAATTCACATGATGTATCTGTAATTATTAATTAATCCAGCAATACATTGAAGCCAGATAATAGATCTAATTGGGCTATTGTGAAATAATACTAAAGAAAAAATCATAAATCCTAGGTATCCCCACCGAGAGAAAAAATTATAAGTTAGACTAACGCTATGAATGCGTTCTGCAGTCGTCACACATGCGCTAGGCAAACGTCAAGTACGCCGGACAATCGCTATAGATAAGTTTTGAATAAGTTTGTCGTGCGTTGCAGGTAGTTAGTCTGACGCTTTGTGGTCGTTCACCGAGATATTTTTTGAAACTTTTTACAGCGACTGCCAACGTGTTCCAACGTTTTAGAAAATTATTCGAACGTTCGGCACACGTTGGCTAAAACGTTATAGTGTGACAGGGCCATAAACCCACGATCGACGTAACCTTTGCTGGTTAAAACAAAGTTTACTTGGGTTGCTCTACCTAATTACATAGATTTTCAGTGTAGTAATTATCGATGTGTCACCCTTTATATGGTTTCTGTCTGATTCTTAGAAAAAGTAGTACTTCACAAATCAGGACAATCGAAATATCCAATCTTCTCTTCATTTCGATAGATAAACTTGTTTTGTTACTTATTATTATTTACCCTTTATAGGTGCGATGACGAGTATAATCTTGCAGGTTCAACATTGCTTCACGTAGAAAGCAATAAAGCTTTAATTTAACTTACAAGCTATATCAATAATTAGAAAAAACCTAACTAAGTTCAGAGTAAATAAAGGTAATAACAAAACTATCGAACTTGAAAATTTCTCGAACTTGTAAGGACTTATCCAATGTTTTATGTTAAAGTACCTCTGTTAAGTTCCTTAAAGCCTCTGTGACCTCAGAAGTAGCTTGTTCCGTAAACAAACACTTTTGGTTAATGATGATGTTGGTAATAGTTGCTGGATTAAGCGATCCACCAGAACAGTCTGCAACCATCAGCGGTCTTTTGTCTGAATTCAAATATGTAAGTTGTTAACAAGATAAGATTTATAGGTTCTTACATAAGTTCTTGGAAAAGACCGGCTGATCTTTCACGAGTGATAGAATTTTTCAGTCTTTTTGTGAGTGGAGCGCAGCGGAACGAGCCAAAAGACCCAAAAAATTCTATCACGAGTGAAAGATCATTGCCGGTTTTCCAAGAACGCGTGTAAGTACCTATTTCTTCCGTAAAAATTAAAAAATCTTATTCTAAAACCTAAGTTGGCTTCATTCTAAAAACCGAAAGTTTTAAATAGCATTGCTTTTCATTGGTCGACATCATCGATCAATATCAGTACCGGCGGTTATTATTGGTTAATTGACCAGTGTGAGATCGTTGCACGTGCTCGCATCTCAACCTGGTCATCTCGCACTGAAAAGAGTCATTTACGGAAGAATACGAGATGTGGAGTTTACCGTCCCGACACAACCCATATAAACTTATATGCACAACCTAAGGCAACTAAAAAGCTAGCAGCCATTTTGACCAGTGGGTTTGGTGATTGTTTTAGGTTATTACATAGAAAACTTTTGATGAAATAACAAAATTTGCTCCAAAGTGTTTGAAAGCAGTATCGTTTTGGGTTTTTATAAATTTTGTTGAAAATATATGGACATCGAACATATTTAAACTTTATAATCATAAGTAATCGTCACTATAAAAATGTCACGTTTGAAATCTGTTTAAAAAAGTTAAATCAAAAGTACAATAATTATGTATTAACCTGTTATGCAAATTTCTTTTGAAATGGCTTTTGATCCAATTGGGACTGCTGTGAACTCGACGAATTCTTCAAGTTGTGGAATGAACAGATTTCCACTACAAATGCCTGCAATATGAATGAATAATCATTGTTTTGATAGTGCAGGGTAAGTATTCATTACAAGTTGACACCAAAACATTTACTTCATTGTTATTCTACTGCCAGCATCTCAATTTTTTTAAGTGTTACGAAAATTCAAGAAAGTATTACCAGTACGGTTAAAACTTATAAATGCAGGAGAATTTTAACATTTGCTAATCATTATTCAATACATACAGGACAATTTTGCCCTGAAAATATAACTTAATCCATCAACAGTTTTAGGACATCCAGCAGCTCTGTCTACATTTATTCTCATATACTTTCCCCGAGTTTGTATCGCAACGATGGTGCGCATATCTTATAAACATCGTTTTAAAAGCTGAGGCGTTCAAATGTTAATCCTGTTTGTGTCGCAAGTGGGACAAAACTAGTACGTGTGTTTAGCCAAGTGCTGATTTACCATGCTTATTCCGACAATTTAAAAAGCAAGAATAAAACATCGCAAAAATTCTCATTAGTTTTGATAACAAAATTTTATCAGACTAAAATGTCACTTGTAAATGTTATTAACAAGAACATTTAGGTCATATAGTTCTTACTTGTGCTGCTCAATACGAATGTTCTTGGATCAAAATCCACTGGAGTAACTGCCCTTCGACGACGCTGGCCTCCACTATTTGACATTTCTTGAATAATCAATGATCTCAAGATTTCCATTGACAGTTGTTCCTTCGATGGTGTGTATACTTGACCTGGATCTAACTCGAGAAACACATCAAAATTCACAGTTTTGCCATTTGCACTAGAAAATGAAAAAAACTTTATCTAGTCTAATAGTATTTTTTATTATTTTTTTTTCTATTTGTAAAATTTTCTATGGCTGATTTAAAAAGCCTGAAGAAAACTTTAAACATTTGTATATATTTTAGAATCGGGGAAAACTTGAAAAACTCTTTCTAATCCAACGTAAAAGAGAATAGACCTGAATTTTAGAAGTGATAAATTATATACAACGTAGTGTAAAAAAGGGGAAATCAAGTGTAAACAGTGAGACAAACGTTCCACAGATGAGGCATTAAACATGCAACCGAGAGACAGCTCATCGTAAACCCCATAAAGAAAGCTGCAGATGATTACTATTGGTTGAAGATGAACGTTGAGATAAACCTGGATTGAGCGTAAGCATTCACATGAGACATCGGGGCTTCTTCATATACAATCAATTGTATGGTTGTGTCGCAAAATAGCTATGGTTTGTATTTGTAGAACAGGGTTAGGAATTCATCCTAGCTGTCACCAATAACGTAACAAATTATTTCTAAATAAATGGAAAAAAACATTAAAAAGCTTTAGATGATGCTGATCACCTGTCATCTCAAAGCTGATGTATTCCATCTCAAAATGGTCTTTCAGGATGATGTTCTGCCTGAACGTCTATTTATACAGTAAAAATATATAATTATGATTTTGACGTATGATACCAAACGTTTCCTTGTATAACAAGGTATGTTTTTCGCGATTTTTTGTTCTTCAAATTCAATCATGTCAATAGCACAAAAAAGGAACGATGTTTTAAGTATCAGTCTATGTTAGAATTAGGCAAATTGCATAATGATCGAAGGACAAAACGCAAACTGTTGATCAAAGAATTTGATTAAACTATCCAAGATAATGTTTGTTAATAATATTTGCAAAATATTTACTGCAAATTGACCCAGTAATGCAACATGATAAAATAATGTGTTACATGAAATATACTAGTATTTTGACTTAAACATAACATAATTACCTAAAATTCACGATCCTTGATGAATAAAATCCTCTTAAAGCGTCTGTTCCTTTGATACTACTAAAGTATACCTCACGTAACATAGAAGTGATTCCATCCCATCTGTCCTGCAAACTATATGTGACAGACACAGAATCCCTCGGTCTGACGATGTCTGTCTTCGTTGCCAAGTTAAAGCGGTAAATATCGTATTTTTGTATTAATCCAGTAGTGTTGACAAAACCTTTGAAAACTAAGGCTTCACTTACTGAAATAATCAAACAATGATGTCAATTTCATATATCAATCTCAATGCCGTCACGGAAACCTTGGCTATCCTTTCTACATATTTGAGAATCATATAAAGTATTAGTCTTAAACAAGAGGCTCCCAGGAGCCTGAATCGCTCACCTGAACTACACAGATACATATATTTTGTAGATATTATTGTGCTTAACAATATGCAATTTAAATTTCTGAAATAACTTGGTTAGTTTTCAAGCTATCGGGCTAAATAAGTGCAAAATTTATAAAAAAGGGCAATAACTCCCACATCAGCAGTCAGATCTTTTCCGAAATTTCAGGACAGGTAATTAATACGCTGATCACTTTTGATTCTTACATAATTTTGATATCTGAAACTATTTTTGAGTTACAATGTATTAACAAAAAAATGAAATTTACGCTCTATGTTCTATTTTTAGCCATGGCAGCCATGTTTTTTTACGAATCAAAAATCTGAACAATAGAGTTGTAGCATATAAGCTATTAAACAAGTGTGCCAAGATAAGATGCAGTTGGTCTTACGATGTCAGACAAGTAAATCTTTGAAATTCAGGGGAAAAGTAATGAAAAATGGTAAATTTTGTTGTTTTAAGGACAATAACTGCTAATAGAAATGGTCCTACAGCTTTGACTTAAATACATGAAATGTATATCTTGATGTGCTTGATCATATGCAATTTAAATTTTTGAAATATCTTGTATAGTTTTCAAGATATATGGCTAAATACGCGAAAAATTTCGAAAAAATCCAGTAAAAGGGCAATAACTCCTACATCAATTGTTGGATCTTCTTGAAACTTTCAGAGCAGGTAGATCTTCAGATGCTGATCACTTTTGTCTCCAATCAGAATTTTGATATCTGTAACCATTTTTGAGTTATTAGCAAAAAACTGCAAATTACCCCTATGTTCTATTTTTAGCCATGGCAGCCATATTTTTTGACGAATCAAAAATCTGAACGATACACTTGTAGCATTTATGCCATTAAACAACTGTGCCAAGTTTAGTTGAAGTTGGATGTATGGTGTCAGACAATTTAATCTTTGAAATTCAGGGAAAAAGTAATGAAATATGGTAAATTTTGACACTTTAAGGGCCATAACTCCTAAAAGAAATGGTTCCACAGCTTTGACCTAATTACATGAAATGTAGATCTTAATGTGCTTAATCATATGCAATTTGAATTTTTAAAATATCTTATATAGGGCTAAATAAGTGCAAAATTTTGAAAAAATCCAGAAAAAGGGCAATAACTCCTGCACCTGTTGTTGGATCTTCTTGAAAATTTCAGGGCAGGTAGATCTTGAGGTGCTGATCACTTTTACCCTTTGCCAGAATTTTGATATCTGTCACCGTTTTTGAGTTATTTGCAAAAAACTGTATTTGACCCCCCTGTTCTATTTTTAGTAACAGCCGCCATGTTTTTTGACATATCAAAAATCCAAACGCAAACTTTTTGCACAATACCCTAAGGAACAACCATATCAAATTTGGCTGCATTTGGCCAAGCAGTTTCAGAGAAGAAGATGTTTGAAAAAAGCTAACGGACGACGGACGACAGACGACGGACGACGGACGGACGACGGACGCAAAGTGATGGCAATAGCTCACATGACCCTTCGGGTCAGGTGAGCTAAAAAAACAAAAAAAAACAAAGCAAAAAAAAAAACCCAACACACTAGCATTATTAAAACATTAAAGCAAGATAAACATTATACCTGATGGTTTATATGTCATTTCATTGGACCATATCTGCCTCTGGTGAAGCCCTCGAACTTCACACCTGTGAGTTCCAGCCAATAGAACGCTGGGGGATATCCTTGAATGTTCTACCATATATGCAAGTCCTCTGAAGTTAGAGACCTCGTTAACTGGTCGATCATTAATAAAGAAATGGATAGATTCTCCGGCCGTTAATGTTCTGGACAAGTTGCATTGGGTGTGCAGTACCCGGTCATTGGACCATTCTACAACGCCGATATCTATAGACATTGTCTTATCTGAATAAATAAATACAGAAAAGTTTTTCAACAAACTAATAGCAGATATTTGTGATACATTTGAACTCCGTGCATCAAACAAATAATCAATTTCAAAAAAATGCACAGAGATGAATATAAAACTTAAATTCGTGTAAAGGGTGCCTTCGAAACTTGAGTAAACCACCGAATCCCAGGGTGGTCATCTAAGTAGAAACGATAAAAGTTCGAATTATTAATTCTCCTTACCTGGAAAGTTTCTACCTATTTCACCTGCCTTTGATGTTTATGTTTTACAACTTATTCGATATGCCAAGGCTTGTACAATTTTAAGATTTTTTTTTCTACAACACAGCTCTTTACGTGACCGACTTTTACACCAAAAAGAAAATACGTCTCATACGATCTCTAAAAAACTAGAATACGGACTAAGTCAGAAACGGTCCGCGGCAAAAAATCTAAGTTTTTACAAAATCATACGAACTTTGATTATAACCACTAAGGCATGTTCCATGGAATGTGTATGAAACTTCAGAGCTGTATTGTTAATAGCATTTGAGTTCAATTGTTCAAAAATTCCAATTCTCAAAATCTGTGAAAACATTAAACAGATTTGCACGAAATTTTGATATGCAAATCATGGCATGCTACTTAGCAGCTTTACAAAGTTTCAGAATTGTATTGTTAATAGTTTTTTTTTAGTTTTAGTGTTTACAAAGTCCAGTTCTCAAAATCTGTGATATTCGATAAAAAATGAAGTTTTTTTTCCAAAACTTGTTCACATTTTTGCATGAAATTTTAGTATCAAATTATGACATGATACTAAGTAGCTGTACAAAATTTCAGGACTGTATTGTAAATAATTTTCTAATTTTAGTGTTCACAAGAATTGTTGACGGACGGACAGACAGACGGACAAAGTGAAAACTGTAGGGCGTCTGCATCTTCGATTATTATCCTAATTATTCCATCGGCATCTGCCATTGGTGAAAAAAATTCAAAATTATGTTAAACGTAAATAGTTACTAATTGTTTTGATTAGTATTTGGCTGATTGTTTTACTGAGATGATCAGCTCAATATCCCTACTATGTCTTCACAACCATGATCTGTTTTGTGTTACTGCCGGTCTTAACGCAATGGAAAAGGGAGGTTTGAATATAAAACCTGGTTTAACCCATCATTTCTTTTGAAATACCTATACCAAATCTACAATTTTTCCGGTAAGTCTTCCCTGTTTTGTCTTTTTTCTTCGACATTGAGATTGATACTTGAAGTACGGTAATTTTGTTATTACCTTCATTCACTTTTCAAGAATATTAAATGAGGGAAATTCATATTTTCTGTATTCACCGCAGATTAATACTACTGTAATTGCCAAAGCAAAGATTATTCCAGTAAAAACATATCAGTGAAAACATAAGTAAACAGATAGATTATCGCATTAGTTGTTAGTTTTGTTGAGATTCGATCCCCATCATCATCATCATCATCATCATCATCATCATCATCATCATCACCACCATTGAGTGCATCCCTCTGTAGAAGAGTATACTCACACTTTACGTTAAAAGCAGCGCAACACACAGGCTGTTCTATGTACAATTTAAAAACAAGCCCAGTTTCTTAAAGTAGCTGGATGGGTGCCAGGCCCTGTCGGAAGGCATCGTTAAAAAAGCATAGAGCTGGTTTTAATCATATGACAAAATAATTTTAGATTTTCTTCTTTTGTAAACAACGTCTCGTATGTACCTGTTTGGACCTTGCCATTCGTTTGGCACATAAAAGGTAGCTGTTCCTGACAATTGTCTGTCTGTTGAACTTGTGTTTGTCCAAGATTTTTGCTGTATCTGAATATGAAACATCCTTGTTGTTCCTGGTCTCCCCAAAATTGTAGTACTGAAAAAGATAAAGACCAATTGGTATTATAGCGTTATATAGTTATCTTTATTGCAAAATTACAGTCATTAGGGTCAAGCAATACAAATGAACAAATATACAAAAAAATCAATAAAAAAATAAATCAATTGGAATTAAGCATAAGCTGACACGGACCAGGGGTCAGGTTAATGAAGCTGTCCTAAGCTGTGTCCTAAACCATGTCTTAGGACTTAAAATTGGATGTAGAAAGGATCATCTTTAGACGCATCCTAGGATGTAAAACGAAGCCATCTTAGGATAACCACAAATAGGACCATCCTTATACGAATTTAGGATGATCCTAAATAGCCATATGTAATGCATCTACGCCGATGTAAAGGCGTTTGAAAAAAGAACTTTTTTTTTTGCATTTTTAAATGTAAAATAGATTTAAACCTTTTTTTTATTGAGAAGCCTCTCGGGTTTTTTTTGTAATAAAAATGATTTATTGCAATATGATTGCATTTCTTCATTTGTTTTTTTTTTCTGCGTGTTGCACTTAATACTAATAACAAAAGCAAATCCTTAGGTTTGGGAAGCAAATATCCACGTGAAATGTTAAATGTAAATTTCAAAAGTCTATAACTACATATATTAGAATATCGTCAAAATATAACTTGTAAAACACAGATCAACAATATCCAATATGTGGGTAACTATTGGGAAAATTTCATCAATGGCAAAAATATCTTTATCTGCTAAATTTAGAAAGTAAAATATCAAAAATGAGAGTTGTACCAAATACAACCCTAATTCAAGGAGATAAAAACTTATTTCAGAAACTTTTTTAAAGTTTAAAGTCAAAAGGATGGTCCTAGGACAACAATTTTCACATCCTAAATATAGGACCAAATTTAGGACATGCCCTTTTTTAGGATGCCTTCAATAACACGACTTAGGACAGAGACATGTCCAAAGACCATCCTTGGACATGTCCTAATCCAAGGACACCTTCGATAACACGGCCCCTGTTTCTCAATTCTAATGACTGTTGGATATAATCACAAAGATCAGCCAATAACTAATTTTTCGGGACTAATAGAAATTTAATTTTATCAATAGGACTTAAGTTGAGGAAATTGTTGTTGTGGTAATTTTTTATGTTTTCGAAAAACAGATTTCGTAAGTTATCATGAAATGTACAATGAAGGAAATGTGAAATTCATCTTCAAGTATGTTGGAACATATACAGTCTTTCTAGTCAAGAAATTGTCTTGTATCGCCAGGTTTCGATAAGAAGACAGAGATCGATAGATCTAGATTGTGCAATAAGTTTATGTTAAAAAACTGAATGTTTCTTTCAAAAAAATTTCCGTTTTTCATATCTGTCTTCAGTTGACTATTAACGAAAAAGAACCAAATAAAATAATCCAAGAAGTGGATATTCAGCGTTATCTTGATAAACTTAATGATTTAACAGAAGTCACCAATTACAACATTGTACAAGGTGCACCTACCATTCCAACATGGTTGATGTGGCACTTGTCAGTAAGCAGGAATTGACTTTAGCCATTTTCTGTAAAAAGTCACTCATGCGGAAAATGTAGGTCACAGCCAGCATCTGAAGCATGAATTGTGCTTAGCATCACTAGGTGCACATATCATACCAATATGATTGAGGTGGCACTTGTCAGTAAGCGGGAATTCAGGAATTTGGGATTTGGGACAGACCCTAACAATATAGATGACCCTTTACTTTCGTAGACGGGGCATAAATAAAAATGCATTCAAACGAAATCATAGAATTTAATACACCCCGAAAATGGAATAAACTATTTTTTTAACTAAAGCACAATGGAATATAAACTAAAAGATCATTTTGCAGATCTTAAAGCTCTGAATTTACTTACATAGTTCGTCTTGTGAACCATCAACTACTGGAATATATTTATTATAGAAGTAAATTTCTGCAGCTGTAAAAACCACATAATCTGATGTGGCTTCCTGGCTCAAGATATAAGAAGATACATTCACCAACATGGCACCCATTGCAGCACACTTGGATTTCGCATCTTCGTACGTAGTTGCATTATTCACATATCTATAGCATGTATTCCATTGCACATTACCAATGAATTCACTAGGACAGTAAGTTGAAACTGAAAAAATGTATATATATTTTTTTAATTTTGGAAAACTCACTTTAAGTCAGCTACAGCAAACTATTTTTTCCTGGAACAATCTTGTTATTTCAATTTTGTTAGTTTAAGATAGATAAAAGAATTTAAAATAATCAGTGCACAAATGAATGTATTTAAATGTTTTACGTGAAACTCAAATGTCAAAAGGGAAAAGAAAAAATGACAAACCAGAAAAAAATGAAGATCGCAATGGTTAAAAGAAAACTTGGTAAAAGCATTTCATTGGAACCAGTGAATTTTATATTCCTCTATCAGCTCCTCAAAAATTATACTATATGAGAATATAGGGACGCTGTGGTTATGTTCGATCTGTCACATGATGATATTTGTGTAAAATAGAAAGACTTTATGCAAAGCTATTCAACGATTTGCCTTATCTACATCTCAATTTCTATACTAAAGCAGATAACTTACGTATATCAACACTAGGAAAACTCAGTATGTGCCTCTGACAGTACATAAACTTCTTTTCGGAACATGGCATAATCTTTGCAGTTTTGTTGAATTCTATAGAAATACAGTTTCCTCTGGTAATCTCAGGCTCACTTATGTCCCAATCAGTGTAAGGGGCAACGGCGTTAGGCCTGTAGATGAGTTTCATCAAATTAAGTCAAATTAATCAAATGAGAAAAAGAGATTTATGGGTCTCTCGGTCACAATCTGAATCAAATCAGATCTATCAATCTGTCTCTGTATGGTAGATCTGAAGATATCATATTTTGCTTACTGTTCTGGTTGCCTTTGGAATTATCATAAGAAGTAATGCTTCCAAAATGTTGGAAGCTGCAATCTGATTGGTCAATTCAAAAGGGCATCAGAACAGAACGTAGATGATTTCTTCACGTCTACCATGCATAGACAGTAGGGAAAAAATGATAGAACTGATTTTAATCAGGTTGTCTTGGTCATATCAAATATTTATTTGATTGATTTTTTTAAATTCATTTGTTTGCTCTAGGTAAGAGGAGGAATTAAGGCTGTATTGCCTCTTATCATCCCGCAAATTCTAGAGCAATTCCCCTTAGTGCCAAATGCAAACAAATTGGACAAACGTATATATGTATATAATAAAACATTCCTTACACTAATAAGTACAAAATTGATAAATTCATTAAACTAAACAAAATAAGACTAAGGTTTTGACTAAACATAAGCAAGTACTTCTGCTTCCTTGTATTTTCGATCTATTGTCTTTGAATTGTAATTGTACTGAAGTTTAGAAAACTTAAGGAACTGGCATTAAATTAAAATATGATTTCTGGATGTTGCACCAGGCTTCCTACATGAAGCTTATAGATATTTTTTTTTGGTTACTAGTAATTCTTTTCTGGTTCTTTAAGTATATCTTTCAAAATCATCTTAAACAGGAGACTGTACCGGTGAAAGCATTGGTGAATGTATGTTGTTTTTACTGAAGTGAAACACAAAGACGCTAGAGCATCCTATTCCATGTGCATAGGTGATTTACCATCGGTGGTCCTAACCTAAAAACGTCGAAGAATAGAATCGCAAGTGACCAGTCCTATCTCGATCTTTTCCCCGGCGAGCCGACGAAAGACAAATAATATAACTGAAAATTGAGGTATTCCGAAATTCGACTTAAAAAACTTAATAGAATTGAAGACTAAAAGTACAGCTTATCCTACAAGTTATAAATAAATTTCTATGTTCAATTTAATTAGATACCTACAAATGTAACTTACAAAGTTCGAATTAAGTCTTTATTATCTTAAGTTATAAATTCAGACAACTTACTGTGCGAATGGAAAAAGGCCGACCGCAGACCTAGGTGCTCCACTGTGGTAAAGTTTACCATTCCCAATTGTTAAAGAGCTCCACACCTCTGCAACAAATACATTACTTTATTCATATGGCTAAGATTTAGAAAATATATTTTCCCCATTTTACTGGAAAAATCTTTACAATTCTTTTTTTTCTAGAATCAAAGAGCCAGAATCGAGTCTGACACCGTGTTACAGTGCCTTTTATATACATTGAAAAGATACGTAAATGAAATACTAGTTTATTGCCTAGTTCATAATTATAAATGGCTCAAAATGTTTTGAAGAAAAAACTGGAAAAAAACTTCTTCGTCGCTTTAAATACTCGGCCTTTGACAAAGAAGAGCAATACACAACAGCAACTGTATGATTAAAAAAAAACTTTGCATCCTTTCAGACTGCTTCTCGGCGATTTTTAAGGGTTTCCGGTTTTCTTTAGACCCTAGATGTAAAGTTTATATAAAAAGCAAATATCTTTCGAAAAACAAAATCTACACAAACGGCACTCTCTCCTCAATGTAGCACCAAAGTGGTTCCATCGAAAAATACTACAGAAATGGTACATTTTAACTTGAAGTAGTATTGAGTAGAATAATAGACTTATAAGTACACACGAGATACCAGGAAACCGTGAGCAAAAACACGGTAAATTCATTTCTAGTTAGAAGGTTTAAGAAAAAAAGGCTTTTGATTTTATTATGATAAATTTGTTAATAACGTAATTACTTATGAGAAATTAATGCATGAAGTTGCAAATATATTAGCTATTAGACCAAAAAAAACGTATATATATGTGTGTTTCTGGTTTCATTGGTAAGTAGAAAGGAATTTATTCGTATTTTATTTCATTTTTTATCTTGGGTGAATGAAGAGTATATGTGATTTTATATCAAGTTCCAAAGTGCTATGGCGAAAATGACTATAAAAGGCTAGGGTCGGTATGAAATAACTAGGGTAGGTGGCAAATTACCAGAAACACACATTTTGTTTTAGTTGGCCTTAGTGTTTGACCTCAGTATGAAAAATATAAAAAAATTATAGCATGAATGTCTAAAAACCCGTCTCTATGATTGCAGGCGCTCTTGAGAGTCCCCAGCAAAAAAATAATGCAAACGTTTATACACAACTGTATTTTATCTTACCCTGCTCGGTAAACTCATATAAAGAAGGTATTTCTCCCTGTCCATCAATATAAAGGGTCTCATTCCATCCTAGAGGGGACGCAATCATGTCTTTACACATTGAGTCTCCAACCTGCCATGTTACCGGCTCAGGGAGGCGTTTGGCACAAAAGCTAAAAGAGCTGTACTGCCTGAGCACTCTGGTCCAAGAAACAGGACATCCTTGTGAATTGACCAATGCTGAAAGCATTTTAAAAATGTGATAGGGGCAGTGACAATGTCATGCCTACGCTAGGGTATATTTGATTTTAGGTGACAATCTTGCACGCAGAGTTTTTTTTATAAATTTCATAAGTTAACATTTGCCATCCTTCTCCGGTATCAATACGTTTCTGTTTAGCTATACCAAATTGTTCATGTAAATTTCAAATTTGGCAAAACTCTTCATTTTTTTCTTCTCCATGCAGGCATAACTTGTTGTAAGCCATTTTGTTCTAGCTCGGTATGTTTCAAGTTTATTAGAATATGCTCTTTATATTCATGTAATGCCTGAAATTATTTCAATCTTTTAGGAAGAGAACCTCTGATGAGTTTTGAATAGATGAAACACGCGTCAGACGTACATGACGAAGCGAAATTCTTTATTTTCTTGACCTTTGTTGTGGTTTTGATACCTTAATTAGATCTTATTTAAAGGGAAAATTCACGAATTTTGACTTATGGTCTTAAATGATAGAATATGTCATCAAAAATATATATCCAAATTTTTTTCAAAAAATTCTTATTTATAACAGAGATATTTGGCATTTTCTGATTTCAAAAGTAACTCAGTGACGTCAGTGAGATGGTCTCGAGTGCATTGTGGGATATGACCGGATATCTGTGTATTACATCTTTATCCGATTAACGCTATATAATCGATATCGATATTATATTTAATAAAACACAGTGGTGACGCGTGGTCTAATTGGTAAACAAAAGAAAATATTTAATAACGATAAACCGATACGCAATAACATATTTCTTTCAAATATAAAGTATTTTTTGCGAACAAAATTTTTAATTAATGATTTTTTTAAACATCAATATTAAATAATTAAATCATGATAATAATTAAAATTCTGCTACACTGAGAAAATCATATAATTATTGTCTCAGTGCTACATAATTCTAATCTTTTCCATAAATTACTCTACTTTAATTTACATCGTTAAAATGATTTGAAAATTTTCCCTTTCATCTGATGGGTATTTATAGTCGCGACTAGGGGAAAGCCCCTCTGCGTCGACTTATACCAATCGGTATAGACTCGCTATGTGCCATGGGTCGTCCAGCCCATGACACACCACCGCCAGTGTTAGCTGCTCCAGAGTATCCTTTGTTGTCGCTGGAGCAGGGCCCGTCTTCCACCACGGGGAGGTACTGGTCGGAATTCTGGAAGACCCTTCCCTTTCATATGATAATCACGCTTTTTAAAACAACAGGGTGTCACCTGGCCAGACATGCAAATTGGTGATTACGTAATTTGCCCCAGGTAAGAATTTTGTATATTCGACGTAAACCTTTTCCCCGGCCTTTAATCTCATTAGACAGCTGATTAACTGATCCTTGAAAGGCTATCGATCAGTTTAACGGGTTAATTCAAATCAATTAAGCATGTCTAATAGTCACCTCATAAATATCAAAGAAGGGACGGTGATCCGCTGGGTATTACCTTTTCTTAGACTCTTTCGTCTCCTGATTGTTAAACGTGGTTTAATAAGGTATTTGGTTATGAAAAAGATTAATCGTAATTTCGAGAGAATGAGAAAAATAATTGCTATATAATATACCTTGCACCAATGTCCCTTCTTAATATTTGTAATGTCTGATTACGTGAGTGACGTGTCTGCTAGCAGCTTTAGTTGGTCGAATTGGGTCAGGAGGGCCATCAACTTGAACCAGAATATACGGAGGAAGAAATCCGGTAGATAGAAGACTAAGAAGAGTTGGAGATAAATCGCTAGACTGAATTTCAAAGCAAATGCCTATGCTGTTACGAGTTTACATAATTCACCGATATCTTCGACCCTGGTGCAACCACGACTTCAAGATAGTTTGTTTAAACCCGCGGTTGTGCTGAAAATTAGTTAAATTAGTTTCTTGTGGTACAAACGCCACCGGGGGAGAGCACCAGACGTCCTATTTAATAGGTATATGAATAGACGTTTACTTTTTTATTTCAGAGTGATAAGGTATTGCCGAAGATTTCACTGACTGAAAACATTGAGTTTTTCTTGACCCATCAAACAAAAGTTCTATATATTCTTAGCCAACAAAAAGTTAACAGTACAAAACAAGGAAGTAATAATGTAAAGGCAAGGCAACTTTAGATACCACTTTTTAAATACATTATCATTCATTTATTTGATTTTACAATCTTAATTGCAGTCAGAGCAGACTTATGGCATACAGACAGTTTGTATGTTGGGTCAGAATATGTATATGACTTTGAATAGATTTTCCTTCAATGACTTATACTTTTTTTTTTATAGTGGTGACACTAACTTATAAAATGTATTATCATAACCTCACATAAACTCATTTCATCTTTTATTTATGTGGTTTTTGTTGTTGTTGCTGATTATAAGGGGGCGACAATTGGATTTTCGTGGGAGGGCTATTGTGAAATTAGAAATAAAAAGGCAGGATGTCAAAATCAAATAAAAAGGCATGGTAAGATGTTGTTTTTGGCTGAAAATTTTATAGTTAGAAAAATATCCAGGCTCCAGTGTTCTCGAAAATAAAAAGGCAGGACGAAGTGAAATAAATATATATCTAAAGCCCTCCTCCCTAAATATGATCAAATATTCTAACTTTCATACGAAACGCAAGATCAGATCTAAATTATTAATTTTGTATTGGCACTTTTATTTTTACTTTGGAACCGATCTGACATTTTAAATATTAGAAACGGGCGTCAGACAAAGTTTAGAGTTTGACATATAGAACTTTTTTACATTGATTTCATTCTAAAGTTGTTGGTGTGGTTGTCTATCTTATGCCCCATCTACGAAAGAAGGAGTAGGAGGACATATAGTGTCTGGTTTTGTACGTCCGTCCGTACGTCCTAATGTTTGAAGATCGGGCATTATGTCTTTTGGATATATTATTGTTTGGGCTTCTTATGCATGATAAAATATTCTGTATAAATGCACAGTTATAACTGAAGTGTTAAAACGCTTATACAAAACAAAAAGATAAGTTTTATTCCGCTTTCGGTTATATTCTTAATTTTACGCACACCCGTTATAATCTTACGAACACAAGCCTTTGTGGTATATACTCATACGGCTGTCTACATGAAGGTAACACGAAGCGTTTTCTGTATAGTGTGCTTTTTTTGTTTTACTTTTTAAAAGAGAAATGTTAAAAAAAACCTTCAAAAATCACCTGCAGAAGTACAATTTCACTATTTTTACACAGATAAAGATGTCGAAAAAATCAAAGACACGAGTGTTAAATTGTAGGTCTTCCGTTGTACTTTGTAATAAATAATTAACAGAAACAAATGATCTCTTTTTCTGTCATAAACCATTACACAACCACCTGTTAATTACCATCCCCGGGAAGTAAGTAATACCTGGGAGTGTCATAAGTTCAAATACGTTGCCCCCGACTGTGAATTACTATCTTCATATAGGTAAAAAATAATATTATCTTCTTTATAATGAACGTTTAGGAAATCCTTTAAAGATTAAAAAAATACATTTGCGCATTTTTAAGGAATGCATAGGGAATGGATAAAAAGATGAAGAAAAAATTGTTGTCTGTTTTAAAATGTATATTTACTAGTTATTAAAAAAAATATTCTGTATAAATGCACAGTTATAACTGAAGTGTTTAAACGCTTATACAAAACAAAAAGATAAGTTTTATTCCGCTTTCGGTTATATTCTTAATTTTACGCACACCCGTTATAATTCTTTTTATACTGATATTTTTTTTGTCTTGTGAATTTGTGGATTTTTATAGCAAAGATTCTGACCGTTACATACTAGCCCGGTCATTCTAGGTAATAATGTAACATGTAAGAAACGTTTGCCTAAAAAATAATGAAATTATTATTGACGAATATAGATAGATATAAACATTTTTCATGGACAAAAGAACACTGCTTACTATTATGTCACCCTCTAAAGATGTTGCTTCAAAATGGTCTTCACACACAAACTTGTATACTTGACATTGCTGATAGTGGATGGCAAATCTAAAGACTGGACCCTTTTAAGATGCAAGTCTGTCTTTTTCTTTAGGTCAGGAAAACGGAATAACACTTAACCGTTACTATGCTGAGTAGAACAACCAAACTATCATCATGATCATGCAAGACATTTTTAAATGACGATAGAGTTGACCATTGCGTGTCGTTATCGTTTTGGTACTTTGTGGTTATTGGATATAAGGAGATGGTCACGTGACAATAGGGCCTACTAGCCGTACAAAATGGCCGCACCCATCGTTCTAATTTATCGATACAAAACGCTCTCATACTCGCTTATTAGTGAAGATTGAAAAGTTTTACATGTATATTTATGTTTAGTAAAATGTGATGAAAAACATATGTAAAAATTATTTTTTTGCGAATTTTCCCTTTAAAAAAAACACTAGTAAGTTTTAACATAGATTTATTTTTTTGCAATGTTATCTGTTTTATATCACTACTAAAGCCAAAAAGTTACTGTTCAGCTTACCAATATTGATGGCAATAATAACAGCGATACTAGGAATAATAGGTAACAGCATTACTATATGTTCTTTACGCGGAGTAGTTATGGCTGATATTGTGTTCTTTTATAATTTGAATCTGAAAAAAAATAATAAGGTACAAATGTAAATAGTTAAGGTAAACGCATATCATTATATTTTATTGAACGACTTTCGATATGTGTCCTTTCACATACTTATGTTTTTTTTTTTTAAAAGATGATAAAAACCTAAAGATCTTAAAAACTATCATAAATCTTATTATGATTGTCATCTTTCCCTTAATATAAAACATGTATGTAAGATTGAATTTCGAAAAAAATAATTTTATTCTGTTTAACTTTTGTATTTTATAAATCATGGTATCCATAAATATTAATGTTTATATTTTCTTTATATTTGAATTGTAGTTTTAATCAATTAATTGCGATGAACCGAATCTTTAAAATTGAGATCAAAGTAGGGATGCAATTATGTATTGCCCCAAGCAACAACAAGATCACGCTAAAAAATTCCAAACAATTGATGTGTGACTTAAAACATTTTAGGTAAAACTTTATTGACACTCCTATGTTCATTCATAATATTTTGAAAAATACATAAAATCACATCTAACGACGCCACATCCTACTAAACAAATATGATTGTTCGTTTATATGGATACAATAAATGAAACATGAAATTATTATATTTGTATAGCAAGAATTTTGCATCGTTCAATGTGATTGAATTAATTTTTCAAAACATCTTCTAATATAAAAACCTAGCTCTAACAATCATCAATCAGTCAGACATTTTTGAAACAACGACATTTACACTTAAGTGACAAAAGCGACGATGATAATGTGTCCGACAAAAACATCAATGTTTACCTTCCTGATTTTTGAAAAAAAAAAAGATATAAAAAAAGATTAACAGGAATTTTTTTTTAAATGAAACAATATCCGCGAGACAACGTTGTAAACCATACATTCCCCGTACTGACTAAAAGGCAAGAAACTAACTTACAATATACAAGATCGAATCTATGTGAACCTATGATGTGGGTAATAAATAAAATAATATCTCAACAGTAACGATAGGTATTTTATATGGGAAGTATACACAGATGAAAAATACACTTTATTTCAAAATGATTTATCCATATATAAGAGTCATATACATGTGGGTCACTGTAAACAATCCAAAAACTTAGTGTAATAATTATATACGGGGTGGCGAATATCATGTCTCGAATAACGCCAGCATTCAACAAGTGCGCGGAACTTGTTCCTTAAATTGAATCCCCCTAGCGTTATTCGACGCTTATATAGGTTTATTTCTATAAACCTATATTTTATGCATATTTTCTGTAAATCAAATATGTCGTTATTTCAACAGCAATAATCGCTGTTTAAATATAATCCCATATTATTTTCAAATGTGGCATAATATATGCATGTAGTTGTAATTTACGCTTTAAATAATAACGGATATATTTCTCATGTTGCATGATGAAGGTTTGTTAGTTTGCTTTTCAAATTTACAGTTGAACGATAATAAACAAGATTATATCCTTACCTTTCTGCGTATAAACCGATGACCAATGACTTCGACTTTTGACTTCAAGATCAAATATCCGTATTTAAACGTTTTTTTTTCAATGTTTAATTTTATCAATGTTTACATTCGCTTTACTGCTCTTGTGGAACGTCAACTCAGATTTTTGTGATTGTGTAGGTATTTGCCTTGGGCATTATAAATCATTATTTTCCGTATTCTTTCTTCAGTCAGTTTAAGGAAAACCGGTAATCATATAAATGTTAAATAGGTTAATTATTAGATGTGGTATTAAATCCATTTAATTAATCTAAATCTAGAAACAGGATCTGTTCACAAAACTGAGCCATTTGCTAAAATAAGTCAAACGTCATTTCAATAGGTTTATAATAATAGTAGTACTTTTATTTCCGCCCGACATCTTTATCCTGGTTTAACTAATCTCACGGTTTTAAGATTATTTTACTTTTCTCTATTTTCGCATTCAATGTGTCATGCATTTAGCCTCCGCAACTTGTATATCTGTTTTTCCTACACATCCAGGGTTGCTCCAGTACGTGGTTGCATTGGCCCCCTGTTCCTTTGAAAATTTTATTATTTTCGATATTTCCGACAAAATCGGCTTTGAATACCCTCCTTTTTTGTCCAAAGTGGACTTCATGAGAACCCCCTTTAGAAATGTCGGAACCCACAAGGCCTGCACATCTTGCTTATTTTTTTCTTTCAAGCTAGTCTCGTATGGGGCCCGGGTGGCGAAAAAGCCTGCAGGAGAGCCTAGCTTGTCAGAGCGAGCAAGTATGTACCCTAGGTGGTTGAACAGGGTTGCCCTCGCCCGCGGGTTAGTCAGGTCTTCAATACAGAAAGCCTGGCTGCTGCCCATAGTGGACAAACATAAGTGCATGGAGAATGCCACTCTTCATGCACGTAAAAACCCCTTTGTGAACCGACAAGTAGTGCAGCACATAGGCTATTTTTCCCCGCATCTATCAACCTCCCCATTTCATGTGGTCTTCAAAATTTACTGTTCCTTTGTTTCCCAATCCATCACCACTTTTCTCATCATCATCATTTCATGTACATTTTATCATCTTTTTCATGTTCATGCATTGTCTTTTTATAACCTATATAGTGTTTAAAAACTCACGCATTCAAGCTAGTTTGGTTCAAAGTCTTTACTATATGGACTGATTTTCTCAGACGGCAAAGGTGTTGGTGTTAAATTGTACATAATCTACATATGTAACTGTCCTTGTCTGATGCCCCGAAAAAGGAATTTCTTTATCATTGCCTTACTTTATACATTTTGAATGGTAACAAGAGAGGATATGGTTGTCACCATATCCAGTGATAACCCGATCAAGACCGTGAAGAATTTCCTAATTATGTATATTTCTGTTTCATATGTAGACCTTATTAAATATTATACTTGTCTTTGGTTTTATATATATTTTTTTTATTTATAAGTATTTGTTTTAGTAACAGGTTCCTTTGTTATGATATAATTGATGAAAGGATACGGAGTAAATAAACATGAGACTATAACACATATGTCAGTTCAACGCAGCAATTAATTCTTATGAGCTATATGGCCATTTTGGAATATTATTCCTCATCAGCAGCACGAGAAGCATGCAAACATAGGAAAACCACTATTCCAAAAGATGTTTAAAAGTATAAAACCAAACGAAATCCAAATTAATATAGCCATAGACCTGTATATTTAATATGCAGATCTATGATATAGCTAAGGGCAAAACTACGATGGAGGGATTTTAGTTTTTACATAAATTTAGATAACAGACATAACAGTTATAAACAAATTGTGTACATGCCGTATATCTCAATGGTTCATTGAATGAAATTAATTATTATTGTGTCTGACAATATAAAATTTGCCCAAAAGTGTTGAACTAAGCTGCTCATCATGCTTATAAACAATTTCGCCATTCCCATACCCGGATCGCGAGTTCCAAAATAGCCGCCATTTTACCTCGATTTTACTGGAAAACTTGTACCTACTCTGTGATTAATAAAACAGGGAAACCTTGTCCTTTCTCTCCAATCCCTTGGAAATGTTTGTTTATATATTTCTTTAACCATTTCAAATTGATTAACAAAACTTTTTATTCAATTTTCTTTCAAATTTTCCTAAAATAAATCGGTAAACATGTTGCTTCCATTGCTCCCAATGTTCTGACGTCAGATCTTATCTCAGTTGACCTTTGACATTTTGACATTCTAATATCCGGAATGTTCCGGAATGGATTAACTCGCGATTGGTCTATTCAGTCCGAAAACCGGTGGTATTTAAACAATAGAATGTGAGCTCTTCATCGGAAAAGATAGGAAAGTCGATTTGAATGTTTATCCTGGTTGTCAAGTGAATCAAAAGTTCTTTTTAGTACAAAATTTCTTCCAATTTTAAGTAATGCTGATAAAATAAACTTTTTTGAATTAAAAAGAGTTTTTAAAAGTAACAGATTGCATTTTAATGCATGTTATTATGTGGATATTTATGAAATGCATACGGTGCAAACTGAAATGGATCGCACAACTTTAACTTTTATATAAAAAATTGAAAAAAATCAAGCTATTTGTTTAAATGTATATCTTCCCATCTGCAAATTTTCAGACATGTACTGCAAGAGGTAAAGCCAAAATAAAATTAAGAAAAAGACCTATTTTTTCTAGTCCGTCTTGACAACCTTCTTTTTAAAAGTACACGATTTACCTGTTGAATTCGATTATGTCATAGAACATGTTTACCTTTTTGACCGGTATCCGTAAAATGGGATCAACAGTATGTGAATTTGCATTGTATTGGAGTAAATGTCCAATTCAATATTCAGTCATCCGTTTTAAAAATAGGAATGCCTCCCATTTATCATGTTTATAATTTATTCAAGATAGAACTTGGTTGTGTCCCTTGAAAGTTTTTCATAGTTACACATTGAATTCAAATGGATCGTTATATGATAACAGTAAAATATAATTTTCAAACTAATATCTGTCGAAAGAAAGGGTAATAACCTAACTTTCCCACAAGTTTCGAAAATGTACTGCAGTTATTACGCCTTGTGTGATTTTTTAAAGGTTGAGTTGACATTTTAATTTTTTCCAACGGCCAATAAGTTTCACTCGATTTGTTAAAATATGCACTTTTGTTGACCTTATAAACAACTGTTTACGCAACAGAAAAGATTCGTTAATAACATAACATGTCCAACGTATATGATAGTAGTCAAATCCATGCGTAATAAATGAAAATTGAAGATTGTTTACATGCCGTCGCCATCGTTGTTGTCATCGTTAAAAATTTAAAAACACATTAGCTGTTTTCTGCAGGGGAGATAATTGAATACCACTAGATATTAGACTGTATTGTAAACATTATGCTATAAAACGGTACCAAACCACGACCCCCCCCCCTTTATTTTAGATATAATCCAAGTATTAAAATTTTGCATAAATAAAACACGTGAGCTTCCAGAAAACATTGGATCGAGAAGATGAGCTAATGACCATCACACATGCAAACATCGCTTATTTACTATAGTATATTTATAGCGGGGATTTATATATAAACAAGGAAGTAGATCGATACATCTAATCACAGAACAAAACAAACAAGTCAATTTAAGTTGTTCAAAGCTCATAATCACTTTGGAGTACTACATTTTGAACTGATATTTTCAAAAAATTAACAATTGAAAAAAAAATCTTAAACTACATGTTGAAGAGGTTAATGAACAATGCAAAAATTTATCTCTTAAAAATGGCGACGTTCGAGTGAAGCTTCGTGGACTATTTTTTTTATATTACTACATTCGTAGCTTCAATGCATATAAATGTTTGATATTTACTATAATAGAAACTCATATTTGAATAGATTAATAATTATACGAAAATCAAAATCCAGAATATTTTCATCTGTTCATTAATTAACGTTTTGCAATGTCTTATGCAGAAATATATTTTTACGCGCATTAATATTTACAAAACATGTAATGCGAACCCGAAGACAATTATAACCCCTATACTAAGTAGTTAGGCGTAGATTTCGGGTTATGAAAATATTACAGCCTTTCTGAATGTTGTCTTTATTGCTCATGTGAAAGATGCAGAGTTTGACCATTTTTGTTCTGCAGAGCCTGAGGAATAAAGGTCAAGTTTCTGTCTTTGCATCTGTAGCACACTCTTTTCATAACCCGAAATCTACGCCTAACTACTTAGTATAGGGGTTATAATTGTCGTTGGGTTCGCATTACATGTTTTGTAAATATTAATGCGCGAAGAAATATATTCCTGCATAAGACATTGCAAAACGTTAATTAATGAACAGATAAAAATATTCTGGAAATTGATTTTCATATAATTATTAGTTTATTCAGATATGAGTTTGTATTATAGTAAGTATCAAACATTTATATGCATTGAAGCTACGAATGTAGTAATATATAAAAGTAGTCCACGAAGCTTCACTCGAACGTCACCATTTTTAAGAGATGATTTTTTGCATTGTTCATTAATCTCTTCAACATGTAGTTTAAGATTTTACTTTTCAATTGTTAATTTTTTTGAAATTATCTTTTCAAAATGTAGTACGCTGAAGTGATTATGAACTACAACTTGAATCGACTATAAAACATAGCATTGTGATTAGATCATAGACCTGATTAGATGTATCGATCTACTTCCTTGTTTGAATTATATATATAAATCCCGGATATAAATTTAGTGAATAAGCGATGGTTCGTCACATGTGATTTTCCCTTTCGGCGATAGTCATTAGCTCATTGTTTTCTGGAAGCTCACGTGTTTTATTTATGCAAAATTTGAATACTTGGATTTATACATGTATCAAAAATAAAGGGGGAGTGAGTCATGGTTTTATTCCTAAATAGCATAATGTTTACAATGGGAATGGCGAAATTATTTATAAGCAATGATGAGCAGCTTAGTTCAACACTTTTTGGGCAATTTTTTTTATTAGTGTAAACAATATTTTATTAGTAAACAAGATGACATTAATACAAACAGATGATATTGATTTGGGATTGGAAAACAAGTGACAAGCACTTTTACTTTTTCCTGTATAATTTTTTTTATTGTCAGACACAATAAATTTCTTTTAATGAACTTGAGATATACAGCATGTGCACAATTTGTTTATAACTGTTATCTAAATTTATGTAAAACTAAACTCCCTCCATTGTAGTTTTGCCCTTAGCTATATTAATTTGGATTTCCAGTGGCGTAGCTTCCATTGAGGCAATGAGGCAGTTGCCTCACTTTTTTTGAAATTTTCGTTTGGTTTTATACTTTTAAATGTCTTTTGGAATTGTGGTTTTCCTATGTTTGCAATTGCTTCTAGTGCTGCTGATGAGGAATAACATTCTGAAATTGCCATAAAGCTCATAAAAATTGCAGTTGGAGTCGACAATATAACTGACATATGTGTTATATAGTCTCATGTTTATTTACAGTCATATGAAACAAAAATATACATTAGGATATTCTTCACGGTCTTGATCGGGTTATCACTGGATATGGTGACAACCATATCCTCTCTTGTTATGAATGAGATCGTCCTTTTATATATGGAATGCCAACGGGTTCATAATTCTTTATTTGAGAATATGCTTGAAATGTAGAAGTGCGATTTGTAAATTGTTAATTTGTAGTACGGGTATTGTTAAATTGTCAAATTGTCAATGCTGCAATTCGTAAACCTTAAAGTGTGATATTGCAAATTAAGATTTTTTTCAGTTTTTCAATTGTTAAATCCCAGTTGTAAAATGCATTCTTTTAATTTCTTACTTTGTGTACTGTTCAAAGTGTAAAATTGTCAATTCCTATATGTTAATTTATCGGTAATTAGTACATTTTTCCTTTGATGTGTACTCTGTCTCACGAACAGGTGTGTATCACCGAAATTATCGGGTCAGTACGTTACGTCACAATTAATTACCGATAAAGAGAATATATGACTTTTTGATTTTGAGATTGACTTTATCACTTGTTGGTTCACCCTTCGGGTTCACCAAAACAACTGATAAAATCGATCTCAAAATAAAAAAGTCCTATATTCTATATTTGTCAGCACCTTAGCTGACTCATCATCATGTACTGGACTTTGGTCAATAGAACACCGCGGCATACTCATCAACCGGGTCTGCAAGGAGAGTTGTGTTAAAGGGCATATGTTGGTCAGTAGTCAGTTTACAAAGCAAGTTTGCATGACTTGCTCAACTTCTTGAGATTTAAAGGTGCACACAATGTCTGTAGTACATGCAAAAGTGTTAAATTTACCCATTTAAAGCTTGTATCAGTAAGTATAATGTACATATTTAACTTAGTGTATACAGGGTTCCCACGCCATCCTTGAATTCAAGCCGGAAACCTGGAAAAGTCCTTGAATTTTCATTTCAATGCTCAAAAAGCTGGAAAAATCCTTGAATTTTATCAAATATCCTTGAAAAACCCTGGAATTTTTTCAACTGACCGTTTGATAAAAAAAAAGCCGAAAAATATTGGATTTTAAAAATTAATGCGGACTATTTTAATCCTTTAAAATGACCTTAATACCCTTGAAAAGTCCTGGAAAAACCCTTGAATTTTGTATCCCAAAATAGTGGGAACCCTTTGTATAGTACAATTGATGGACGTTGTCAGCTACAATGTACATGTACATGCATACCTAGATATGGGCTTATTAAATTTATCTGAGACGGAAGTGCAAACACATCTGATTAGTTTTATGGTGTTTTTTTTAAGAGTACAAATGTGATGCTGAGATTTCCTAGGACTTCACTTTTTGTATCACAAAAAAAAAGTCTGTTATTTTTTTTTTTATTTCCCTTAATAGATTTCTTGGTGTTTAATGTGCATCCACGTGGACTCAATGTCATGTGCCTTTATTTCAGTTAGCAATTTCATGTCGTTAACTACTATTATTATTCACAAAGAGGGTCCCGAGAATAGAGGATACATTTAAAGTGTAGTCACCTTATACAAAGTACCAAAACAAGTGTCAAATAGGTAATAAAGCCGAATCCAGCACCGAGGATATCGACCATGTGCAGTACAAGGAAAGAAACCAAATAGTTGAAAATGAGATGTGGAATAAGTGTACGCGACACAACCTACAATATAAACGTAAATTTAAAACATCCACAATGGAAAACAGCCAGCAGCCTTCAATGTGACCAGTGGTCGCTGCTCGCTGTTTTTCAATTGGCCCCCTGGATTGAAAATAAATTACATATGATTCAAGCCCAATCCTAAAGTGCAATGAAAGACCCTCTTCTTGACAAAAAATAATTAACATAAATTCGACTAAATACAAACATAAGCTTTGATAAAGATACCTGGCTTAGGACAGGCACATTACAAATGTGGCGGGGTTAAACTAGTATTTTTTTGGCGCCATCCTTCCCCCTATTGATAATCAATAACAAAGCAAAGTAGGTATCTATACAACAGCTTACCATTCAAGAGCATGAATCGCTCACCTGGTCTTTATATAGGAGTAATGATCCTCAGTCTAAGGTCAGAAATGATTTTTTTCCCATATTTTAGGCCTAAACAAAGAATACTTTTGCAGATACGTGTATCATCTGTATGAGAAAAAAATCTGTTGCTTTATAATACCTTCAGCTCGTTGGGCTCTCCAAAAGTACCCAAGGGCTTAGCCTGGACGAGCCTCTTGTTTTTTGACGAATTCGACAAAGGGGTTTTGTAGAGCATTTTCTGCGGCTGAAAATTTAAGCAATTACGTTAGTAACTGTTTAATAAACCTAGGTAATAACAAAACTACCAAACTTGAATGATCAATCTCATAGTCCAGAGAAAATGACAAAAACGAATCAGTCATACCGGAGAATTGGTGGATCGCAATGGTCCTGACTTGATTCAGGCATTTCAAACGAAATGGTGGGTTAAACCAGGTTTTATGGCGCCAAACCTCCCTCTTCCATTGTGATCATAGGATCCGGTAATGACCATGGAACACAACATAGTTGTGAGACACAATAGGGATATTGAGGTGATCATCTCAGTACAGCAGACCAGTCAAACACTAATTAAAACAATTAACTATCATAACTTTTAATTCGGTGGTCTCTTTAATCTGGAGGATATATTGAAGGAATCCATCTACCAAATGAAGTGTTCTTGACAGAAAGGACATCATCAATATATCTGAATGTAAGATTATATAAATGACCTTGCCTCTTTCGTCTTCTTGTTCTTTACGAGTCCCTGAAGAAATTCAGTCTCGTAAGAGTATAAAAACAAATCGGCGAGGAGAGGAGAACAGTTTGTGCCCATTGGAATGCCGATTTGTTGTTGAAAAATCTCGATCTCCTCCGAAGGTGACAAATATGTTGTCAATGAAGAAATCAAGCATACTGCAAACTTGTTCCAGTGTGTAACAAATTTTATCTTTGAAAGATGTTTTGGAAAAGAATGTAGAATTATATCAAATCAAATCAAATCAAATCAAACTTTTATTGTCTTTAAACTTATACAAGTTTGTGACACAAAACATAATATATACACAAATAACCCACAAATATAGACATATTCACTATATTTAAAATATATTTAAATAAACTAAACTAAGAGTCTCCCATCTTCAGTTCAATTGATCTTTTAAGGAAGGAGGCTAGTTTATTTGCTATTGATGGTGTTGATGGGTTTAAAATTAACTTAAGTTTTAATAAATCATTTTTTATATCAAAATCAGGAATATTTTCTTTATAATTATTTATAAACAGATTTCTAATAGTATCATTCTTTTTGCAATTTAAAATAAAATGAGCTTCATCTTCTACTATATTACAAACATTACATAGTCTATTTTCTCTAGGAATTTTAAGATGTCTTCCTTTTTCAATTAGCAAGTTATGGTCACTTATTCTATATTTTGTAATTAATTTTCTGTATTCTGGATTTGGTATATTAAGATAATTTTCTATTTCAAGATCAGAATTGTCTTTTATGTTCTTATAAATGAAAAGTTTATTCTTTTCAGTAATATTTTCTAATGTATTGTTAGTTAAATCTAAATAATAATTTTTCATGTAGTTCTTAATATTAGATTTTTGAGTTTTATCTCCTGTATCTAGGTTAATTTCTAATGATTCCATGATATCTTTTGCATAAGTATACCAAGAATATATTCCCTCCCCATCCAATTGTTTTGTTAATTGAAAGGTTTCATATAATAAGGAGTTGATATTTTCATTTTGAAGTCTTGATAGATATAATATTGTTTGTGTTTTTATAAAGCTTTCTACTGGTAATCTATCAAGTTCAAGTCTAGTTGCTAAATTACAAGCATTTTTCCTTATCATTAATATATATTTACAAAATAAAAGATGTAAATTTTCAATAGGGGTTTTATCAATAAAGTTAAAGATATTAACATTATTTCCTGATATGTTAGCTCTATTCTTAGCCCTATAAAAACTTAAATATGTATCTTGATATGTAATTTCTGCATTATAGGTAGCTATAGGTTTGATCAATAGATCAAACAGATTACAAGCTACATTTACAGGTAAAGAGTTCAAACTCTCAGTATAGCTCTTAATACTAAAAAGAGCTTTCTTAGCCTTTTTTACCAAATCTTTTGAGCTATTAGACAGATTACCATTGGATTTCAGATTAATTCCCAAGAAAAGATATTCTGATACATTTTCAATCAATGCTTGTTTATAGTGTACAAATGGGGGTTCCTTTCTTTTAGTTGTTTTTTGAAAAATCATGGTTTTAGTTTTGTTTGTGTTTATTTCTAGTTGCCATTTATCGCAATATTCAGCTAAATTGTTTAAGCTTACTTGAAGACCCTGTTTAGATTCAGAAAGTATAAGTAAATCATCTGCAAATAATAAATTACCAATATTAGAGTTCATAATACTAAGAGGATTAGATTCAGTCTTACTGAAGTTGTCTGTTATATCATTAATAAATATGTTAAATAATGTAGGGCTCAGAGAATCTCCCTGTTTCACTCCTCTGAAGATCTCAAAACCTTCTGAGTGTTCATTTTTATATTTCAAAAATGACCTTGTATTAAGGTATTGATTTTTGATAATCTGATAGAAGGATTTTCCTATCTCCATATTACATAATTTATATAGTAAAGCATCCCTCCAAACTGAGTCAAACGCCTTTCTTAGGTCTACAAAACATGCATAGACCTTCTTTTTATTTTTATTTATGTATTTATTTAATAATGTTTTAAGTATAAATATGCTGTCAGCAGTTCTGTGGTTCTCCCTAAACCCAAACTGTGATTCACTTAACTTGTTATTTATTGCCTTTGTTAATCTATTATTCAGGATAGCATTAAAAATTTTTGAGAGAGTACACGTTAGGGAAACTCCTCTATAATTATTTGGATCTGTTTTATCCCCATGTTTATGAATGGGTATAATATATGATTCTGTCCATGATTTTGGATAGAATCCTGATTTTAAAATCTTATTAAATATTTTAATGTAGGACTTGTATAGAAATGTAGAAGAATGTATAATGACCTCATTTATTATTCTATCAGGTCCTGCAGATTTCCCTTTCTTTAGTTTATGAATAACTTTTTTTAATTCAGAGTATGTTATTGGTGAATCAGTATTATCTTTATATTCTAAACTTGATTCTATATCATTAAGTTTATCTTTAATATTCTTCTGAAACATTTTATCTATCTTACAAGGATTTCCTTGATTCTGAAAATGTTTTGCAAGTTTAATGTCATCTTTTAGAATATCAGGAATCTCCTCATCCTCTTCCTTTGTTTTCTGTAATGATTTCAGGACATTCCAGTATTCCTTTGGGTTTTTATCAAGATTTTCATTTAAAGAATTAAATATTTTCAATCTATAATCATTTTTTTTCTTTTTTACCATTTTTTTCATATTTTTACATAGACTAAAATATTTAGTTTTTAATAAGTTATTATTTGGGTTGTGTTTTATTTTGTGTCCTATTTTGTTAATTTCATGTTTGGTTTCGTATATAACATTATCTGACCATTTATGATGATATTTCCTTCTTCTCTTTTTCAAAGGTTTATATGTACATTTACATGACTTATCTGATAATTGGTTTAAAATGTTTGTAAGATTTGATAAAGCCTCATCAACACCATTTTGATTGTCTTTAATATGACTTAACTCCAAGTCAATGATACCATTCTTAATAGATTCTTCCCCTAATGCTTCTACAAGTAGCAATTTTGATTTATCTGACCACTTATAAGTTTTGATAGATTTCCATCTGGTTTTATCAAGTTGGCACTCTTTTTCATAGTTTATATTACATCTTAAAAAAAGTTCTATTTGAGCATGGTCAGAGAAACAAGTAAAACTTTTTGTATTGAAAAATTGAACAGAAGACAGAAGACTCTCACTTACAATGGAATAATCAACTGTACTAAAACCATTATTGGACATATATGTATAATAACCTAATTTATCTCCAAGAAATCTCCCGTTTAATATTCGGAGCCCTGAGGACAAGCACATATCTAAAAGTTGTACTCCATGAGAGTTTAATACTTCATCTTGATTTATTCTGTTTTTTTCCATATTATCTATATTATACATGGGTGGTAATAAATTTTTACCATCAAATTTATTAATTTCATCTGAATCGTTTTCAATAAAATCACTGTTTTCTTTAGTTCGTGCATTTATATCTCCCATGAGGATTATTTTACCCTTATTTGATAATAAAGAAATTTCTAGTTCTAATGAAGCAAAGTCATCCTCAAAATGAGGTGATGAGCTTGGAGGCACATAAACTGCACATAAGAATATATCATGTGGTGTTCCAAAGAACTGTTTTTCTAGCTTTATCCATAATCTATTTTGGGATATAGTAGCATTTTTTAGATAAACTAAACCTTTATTTATTTCTTTTTTATAATAAACAATAATACCTCCACTATGTCTTTTAGCATTTTTTCTTTTTTTTCTACATTTTGAAATTGAGCAGTATCCATTTATTTTTTGTTCTGGATTATCACCTTTCCAGGTTTCTAGTAAGATATTTATGTCACTTTTTAAGTAATTTCTAAACATCTGATCCTCTAGCTTGTCTCCAAGGCCCCTTACATTCCAAGATGATATTGTTAATATAACCCAAAACAACAAAATTCCTAGAGTTTGAAAAGGCTTTTTCGAGAAGTTTTTTCAGGCGACATTTTAGTTTTTCGTGTGGCAAGGTAGTGTATAAAGTTGAAAAATCGAACGTTTTGAAAAAGTGAACCTCAGAAAATGATCTAGAATTAAAATGATCTAACAAATCTTTTGAATTCGTCAAAATCCACATATGTTAAGTTCTGCTGGTACAAACACAATTAGTTTTTACCCATATAAGGGATTATCTGATGACCCAATGTGGACTTTATATAGTTTTTGAGTGGAACATTAAACCATACAACAAGTTTCCCTAGCCTTCCAATAGTTTCAGTCTTTTTGGCAAAATATCTCATCTGTTTTAAAATTAAAGCAACTTACCGTTTAAAGGTGCCATAAGACTAGAGTAGAAACACCTGGCGAAAATAGAAGAAAAAGAACAAAATGCAGCAGGTTGGATGGGGGACAAAGGACTGAAGTTATAGCACATGAAAGACAGAAAATGGCACAAAATGGCGTCCAGCCTCAAGAGTCCATAAGTAACGACATAGAGAGGATATGTAGAACTTCTCTATCTGCAATAGTTTTTACTCTATAAAGCAGTTTTTTACACCTTTTATTTCACAAACCTTCTAAAACAGGGTTATCTGACAACTTCAAACCACTTAAAATGATTTACCCTATTTTTTTATTATTGTTATCAAGGTCTGTGGTAATTTTTTATTAAATGAGGAATGTTTTATTTGTTGTAAACATGCAGTAAATCAACTGTTGCAAATTAAAGTTGCATTCAATTCAGTTTATGTGGTTTTCTAATTTGTTTTCATGTACAAAACCTTTTGCACTGTATTAAGCTTAAAACAAACTCTAAACAAATCCCACACACATTAAAATAGCTATATACGTGTGCAAAGTTTTATTACTCTTCAAAATGAAAAAAAAAGTTTTGGCTTAGATTGAACAGATTATTCATCTGTATAGATGATATGATATAAATGAATAACCATTTAATTATTCTAATAAATCTTTTTATTATAGTACACATAACAAGGGAGAAAACTCAATAGATAACATATAAAAAATCTATTCTAAATATGTGAACTACATGTATAATATAACTTAATAGATAAAAATATTGCTATCAAAAATAAACAAGTGAGTCTATACAAATAACAACAGTGAAAGAAAGACATTTGTGGTTAAAAAAATAGAATACAAGCAAGGAATTGAGTTTAAAAATAAAAGATTAAAAAACAATTTGACAAATGGAAATGACAATATCTTTATCAGACCCATTATAGTTTAATCATCTTAATATACTTGTAAATTTGTTTTAAAACAATAAACAGTTCTATTGCATAAAAATCAACTTCTTTTAATACAATCAGTTACCCCTTTTTGTCTATTCAGATCTTCAATAAAATCAATTCTATAATCATCTTAATTATTCAATTGATGGCTATTTTTCTACTTTTTTTTCCAGTTGTATACAATTTCTGCAAGTTTTCCTGAATTGTGAAGTCGTGGAATTTCTCGCCAACCACCTATATGTTTTCCTTCGATAAAGAGCTGTGGAACCTAAAAACACATTAAAATTGAAATAGTTTATTACTTTTGTAGAGATAGCTTTATACATAGGCGGATCTGGGGGGGGGGGCCCCCTTTTGGCGGAAAAATTTTGTTGAATATATAGGAAATCATTAAAGCGTGACCAAAGCGGGCCCCCTTTTAGGCCAGTCAGTGGGCCCCCTCTTTTCAGAATCTCTGGATCCGCCTCTGTTTATACTTTTTGTTCTTGAAAGCATGTTAATATTTTTTCTGCCTCTTGTATAAATAACAAAATAAATATCTCAAAAAGAATAGGTAATGATATGAGCAAGCTACAAATAGTAAGAGCAAAAAGTCCAGTAAGGAAATTCCACCTGAGAAATTTAAAAGCAGCCTCAATAAGAGTTATTGTAAAAACTTGCAGGTCCTGATCTTTGCGACACTCCCATGGCCCTCTGAAAAGTTAACATGTCTGCATGGTATACACATTTTTTTGTTGTTGTTGCCGTACATGTATGACCTTTGCCTATGTCAACTGGGATTTTTCTGACGATTTTTCATATATGTAAGAAATACACAAATAATGAATCTTAATACGCTCCCAAAGGGAGCGATAATGGTAGAAATGTTAATATTTTAGTTGTACTATGAGATAAATTTTCCTTTAACGTCCAATTTAGCAAATTGCTTGTTTTCACAAACTTTCGGTGTCTTTTTAACACTTTTTCCTTAGAAAACTTTGAACGTCATTAAGCGCACAAGTGACTCACAAGAAAAGCTAGTTTGGTTTTGTTTGCAAACATCATAAATTGTTTCAAATTCATCTCATTATAAACGTTTTACAATTAATTTTAGCTAGTAAAATATTTATAGATATACAGACAGTCATGTGCCAAAAGTATTCGCTGATTTTTATTTTTCCCATTAGTTTCTATGTAAAATCATGAATTTTCAAAAATAAATATTGAAGCTGTGTCTGAGTGGATTTTCGTACTTATTTTTTTCTGAATTATGAGAAATATTTGAATTTCATATTGGTAATTGAACATAATTTTTTCTAATGTGTAATTTGAAAATGACATTGCATGATTTAATACAAATACATGTAAAATTTATGACGTCATAAATTATTATATGGGCAACTAAATTTTTTACATCTAATTTTTATTCTGTGATTTAAAATTATATCATTTAAAAATGAATAACCTTAAAATTATTATGTAAAAATAAACTGTGTGAAATATTCTTATTACCCAGTATTGTCCATTTTGACAATTTCAAGGGTATTGCCAAGCCTGGGAAAATCCAAGGCCATCAGTACTAATATTTAGCCAACCCTGCCGCATTTACTTCTCATCAAAATTAAATGAAACTTTCACATAGTCATCCATTAAAATTTAGTCTGTTCATGATCAAATACAATTTATTCTGATTAATTTCTTAGAAAGGCAAAAAAGAGTTAGAAAACTAGCTTGCATTCTATCTAATATACATGTCTATGACATAATGTATTACTCAATGAACAATACTGGAACATCAATATAGTCCAGTATTGGTTTTTTTTTTGAAAAAAATCAACAATACTGGAATATTTTTTTGTTCCAGTATTGTTAACAATACTGGTATACCAGAATTGTGATCGCCAAGTACAGGAGATCCAATAAACCTGAAATATTTTACAAATTTATAGTGAAAAAATCAACAATATTGGTCAAAAGATTATTTCAGAATATTTTTTGAAATTTTGTGATTTAACATAGAAAGTAATGAGGAAAATACAACATAGCGAATACTTTTGGCACGAGACTGTATGTTTTGACTTCGGGAGCGTTACAGATTAAACCTGCTTCATAGGTAAAAAGTAACAGTTACTCTACATAAATGATTTTACCTCTCTAGTGTCTGTCAGACATAACACTTGAAAGTAATTTTCTATTTGGGAACAATCTTGTCTCTTCTCTATTTCCACAACTTCATAAACATCATGACCTAAATTAAACTCTTCCATGATCTTTTTCGCAACATCACAGTCGGGGTCATAAGATTTTGAGAACAACAAGACCTTTCTTTGTGCTATTTTCTGGTCAACGAAAGGTATAGCGCCTGCCCCTGCCATAGCGTCGTAAATGTCATAGATACGAATTCTGCCTCATCGATGTGTTTTAAAAATACACTGACTAAATACCAATAGAGAATTATTAAATTTAACAAAACACAACAACGGTCTTATAAAATTCATATTTACCATATTTGTTATATCATAGACCTGTATATAAGAACAGGCCCGGGCGCCACAAAACTTAAAAAATACTTAAGTCTGAGAATATTTAAGTAATTTTTCATTTTTTGTGGCACCTCCGGAGGTCTATGGTTATATCAAGTATCTCGTGAACTCTTCTAGGTGAGGCTTACCATGTGTGATGAATTTCGACATTAAAAAAGTCCTTCTATGGACCAACCCTATATTTCATTGTTCAAAGACTAATAATTCTGGTAAAAAATAGGGAAGCAAAACAGTATGTAACTAATCGTATTAGATTCGCATACCAAAAATCTGGCCATCAATAGCTACATTGTACAGGGTAAAGAAAACAAGAGGCTCGCAGGAGCCTGAATTGCTCACCTGACTTCAATGACTGATGGCAGTGGCGTAACTAGCCCATATAAAAATGGAAGCAAAGTCGTATTCGGCAGTGGAAAGTATTGTTTTCGCCGAGCGAAGCGAGCCGCGAAATTTTTTCAAGGTGATTTTTCCGTGTAATTTGTGCAATAAGCACAGGTTTTGGCAGTTTTAAAGGGGAACGTATTCCCAGTACGCCTTTCCAAAGATCCGAGCAAGGATCCGACGGGATAAACTTCCCTCTCTAGAAGCTCATGAATGCGGGGGGGAGGGGGCACGTCAAAATCTTACTTAATATCAAAAAGTTTGTGTATGAACTCGTAAAAAAACCACGCCTTCATTTTATTTTCATTTATTTCATTTTTCAAACATATGTTATGTAAAATTGAACAACACATGCAAAAAACTATCACATTCACTCCTTTTGGGTTTAGATATCTAGGCAAAAGAACAGGCCGGACAGTTAACAGCATTAAGCCTGTCGTTTGAGCCAACTAGAGTCGGAGCGCCCTGTTATTGTCTTTTTCTCGCCTGTCGGTAGCTCATCGTTTCAATTTCATTTAATCACTTATTTCGTGTTCCTCTCCCTGGTCATATAGCAGAAATAGCTATGCTTGGGATTAAAGCAATAGTCAATAAGTACTTGTAAATATCACATGCAGATAGGTTTTATTATTTTTTTAATTGCTTTCCGAAGGACCGATTTGACATCTTTTTCAAAAGAAGTTGTATTTTCTTGTTTCCATTAGCTGCACATGCATGAAGCAACTTAACAAAACTTATACCAGACGCTTACGTATCCGTATGATAGGCAATGAATGAAATGAATGGTTGAAAATGTATTGGTTATTTTTTATCACAAGAAGCAAACAGGGAGATGGACATGAATGGTGATAAAATGAGCATGAATGATGATGCAGTAAGAAGTGGGATGGAGACAAAGGGCATAAGCCACCCGGAGAACCAGTAAAGTACGATTTTTTGAAAACATTTTCATGTCGGGACAACATTTTATTTACCGGTATCTTGTATTTTTTTTTTCGAAATCGAAATGGAAGCATTTGCTTCCACTGCTTACATTGTGTTACGCCACTGGATGGAATGAAAATATTTTGAGGCATAATAGGCGAAAAATTTCAATTAAGAACCACCATGTACAACTGTCCCACAACTTCAACCTTTGAAGGCTTTTGTAAAGCACATAAAGCCAAACCAAGCAAAAGCTTTTCTTAATATTTATAGGTTTAATCTGCAAGGCAAAAGTAACAGCTTTCAATCTATAAACCAAAAACACATAAAAAACAATATTTCACCTTTAAAGGGTCATAACACCTATAAGGGGTCATTTGACAACTTCGACTCAATGAAGACTTTTATAGTGCTCAATGAGCTGAAGGTTTAAGCAAACAACATATTTTCTCTATCTGTTTATAGTTTTTATTCTATAGGTCAAAAACATAGAAAAATGGTTATTATTCCTTTAAATGGGCCATAATCCCTTTAAAGGGTCATCGACCCAATTAAGACTTTTGTAGAGCTCAATGAGCTGAAGGTTTTTAGCAAGCAACAGATTTTCTCTATCTGCTATTGTTTTCATTCTATAGGCCAAATAAAGGGGGGAAAGGCTATTTTTCACCTACAAAGGGCCATAAAAATTATGCTCTATAAGTGATGATCATCTGACAACTTTATTTAATCACGGTGGCCATGTTTTTTGGTCGGAAGTAACAATTTTTGCAATTTTATTTTAGTTAGAATTATCCCATTGATGATGTGTGCAAAGTTTCAAAGCCATCTCTTCTGTCACTTTACATTTCTCTTCCATTTTTGAACAAAGTTTTGGATGCCATAAATTTATAGGAAACTTTTTACACCATTAATCTGTTACAGAACATATCCCTCCTTATTTCAAAGACAAAAAAGTGTTCCCGTCATTTTTTATTTCTATACTTCCACCATTGCACCTAAGGTATTTAACTACAAAAAAGTTATGCGGTATTACCAAATCAACGACCTCAAGGCTAAACCACCAGACTGTTTTTGCGACAAATCCCCATTCAAATATAGTCCCTCTGGCCACGTCATTACCGGGGACATCAACATCGTGGAAAATATCCACCTCCGCGATGTTTTGGCTAAAGCACCAAAATATCGTGAGCCTAGAGCAATCAACTGGTACCATAATTTCAAAACAATTATGGATTCAGTTGAAGACTATGCCAGAAAATGGGCCAAAAAGAACATGAAAAAGGAAGCGATGTTCTCTCTGAGTGGGTAAAGTCTGTGAGGTCGTTGGTTTTGAAAAGGATTAACTCTTTGAAAGGCTCAATGAGCACCAAGGCAACATCTATTTTCAACAACCCTGACGTTGCAAAGACATTGTCCACCTTACATGACAAATATGTTGTCGCATTACTCTATTTTATTAACCTGGTTGGTCATGGGTCAATTATTTCGGACTTCTTCCTTTAAATCTCACCTTAAAGGCCGAGACAGTAAGGCTCCGCCCAACCTTGTGTATAAAATAGAGTAATACCTGCGGATAAAGCGCCTAACAACATCATTTTCGGTTGCAAAAGACACTATTTTGATTGCTTAACAGCTGAATCAGGGGTTGGTTGTACTAGAAAAAGCACCACATATAGAGCAACAACACTGTCAAAGGAGGAAAAAATCAACCATCATAATTCTGTCATTTCTTCCTTTGGCATTTCTGTTGACAAAAAGAACGACGACGTTCCATCCTTGTATTGGATTCTTAAGTCACAAAAAAATCCATACAAGCAACGATTTATTGCTGGGTCATTCAAATGTACAACTAAACCTCTTTCTGTTTTGCTAAAATCAATATTGACGGCAATCAAATCAAGCCTTCAAAGGTATTTCGAGTGTTGTTACTCTAGAAATGGCGTCAATCAAATGTGTATTCTCAAAAATTCTAAAGAACTGATGGAAAGTCTCCATTCTAAGTCATTTTCACCATGAAGTAGCATTAAAACTTTTGATTTCTCTACATTTTATACTTCAATTCCACATTCACAATTAAAATCTCGTTTGGCACAGTTGATAAACGTAGCTCTATCAAAAAGAACGGAAAACGCTGGTACAAGTATTTGGTAGTCGGTTATATAAAAGACTTATTTTGGCATCCAAGAGTCTAGCAAGAAAAACAAATTTACAGAAGATCAAATAATAGAAATGCTCAACTTTCTAATCGACAACATATTTGTACAGTTTGGTGGACGTGTTTTTCAGCAGACAATAGGTATCCAAAAGGGCACAAATTGTGCACCGTTGCTTGCCGATTTGTTTCTTCATTCATATGAAGCGGACTTCTTACAATCACTTCTAGGCAAAAAGGACCGCAAACTTGCTTTATCCTTCAATCTCACATTTCGTTATATTGATGATGTCCTTTCACTAAACAATCCTCGATTTGGTGACTATTTACATCTCATATATCCGAAGGAACTTGAGACAAAGGACACTACGGATTCTGGGAGGTCCGCTTCATATTTGGATCTATTTCTCGAAATTGACACACTAGGAAGGCTTTGTACCAAGCTCTTTGACAAACGTGACGACTTCAACTTTCAAATAGTTAGCTTTCCCTTTCTGTGTAGCAACATTCCGTCCTCCCCAGCATATGGAGTTTACGTATCACAATTGATTCGTTATTCCAGAGAGCATGTGGGGAGTACAACGACTTCCTTGATAGAGCTACACGGCTGACGAGCAAATTGTTAACACAGGGGTACGTTGCTCCAAGTTGTTGTCATCACTCAAGAAATTATACGGAAGACATCAGGTGCTTGTATACAAATACGGGATTTCTATCTCTCAGATGAGCACAGACGTTGGTTTGACATAGAGTTTGGCAATGCCATCCTTTCCTGGATTTGACCAACACTAAATCGATCTTTGGCAACGTGACGGGTGTGCTTTAGTAAGCAGGAACTGCTTACTCTTCCGGAGCACCTGAGTTCACTCTCGTTTCGACTTGAGTTCACGTTGCTGAATGCGGTTATGTTGTTATGTGTGTGTGTGTGTGTTTTATGTTGTTGTGTGGTTTGTTTTCGTTATGATGATTTTTTGTCTCCCGCTTTTGTCTTCGTCTTTACGGTTTTATGATGTCGATTACCCCTTTGGTACACCTTTGCTCCATTCAGAGGATAAGACTTTAGAAGAAAAGTTAACGATGACATACAATGACGACTGACAACAACGACGGACGATAAGTGACGGCAATGGGTCATATGACCTTTCGGGTCAGGTGGGCTAAATTTCAGAAAACTGAAATATCAGTCAACTGCATTTCAAAATTCAAAGGGCCATAACTCCTGTAAAAATTCGCGGACCGAAAAAAAAACGTAAACTTGATCTATTACTCATCATACATAAGAGTTCATTATCTACAAGGGTTTAGAACAAGAGGTTCATAGGAGCTTGAATCGACACGTTGTCCTTAGGGACATAAGAGTCTATTCCATATGGAGTCATCTGACAATTTCAATCGGAAAGAGACTTTTGTAGAGCTTAAAATAAGATAACGATTTAAGCAGGTAACAGCTTTTCTCTATATGCAATAGTTTTCATTCTATAGGACAAATATAGGAAACAAGAGGCTCCCAGGAGCCTGAATCGCTCACCTGGTCTTGATGTCAACCCTATGAAGAACTTTGTAGAGCTGAATAAGCTGAACATTTAAGCAAGCAACAGCTTTTCTCTATCTGCAATATTTTTCATTTTATAGGCCAAAACACTATTTTTCGCTGTTAAGGGGCTATAACCCCTATAAGAGGTCTTCTGACAACTTCCACCCTATGGAGACTTTTGTAGAGCTAAATGATCTGAACATTTAAGAAAGCAACAGCTTTTCTCTCTCTGCAATAGTTTTAATTCTATAGGCCAAAAACACTATTTTTTGCCTTGAAGGGGCTGTAACCCCTATAAGGGGTCATCTGACAACTTGGACCCTATGGAGACTTTTGTAAAGCTACATGAGCTGAACATTCAAGCAAGCAACAGCTTTTCTCTATCTGCAATAGTTTTCATTCTATAAGCCAAAAACATGAAAAAATGTTATTTTTTACCTCTAAGGGGCCGTAGCCCCTATAAGGAGTCATCTGACAATTTCGACCAAATGAAGACTTTCGTAGAACTTTTGATCCTGAAGCAGTAGGGTGGCATCAGATTTCATCTATCTCTTATACTTTTAGAATTACAAGCCAAAAATAGTAGTCTGACCCCCCTGGTCTATTTTTAGTAACGGCGGCCATGTCTTTTGATGAATCAAAAATCGAAACACAACTTTAGTGCAGGACACCCTAAGGATCAATCATAATAAGTTTCATTGAATTCTGTTAAGAGGAGAAGATTTTTGAAAATTGTTAACAGACGACGACGACGACGGACGCCAAGTGATGGCAATAGCTCAGGTCCAGGTGAGCTAAAAACGCAATTTTTTACCTTAAAGTGCCATAACCCCTTAAAGGGGTCATCTGACAACTTTGACTGAATGGAGACTTTTGTAGAGCTTAATGAGCTGAAGGTTTATGCAAGCAACAGCTTTTCTCTATCTGCAATAATTTTCATTCTATAGGGCAGAAACAGAAACCAAGATGCTCTCAGCAGCCTGAATCGCTCTCCTGGCTTCAATGACTTAATGTTACAATATTTAACATTGTCAACAGCCCGTCATGACATGAAAACATTGTAAAGCTCTATATTAAAGCTGATCATTTAAGCAAGAAAATGTGTGACACAATCTTCTTTGGTACACAATCTATTGTGTAAATTCCACTTTTGGGGGGGGGGGGGGCATTAACGTCTATATTGGTCATCTGAAAATTTTAGCATAATGGACTACTAGTATTTTGTAGAGTCAAATTAGTGGAACATTCAAGCAAACAAAACCTTTTCTTTATCTTTTATGGTTCACAATCTACATGGCTAAAACCACTATTTTTGGCATTTAAGAGGCCATAATCCCTATAAAGGGCCATCTGACAATTCGACCCAATAGACTATTTTGAAGAGCTTACTTAGCTGAACATTTAAGCAAGCAAAACCTTTTCCCCATCTTCCATCATTCACAATCTACATGTATAAGGCTAAAACCACTATTTTTGTGGCATTTAACGGGCCATATACATGTATAAAGGGTCATCTGACAATTTCCACCTAATTGACAATTTTGTAGAGCTTACTTAGCTGAACAATATGCAATTGGAATAACTTCAATATCTTATATAGTTCTTAAGATGCAAGACAAAATAAGTGCAAAACCCAGAAAAAATAAAGAAAAGGGACACTCCCTTGAAGAAAAGGAACATCATAGATATCTCTTATAGCATTCATGGGCATACACTAGAAGTAGTAGACACAGCAAAGTACCTGGGAATAAACTTACAGAAAAAAATTGAAATGGAATCATCATATTGATGAGGTGACTAAGAAGGCAAATTCCACCATTGGTTTTCTGCGGAGGAACCTTTACCAGTGCCCGCCAGAGACTAAAGCACTATGCTATAAGACCTGAGTCAGACCAGTCATCGAGTATGGAAGCAGCATTTGGGACCCCCATACTTAAGATAACATATACAAACTGGAAATGGTCCAAACACGTGCAGCTCGGATGGTCTAGAGACTACAGAACCACCAGTAGTGTCAACTACATGCTACATCAACTCCAGTGGCAATCAGTTCAGGAGTTCGAGGCCAAGCCAGAGCTCTAATGATGTACCGCATATCCAACCGCCTAATAGACATCCCAGCTTCATTACATATCCCCACAGTGGGGTCCTACTAAAAGGCACCCGGGGGAAACAAGAGGAAATTGCATAACTTACTACATCCCATACGCCAGAACGCTGAACTATCAGAAGTCATTCTTCCCAGACAGCATCAGAATATGGAATGCTCTGCCATAAACCATTGTGACATCATCGACCATAGACATCTTCAAACAGATGTCCCAACACACCGTCTGGCCATAGATCTACCCACCCTGTTAGCTGCACTGTATTATATTTAATTTTAATCACAATTATTGTTATCCCTGCACCATGCGCTCGTAAGTTATACCATATTGGTTGGTACCAGAAAGAAAGATAGATAGATAGACAGTATGGAAAACTAGATGGAGCCTTCCCCGGAAGGCATATGTAGCCTGCGTATCCATGTTTGTTGGCCAAACAGGAAGTAGTTAATTTTCAGCTATAAAATCGCCTTACACCTTATAGTACTATGCAATGAAGCTACATACCAAATATCAAGAGGCTGTGGCATGTAGTTGCCTGGAAAACTGTGACGAAAATTTGGCATCTATGTCCATTATATATAAAACATTAAGCATTCGTCAAACAGGAAGTCGTTATTTTTCGGGCATAAAATTGCTTTACACCTTATAGTACTATGCAATGAAGCTACATACCAAATATCAAGAGGCTGTGGCATGTAGTTGCCTGGAAAACTGCGACGAAAATTTGGCATCTATGTCCATTATATATAAAACATTAAGTATTCATCAAACAGGAAGTAGTTATTTTTCGGGCATAAAATCGCTTTACACCTTACAGTACTATGCAATGAAGCTACATACCAAATATCAAGAGGCTGTGGCATGTAGTTGCCTGGAAAACTGCGACGAAAATTTGGCATCTATGTCTATTATATATAAAACATTAAGTATTCGTCAAACAGGAAGTAGTTATTTTTCGGGCATAAAATCACTTTACACCTTACAGTACTATGCAATGAAGCTACATACCAAATATCAAGAGGCTGTGGCATGTAGTTGCCTGGAAAACTGCGACGGAAATTTTTGTGACGCCGCAGGACGACGCAGGACGACGACGCAGAACGACGCAAGACGACGGATAGTGCCAAAGTAACCCCTATATGTCGCTTCTGCACCACGTTGCAGGCGACATAAAAATGGCTGAAAACTGATTTTGTTACTGCACACAGACAGACTGATTACTAAAGGGTGCGTGGCTGGACAATTATCTCCTATAAGAAGCCGTCCCACAAGTTTGGCTCAATGACGAGATTTGTAGAGCTTCTGATGCTGAAATTAAAATTTTCTCTATTCTTAATTCTGAGCTATAAGCCAAAAACAGACTTACCTCCTGATATAATTTTAGAAAAATAAGATCACCATATACATGTATAAGATATATTGAAATTTTGAATATTGAAAATTTTATAAGGCTGACATATTAAGTAAACAGATAGTCCAGTCCATTTTTTTTTTGGCACTGGATAGTGTTACCTGGAAAAGTAACAATAAGAAAAAAATTATTGTTACCTGACACCGGAAAGACGGACTAACGGAAAACCGTGTAACGGACGCGGATCTGTTTTAAGTAACAATAAGTATTTTTTTTTTTATTGTTACCTGGCGTTATTGTTACCTGATTATATGAATTTGAATATTCTTGTATTTCAGAATATTATTAACAATGTGTACATTTCTTTATAATTATATAATGTTTTTGTAATTGAAAACTTGAAATAAACAATCATTTATTTTAACTTATATAAAACACCGGTGACTTGAACTGTGGTCATGAAAATCCATATAATGAAACACCGTCTTTTCCTTAATATCGCCCAGGTTAATTCATTTTGTCATAGACCTGTATATTAAACAGGTCTATGATTTGGTCTATTTTTATACTCTTACGAGTCTGAATTTCTTCAGGAACTCGTAAAGAACAAGAAGATGAAAGAGGCAAGGTCTTTTAATCTCACTTTCAGATAAATTGATGACGTCCTCTGTCAACAACTCGTCGTTTTGCAGATGGATTCCTTCAATATATCCTCCAGAGTTAGAAATTAAAGAAACCACAGAATCCACTTGCTTTACATCATTCTTGGATCTACATCTCGTATTTGACCCGGGTGGTCATCTCAGTACAAAAAATTACGATTAAAGAGACGATTTTAATTTTAAAATTATTAATTTTCCTAACCTGGAAAGTAACATACCAACGACACCTGCATACGGTGTCTATATTTCTCAACCAATTCGATATGCCAGGGCTTGTACACATCAAAATGGCTTCCTAGATACCGGTGGTAAATTTTTCAATTGGAGAAAAATTCAATTCACTTATCGAATTTGAACAGAAGTTAAATTCGTTTCAAGAAACCAATTTGTTAAACTTTATAAAAGAAGTTCGATTAAATTAGAAAACTCGAAGACAAAAAGTCATGATGTCCATATTCGGGCCTACATTGTTTGTGATGGTTGCCTGGAATGGTATCATCTGTCATGTGTCGGACTTAAAAATCCACCCAAAGCAACCTACTGGATGTGTATGAAATGTAACCAAAAATGAAATAACTTGGCACTTAAATTCATCCTAATTCATATTTCATTATTGTTTTCATGCGACTGTATCATGTGTATCTCAAAATAAGCTAATAAATAATAAACAAGAATTTCGTTGTAAGTAAACACATTTTCAGGTAAAAATAACGAGCAGTAACAATAAGAAAATTTCTTATTGTTACTTTAATAAAAACAGTTCCGCATCCGTGGACCGGTTAATATTTTACTTTGACTTCCGGCGTCAGGTAACAATAATTTTTTTCTTATTGTTACTTTTCCAGGTAAATCCAGGTAATCGTAGCCACTTTGTTTTTTTTTCTCATATTAACACATTCTATTCAAAAACAAAAAGAAATCCCAATTCCAACACATTTAGAGGATTCAAGTTTATCAGGTTACCTACAACTCTCATGTATTGTTCACCATACTTATTTCAATACTTATTTGTCTTTTCATCACTTCACTTTATCAAAGGGACAATAAATAAACTGTACAATACATTGCCATTGTCAAATAAAGAAGGAATGTGTCCATGGGACACAGATGCCCCCGCTGGTCCCAAACTGGAAATAGAAGTCTGACAGGTCTTCAAGTTGCTTATGACATACAGTTTTTCATACTAAACCATCCTACTAAGTTTCCAATCATTCTCTTGTATGGTCTCTGAAAAAAAATTGCTGGAAATTTTCATAGTCATGATCACATATTTTCACAAGTCCCAAACAGGAAGAAGATGTCCGACATGACTGAAATTCGCTCCTGACATTTAGTTTGTCATACTGAACCATACAACCAAGTTTCCAATTGTTCTCATTCATGCTTCCTGAGATAAGATTCACTGAAATTTTTTAAGTCATGTTCACATACTAAGTCCCAAACAGGAAGTAGATGTCAGACATGTCTAAAAAAGGCTTAGGACTTTAAGTTTGTCATACTGAACCACCCAACCATGTTTCAATCATTCTCATGTACAGTCTCTGAGAACATGACTTTAAAAATTTCTGTCAAACTTTTCTCAGGAACCATACATGAGAATGATTTGAAACTTGCTAGGGTGGTTCAGTATCACAAACTGTATGTCCTATGTGGCTTTCAGGTCTGTCAGACATCAACTTCCTGTTTGGGGCCTAGCAGGGGCATCTATGTCCCATGGACACATTCTTTCTTTATTTAGTAACAAATGCTGAATAATATAAAGAGGAAACATTATTAACATACATGTGATTCTCCCGCTGGGAGACAAAATCTCCCGACTTTTTTATCCATCTCCCGTTCTCCCGACTTTTTGTGTAATCTCCCGCTTTTTCAAGACATTGACAAAATTTTAGTTTTATATAGACATTTTCATTGGTTACATATGTAATCATAAAAAAATCCGGTGTTTTAGGGGATTTGTAAATTAGGTAGACCTTAATTTAACAGGTAAAGGTGTTAATTGAGGGTTTATTGCCATGATTGACATGATGATTTTATAAACAGGTTGAGATTAATCAGTGAAGCCATGTATATTTGGCACACGCTAGTGCCTTCAATTGACATTGAAATGCAATTTAATCTCCAGCCCAAAAAATCAAAATCTCCAGCTTTGTCATGACAGATCCGTCACATGTTTGTATTAAATTAGGCTATTGGTACTTTGCGGAACGGAACGGAACGAAACGGAACGGAACGGAACAAGACATGGGGATCCATAAGGGGAAAATTTTTATTAATATATTTTTTTAACTATGACAAGGACTTGCTTCTAAACTAGTCCTTGTGTATGAATTTCACATTATTGTATCATAAATTAAAAGTTTTATAAATCATCCCTACTTTAATAGTCTGTTCAGATATTTAAAGCTATATTTTAACATGGCCTTAAATAATTAGTAAACTAGTAAGTTGTCAACGCATAATGAAAGTCATTGCTGTCTCTCAGCCATTTTTTACTTAAATAAGACATATGTACATGAAGATAAATTTGAGAATACAATCTTGTTCCGTTTCGTTCCGTTAAATACCATTACCCGGGGGCTAATGGTACTTTGCGGAACGGAACGGAACAAAAATTTTTTCTTCCAAATTTCATTTTCGCACAAAGTTTCCACCATCGTGATAAGAAATAGACATATGAAACACTTGAAATGTAAAGAAAATACAACAAGTTGTCCGCAATTATTTATTATACCTACCTTCTGAGAAGATGAACCTATTCAGGCTAGAACTAAAAGGAGTGCGTTTAGATCTAGGTATAGTATTGGGTTATCTTAGAAATAGATGATAGAGACTCTGATATGCTACTAATGACGAAAATCGAAAAAAAAAATCTTGTTCCGTTTCGTTCCGTTAAATACCATTACCCGGGGGCTAATGGTACTTTGCGGAACGGAACGGAACAAAAATTTTTTCTTCCAAATTTCATTTTCGCACAAAGTTTCCACCATCGTGATAAGAAATAGACATATGAAACACTTGAAATGTAAAGAAAATACAACAAGTTGTCCGCAATTATTTATTATACCTACCTTCTGAGAAGATGAACCTATTCAGGCTAGAACTAAAAGGAGTGCGTTTAGATCTAGGTATAGTATTGGGTTATCTTAGAAATAGATGATAGAGACTCTGATATGCTACTAATGACGAAAATCGAAAAAAAAATCTTGTTCCGTTTCGTTCCGTTAAATACCATTACCCGGGGGCTAATGGTACTTTGCGGAACGGAACGGAACAAAAATTTTTTCTTCCAAATTTCATTTTCGCACAAAGTTTCCACCATCGTGATAAGAAATAGACATATGAAACACTTGAAATGTAAAGAAAATACAACAAGTTGTCCGCAATTATTTATTATACCTACCTTCTGAGAAGATGAACCTATTCAGGCTAGAACTAAAAGGAGTGCGTTTAGATCTAGGTATAGTATTGGGTTATCTTAGAAATAGATGATAGAGACTCTGATATGCTACTAATGACGAAAATCGAAAAAAAAAATCTTGTTCCGTTTCGTTCCGTTAAATACCATTACCCGGGGGCTAATGGTACTTTGCGGAACGGAACGGAACAAAAATTTTTTCTTCCAAATTTCATTTTCGCACAAAGTTTCCACCATCGTGATAAGAAATAGACATATGAAACACTTGAAATGTAAAGAAAATACAACAAGTTGTCCGCAATTATTTATTATACCTACCTTCTGAGAAGATGAACCTATTCAGGCTAGAACTAAAAGGAGTGCGTTTAGATCTAGGTATAGTATTGGGTTATCTTAGAAATAGATGATAGAGACTCTGATATGCTACTAATGACGAAAATCGAAAAAAAAATCTTGTTCCGTTTCGTTCCGTTAAATACCATTACCCGGGGGCTAATGGTACTTTGCGGAACGGAACGGAACAAAAATTTTTTCTTCCAAATTTCATTTTCGCACAAAGTTTCCACCATCGTGATAAGAAATAGACATATGAAACACTTGAAATGTAAAGAAAATACAACAAGTTGTCCGCAATTATTTATTATACCTACCTTCTGAGAAGATGAACCTATTCAGGCTAGAACTAAAAGGAGTGCGTTTAGATCTAGGTATAGTATTGGGTTATCTTAGAAATAGATGATAGAGACTCTGATATGCTACTAATGACGAAAATCGAAAAAAAAATCTTGTTCCGTTTCGTTCCGTTAAATACCATTACCCGGGGGCTAATGGTACTTTGCGGAACGGAACGGAACAAAAATTTTTTCTTCCAAATTTCATTTTCGCACAAAGTTTCCACCATCGTGATAAGAAATAGACATATGAAACACTTGAAATGTAAAGAAAATACAACAAGTTGTCCGCAATTATTTATTATACCTACCTTCTGAGAAGATGAACCTATTCAGGCTAGAACTAAAAGGAGTGCGTTTAGATCTAGGTATAGTATTGGGTTATCTTAGAAATAGATGATAGAGACTCTGATATGCTACTAATGACGAAAATCGAAAAAAAAATCTTGTTCCGTTTCGTTCCGTTAAATACCATTACCCGGGGGCTAATGGTACTTTGCGGAACGGAACGGAACAAAAATTTTTTCTTCCAAATTTCATTTTCGCACAAAGTTTCCACCATCGTGATAAGAAATAGACATATGAAACACTTGAAATGTAAAGAAAATACAACAAGTTGTCCGCAATTATTTATTATACCTACCTTCTGAGAAGATGAACCTATTCAGGCTAGAACTAAAAGGAGTGCGTTTAGATCTAGGTATAGTATTGGGTTATCTTAGAAATAGATGATAGAGACTCTGATATGCTACTAATGACGAAAATCGAAAAAAAAATCTTGTTCCGTTTCGTTCCGTTAAATACCATTACCCGGGGGCTAATGGTACTTTGCGGAACGGAACGGAACAAAAATTTTTTCTTCCAAATTTCATTTTCGCACAAAGTTTCCACCATCGTGATAAGAAATAGACATATGAAACACTTGAAATGTAAAGAAAATACAACAAGTTGTCCGCAATTATTTATTATACCTACCTTCTGAGAAGATGAACCTATTCAGGCTAGAACTAAAAGGAGTGCGTTTAGATCTAGGTATAGTATTGGGTTATCTTAGAAATAGATGATAGAGACTCTGATATGCTACTAATGACGAAAATCGAAAAAAAAATCTTGTTCCGTTTCGTTCCGTTAAATACCATTACCCGGGGGCTAATGGTACTTTGCGGAACGGAACGGAACAAAAATTTTTTCTTCCAAATTTCATTTTCGCACAAAGTTTCCACCATCGTGATAAGAAATAGACATATGAAACACTTGAAATGTAAAGAAAATACAACAAGTTGTCCGCAATTATTTATTATACCTACCTTCTGAGAAGATGAACCTATTCAGGCTAGAACTAAAAGGAGTGCGTTTAGATCTAGGTATAGTATTGGGTTATCTTAGAAATAGATGATAGAGACTCTGATATGCTACTAATGACGAAAATCGAAAAAAAAATCTTGTTCCGTTTCGTTCCGTTAAATACCATTACCCGGGGGCTAATGGTACTTTGCGGAACGGAACGGAACAAAAATTTTTTCTTCCAAATTTCATTTTCGCACAAAGTTTCCACCATCGTGATAAGAAATAGACATATGAAACACTTGAAATGTAAAGAAAATACAACAAGTTGTCCGCAATTATTTATTATACCTACCTTCTGAGAAGATGAACCTATTCAGGCTAGAACTAAAAGGAGTGCGTTTAGATCTAGGTATAGTATTGGGTTATCTTAGAAATAGATGATAGAGACTCTGATATGCTACTAATGACGAAAATCGAAAAAAAAATCTTGTTCCGTTTCGTTCCGTTAAATACCATTACCCGGGGGCTAATGGTACTTTGCGGAACGGAACGGAACAAAAATTTTTTCTTCCAAATTTCATTTTCGCACAAAGTTTCCACCATCGTGATAAGATATAGACATATGAAACACTTGAAATGTAAAGAAAATACAACAAGTTGTCCGCAATTATTTATTATACCTACCTTCTGAGAAGATGAACCTATTCAGGCTAGAACTAAAAGGAGTGCGTTTAGATCTAGGTATAGTATTGGGTTATCTTAGAAATAGATGATAGAGACTCTGATATGCTACTAATGACGAAAATCGAAAAAAAAATCTTGTTCCGTTTCGTTCCGTTAAATACCATTACCCGGGGGCTAATGGTACTTTGCGGAACGGAACGGAACAAAAATTTTTTCTTCCAAATTTCATTTTCGCACAAAGTTTCCACCATCGTGATAAGAAATAGACATATGAAACACTTGAAATGTAAAGAAAATACAACAAGTTGTCCGCAATTATTTATTATACCTACCTTCTGAGAAGATGAACCTATTCAGGCTAGAACTAAAAGGAGTGCGTTTAGATCTAGGTATAGTATTGGGTTATCTTAGAAATAGATGATAGAGACTCTGATATGCTACTAATGACGAAAATCGAAAAAAAAATCTTGTTCCGTTTCGTTCCGTTAAATACCATTACCCGGGGGCTAATGGTACTTTGCGGAACGGAACGGAACAAAAATTTTTTCTTCCAAATTTCATTTTCGCACAAAGTTTCCACCATCGTGATAAGAAATAGACATATGAAACACTTGAAATGTAAAGAAAATACAACAAGTTGTCCGCAATTATTTATTATACCTACCTTCTGAGAAGATGAACCTATTCAGGCTAGAACTAAAAGGAGTGCGTTTAGATCTAGGTATAGTATTGGGTTATCTTAGAAATAGATGATAGAGACTCTGATATGCTACTAATGACGAAAATCGAAAAAAAAATCTTGTTCCGTTTCGTTCCGTTAAATACCATTACCCGGGGGCTAATGGTACTTTGCGGAACGGAACGGAACAAAAATTTTTTCTTCCAAATTTCATTTTCGCACAAAGTTTCCACCATCGTGATAAGAAATAGACATATGAAACACTTGAAATGTAAAGAAAATACAACAAGTTGTCCGCAATTATTTATTATACCTACCTTCTGAGAAGATGAACCTATTCAGGCTAGAACTAAAAGGAGTGCGTTTAGATCTAGGTATAGTATTGGGTTATCTTAGAAATAGATGATAGAGACTCTGATATGCTACTAATGACGAAAATCGAAAAAAAAATCTTGTTCCGTTTCGTTCCGTTAAATACCATTACCCGGGGGCTAATGGTACTTTGCGGAACGGAACGGAACAAAAATTTTTTCTTCCAAATTTCATTTTCGCACAAAGTTTCCACCATCGTGATAAGAAATAGACATATGAAACACTTGAAATGTAAAGAAAATACAACAAGTTGTCCGCAATTATTTATTATACCTACCTTCTGAGAAGATGAACCTATTCAGGCTAGAACTAAAAGGAGTGCGTTTAGATCTAGGTATAGTATTGGGTTATCTTAGAAATAGATGATAGAGACTCTGATATGCTACTAATGACGAAAATCGAAAAAAAAATCTTGTTCCGTTTCGTTCCGTTAAATACCATTACCCGGGGGCTAATGGTACTTTGCGGAACGGAACGGAACAAAAATTTTTTCTTCCAAATTTCATTTTCGCACAAAGTTTCCACCATCGTGATAAGAAATAGACATATGAAACACTTGAAATGTAAAGAAAATACAACAAGTTGTCCGCAATTATTTATTATACCTACCTTCTGAGAAGATGAACCTATTCAGGCTAGAACTAAAAGGAGTGCGTTTAGACTTTCCGTATTTGGCCTATAAAAACTAAATAAAATTTGCCCTGTAAAACTCTTTCAATCAGTTTTGTTGAGATGTAAAAGATGTTAAAGGGGAATTTTGTGCAAAAAAAGGGAAGAAACAAATGATTATAGTAACAGAACCACGAAGATACTTTCTTTATTCCTTATTGATACTAAAATTAAACAACATAATTATGGATCATACTTTATACAACAGCAACTATGAAATGAGATTCTGGTAGTACTAAAATAAAACAATATGGGTCATACTACAAAAGAAACTACGAAATGAGATTCTGGTAAAAAAAACATGTCAATTTGTATTTGATTCTTTTACACTAATCGATAAATGTTTCTTAGCTAGTTGTCACTAACTTCGAGTGTTCTCAAGAGAGTTCCTCTACGTCTTGTTGTTTTCGCACAGTATTTTGTCTTAGGTCCTCTCTTGTTGAATTGAACTTTTGTCGATTGAGTTTTACAGTGTGTTTTATATGTACATGTATGCTTTGTGCAAGCTAATCAATAGGGGGAAGGTTGGATCAAAAACACTAGTTTAACCCCGCCACATTTTATATGTGCCTGTCCTAAGCCAAGAAACTTTGCCAAAGCCTTTGTTTGTCCTTGTCTTTCGTTGATGATTAAGGGATTAGTTTTGAAACTTTTGTATTGTATTATAAGTCTTGGGCCAATGCATGACGGCAAGCAGTGACCTCTGGTCATGTTGAAGACTGCTTGATGTTTTCCGTTGTGATTTTTTGAATTGCTGTTTATGTTTGTGTAGTTAGTTGTATCGTATACACTTATTTAACATCTCAATATCGTCTGTTGTTTGTATAAAAATGCATTTATTTAAATAGCTTTCCAATACATGTACCAACAATTGTTTAAAATGTACCAATCTGATATGCAGCTTTTGGTATCAGGGGCGGACCCAGAAATTTTCGAAAAGGGAGGGGGGTCCACATACTGGGTACTGTTGGCCAAAGGAGGGGTTCCAGACCAATTTTCCTGAATATCTACACGAAAATTTAAAAATTTCGAAACCACCCCCTTCTGGACCCGCCACTGGGTATAGGGGTTTTGTAATTATATTCTGAGTGATATAGGCTGACATAAAACTTTTAAAGGGGAACATGGTTTGATTTTCTAAACTGATTTCTCATGCAGCTACTAGTATCTTAAGCTTACAGCTCCAGCTTCGTTCCGCTATAATCGTGTTCTGTGTCACTCTATCAAAATAAATCTATTAGTGCATTACCATAATCCTATTGCATCATTTAGGCGAATACCACCTGATCCCCCATCCTTTTTATGTTCAGCAAAACTGGTCTGGAACACACTATTGGTTCACAGAGAGCCAGTATGTGGCATCCCCTCCCTATAAAATGTGTCAGTATTCGCACCCTGCCAAGATATATATCAGACATAATAGCAAATCACTACAGACGGACAGTTAAGGGTACAACTATATATATGTCAGGTCAACTATATTCGTGGTCGAACCATAAAAACTTGATTTTTCAAAAGGTAACTTCTAGTATGGTTTTGCCTGAAGCTATGCTTGGTCTAATATCGGCTGCTTCACGAATGCCATACCAGAAAATGGTATACGGGTATTAATTTAACTCATCTGCCCGTCTGTACTAACAATTTTTGTACGCAATTTACTCCTTCGAAAGTACCAAACTTTAAGAAAATTGCAACACCAGACTATTTTTAAATGTTTTTTAGAAAGTCCTTTACATGGCCATAGTTGGGTTACACTGGTCGTAAACATGTCGGACCTCACAAAAATTAGAAAATGTGAGTTAATTACAGCTTTTTTGCAACTACGGAATGGTGGTAAAAAACAAACGTCGAGGACCTTAATAAGATGTTGAGATCATAAAATTAAGAAGACGACCCAATAATCAATGTAGAAGTTAAATAGTTGTTGTAGCCATTTTGCCTGATTTTTCCAATTTAGTCTATATCATGAAAAAGATATTTGAGCAATTAAAACTGCATATCGAACTGTAAAAATGTATTTATTTGTACATGTAAACGTTAAAAGTTGTAGGGACGTTCCTCTAAGAAGTTATTCCCCATGTAAGGCACTAAAATTAAGGGGATCCCGCATTAAATTTGAGCTCAATACCACGAACAATTTAAAAGGCCTGATTAACACGACGGATGTGCTATAGCAGTAGGAACTACTTAGTGAAGTTACTCTTCCGAAACACCTGAGTTCACTCTTGTTACGACTTGAGCTAGTGTTGCTAGTTGTTTTTCAGTTATTTTTGTGGTTTTATGTTGTTTCTTCGTGTTGCCGTTGTCGTTTTGTCTTCGAAATTTCAAAGTTTTGATATTCGGATGCCGCTTTCCATCATCTGTGTCTCTGAAAAGTATCATTGCTGACCAGGTTTGCGATTCAGACTCCAGTACAGAGAGTCTTTAATTTAGTATGAATTCGAGAATTAATTCCAATCCTAGGGAATTTGTACTAAACTCAACAACAGATATCGCTGATAATCAACTACATAAATCCTATAACTATCAAGCTAATCGAATGAAATATTTTTCTCACAACCAAACAGACTGCGGCCGTTCAAATTATAGATTGTACGTTTGTCAAATTATTGAATTGCCGAAAGGTTTCCCATTGACACCAATGGAAAATCATTTGTTAATGACGATTTCCACTATAGCTTTCCATACGTCTTAACATTAGGATATGAAAAAATAATTTTGTAAAAAAGTCTTTTCTGTAAATCTTTTGTAATTATCTAATGAATATATGCTTAATATGTACTACGGTTGTCAAAAAGCATGAAATAACCAACAAAAATAACTGATGGGAGACGACTTTTGGGTTAGCCGTTTCATTTTTGGAGGCCTCCTACGTTACCGTTAATTTATTTATTAATACAAAACCTGCTTTATAGGAAAGTTAATAGTCTGAATTGCAATATTAATGCTTTTTAGAGATCAAAAATTAAATTAGAGCGGCAAAAAATGAAAAATATATATCATTTTTACGCATTTTCTCAGAGCCAACGAAAACGTCATTTTACGTCATTTATTTAACGTTCCTAAATATTGTTTTTGCACTTATTGCAAAAAGCCATCTTTTAGAATAAAATCTATGCTGTTCCGGAGACAGCTAGCATAACCAATTGGGCAAACGGCCAAAGAAATCCAAGTGGAGTTTTAATGACGTTTATTCCACAATAAAGTGTCCCAATAAAAGGTGGTAAAAGTCTGAAAATATAAAGATAACAATAATAAATCTTACTGGAAATTACAATGAAATAATTTAGATAATTAAAGTCATCATTAAGAAAATAATAAATTAAGTTCATTAATCTGTGAAAACTCGAAACTTGTTAACGGACCATTAAGTGGTTAACCGGCCAGGTGGTGCTCATTCCAGAGGTTAACGGACATTTCCAACGACTATCCAGGCATGGAATAAATGTTCCAAAATGTGGATGAAAATGCATTAAAACATTTTAAAGTTCATCAAACATCGACGGTTTAATTGTTGTTTCTAGTGACGAAAGGTCCAAGGGACGAAATCATATTCCAATTGAAAACGAAAGTGAAAGTTGAATTTTCATTAAAAACGAAAGTACAATTTGTTTCATACATCTGTTGAAATATACAGGTAAACGTTATAAAATAAATATGTAGACGGCTTTAAGAGTTAATTAGATTCATATTACAACAATTAAAATCAAACATACGTTGTAATTTGCCCGGATTCCTGATCCAAATGGAGAAAGTAAAACACGTGTGTTGTATGTTCGATATCCTGGCTGGAAGTGAAACGAGACTGCGGTGATGGGTTGATTTAATCCGTAGATGTTGTAAAGTGTTGATTTCAGTGTAGAATCGAAACACATTGAAGAATTATAATTATATCAAATAATAATTAATACGGACACTCAATAATTATATAAACACAGTAGAAAATAAAAACGGGTTCCAGAATAAAATCCAACTCACTATTTTCATTATAACTCATCGCAATTATAAGAGCCGAGGGTTCAAAGCGAACACTCAAAATTTAAAATTTTCCAACTAGTGAGTTTTGACCCCTAATATTTTAAATTTGCCCGATAAAAACATGTGACGACCTGTTTTATCTGAAAGTAGAGATGTTCCTCTTTAAAATGATATACAATATAGGTGTGTGTTCTGTCGGAGCATTAAACTCATTTTTTTCCAAGTCAAACCGCTGCACTACAGGGATTTTATACAGATTAGTCCCAATAATAAAAAATTTGTGCGAAAATGAAATTTGGAAGAAAAAATTTTTGTTCCGTTCCGTTCCGCAAAGTACCATTAGCCCCCGGGTAATGGTATTTAACGGAACGAAACGGAACAAGATTTTTTTTTCGATTTTCGTCATTAGTAGCATATCAGAGTCTCTATCATCTATTTCTAAGATAACCCAATACTATACCTAGATCTAAACGCACTCCTTTTAGTTCTAGCCTGAATAGGTTCATCTTCTCAGAAGGTAGGTATAATAAATAATTGCGGACAACTTGTTGTATTTTCTTTACATTTCAAGTGTTTCATATGTCTATTTCTTATCACGATGGTGGAAACTTTGTGCGAAAATGAAATTTGGAAGAAAAAATTTTTGTTCCGTTCCGTTCCGCAAAGTACCATTAGCCCCCGGGTAATGGTATTTAACGGAACGAAACGGAACAAGATTTTTTTTTCGATTTTCGTCATTAGTAGCATATCAGAGTCTCTATCATCTATTTCTAAGATAACCCAATACTATACCTAGATCTAAACGCACTCCTTTTAGTTCTAGCCTGAATAGGTTCATCTTCTCAGAAGGTAGGTATAATAAATAATTGCGGACAACTTGTTGTATTTTCTTTACATTTCAAGTGTTTCATATGTCTATTTCTTATCACGATGGTGGAAACTTTGTGCGAAAATGAAATTTGGAAGAAAAAATTTTTGTTCCGTTCCGTTCCGCAAAGTACCATTAGCCCCCGGGTAATGGTATTTAACGGAACGAAACGGAACAAGATTTTTTTTTCGATTTTCGTCATTAGTAGCATATCAGAGTCTCTATCATCTATTTCTAAGATAACCCAATACTATACCTAGATCTAAACGCACTCCTTTTAGTTCTAGCCTGAATAGGTTCATCTTCTCAGAAGGTAGGTATAATAAATAATTGCGGACAACTTGTTGTATTTTCTTTACATTTCAAGTGTTTCATATGTCTATTTCTTATCACGATGGTGGAAACTTTGTGCGAAAATGAAATTTGGAAGAAAAAATTTTTGTTCCGTTCCGTTCCGCAAAGTACCATTAGCCCCCGGGTAATGGTATTTAACGGAACGAAACGGAACAAGATTTTTTTTTCGATTTTCGTCATTAGTAGCATATCAGAGTCTCTATCATCTATTTCTAAGATAACCCAATACTATACCTAGATCTAAACGCACTCCTTTTAGTTCTAGCCTGAATAGGTTCATCTTCTCAGAAGGTAGGTATAATAAATAATTGCGGACAACTTGTTGTATTTTCTTTACATTTCAAGTGTTTCATATGTCTATTTCTTATCACGATGGTGGAAACTTTGTGCGAAAATGAAATTTGGAAGAAAAATTTTTTGTTCCGTTCCGTTCCGCAAAGTACCATTAGCCCCCGGGTAATGGTATTTAACGGAACGAAACGGAACAAGATTTTTTTTTTCGATTTTCGTCATTAGTAGCATATCAGAGTCTCTATCATCTATTTCTAAGATAACCCAATACTATACCTAGATCTAAACGCACTCCTTTTAGTTCTAGCCTGAATAGGTTCATCTTCTCAGAAGGTAGGTATAATAAATAATTGCGGACAACTTGTTGTATTTTCTTTACATTTCAAGTGTTTCATATGTCTATTTCTTATCACGATGGTGGAAACTTTGTGCGAAAATGAAATTTGGAAGAAAAATTTTTTGTTCCGTTCCGTTCCGCAAAGTACCATTAGCCCCCGGGTAATGGTATTTAACGGAACGAAACGGAACAAGATTTTTTTTTCGATTTTCGTCATTAGTAGCATATCAGAGTCTCTATCATCTATTTCTAAGATAACCCAATACTATACCTAGATCTAAACGCACTCCTTTTAGTTCTAGCCTGAATAGGTTCATCTTCTCAGAAGGTAGGTATAATAAATAATTGCGGACAACTTGTTGTATTTTCTTTACATTTCAAGTGTTTCATATGTCTATTTCTTATCACGATGGTGGAAACTTTGTGCGAAAATGAAATTTGGAAGAAAAAATTTTTGTTCCGTTCCGTTCCGCAAAGTACCATTAGCCCCCGGGTAATGGTATTTAACGGAACGAAACGGAACAAGATTTTTTTTTCGATTTTCGTCATTAGTAGCATATCAGAGTCTCTATCATCTATTTCTAAGATAACCCAATACTATACCTAGATCTAAACGCACTCCTTTTAGTTCTAGCCTGAATAGGTTCATCTTCTCAGAAGGTAGGTATAATAAATAATTGCGGACAACTTGTTGTATTTTCTTTACATTTCAAGTGTTTCATATGTCTATTTCTTATCACGATGGTGGAAACTTTGTGCGAAAATGAAATTTGGAAGAAAAAATTTTTGTTCCGTTCCGTTCCGCAAAGTACCATTAGCCCCCGGGTAATGGTATTTAACGGAACGAAACGGAACAAGATTTTTTTTTCGATTTTCGTCATTAGTAGCATATCAGAGTCTCTATCATCTATTTCTAAGATAACCCAATACTATACCTAGATCTAAACGCACTCCTTTTAGTTCTAGCCTGAATAGGTTCATCTTCTCAGAAGGTAGGTATAATAAATAATTGCGGACAACTTGTTGTATTTTCTTTACATTTCAAGTGTTTCATATGTCTATTTCTTATCACGATGGTGGAAACTTTGTGCGAAAATGAAATTTGGAAGAAAAAATTTTTGTTCCGTTCCGTTCCGCAAAGTACCATTAGCCCCCGGGTAATGGTATTTAACGGAACGAAACGGAACAAGATTTTTTTTTCGATTTTCGTCATTAGTAGCATATCAGAGTCTCTATCATCTATTTCTAAGATAACCCAATACTATACCTAGATCTAAACGCACTCCTTTTAGTTCTAGCCTGAATAGGTTCATCTTCTCAGAAGGTAGGTATAATAAATAATTGCGGACAACTTGTTGTATTTTCTTTACATTTCAAGTGTTTCATATGTCTATTTCTTATCACGATGGTGGAAACTTTGTGCGAAAATGAAATTTGGAAGAAAAAATTTTTGTTCCGTTCCGTTCCGCAAAGTACCATTAGCCCCCGGGTAATGGTATTTAACGGAACGAAACGGAACAAGATTTTTTTTTCGATTTTCGTCATTAGTAGCATATCAGAGTCTCTATCATCTATTTCTAAGATAACCCAATACTATACCTAGATCTAAACGCACTCCTTTTAGTTCTAGCCTGAATAGGTTCATCTTCTCAGAAGGTAGGTATAATAAATAATTGCGGACAACTTGTTGTATTTTCTTTACATTTCAAGTGTTTCATATGTCTATTTCTTATCACGATGGTGGAAACTTTGTGCGAAAATGAAATTTGGAAGAAAAAAGTTTTGTTCCGTTCCGTTCCGCAAAGTACCATTAGCCCCCGGGTAATGGTATTTAACGGAACGAAACGGAACAAGATTGTATTCTCAAATTTATCTTCATGTACATATGTCTTATTTAAGTAAAAAATGGCTGAGAGACAGCAATGACTTTCATTATGCGTTGACAACTTACTAGTTTACTAATTATTTAAGGCCATGTTAAAATATAGCTTTAAATATCTGAACAGACTATTAAAGTAGGGATGATTTATAAAACTTTTAATTTATGATACAAAAATGTGAAATTCATACACAAGGACTAGTTTAGAAGCAAGTCCTTGTCATAGTTAAAAAAAATATATTAATAAAAATTTTCCCCTTATGGATCCCCATGTCTTGTTCCGTTCCGTTCCGTTTCGTTCCGTTCCGTTCCGCAAAGTACCAATAGCCTTAAATTACACAAGAATCTTTCCTTGGACAATCTTAATTTCTGGGAATTTAATTATGGACAAAAGTAAGCTGTGGTCTAAATAACAAACTGAGTTAACTCTACATAAATAATTTTTCATTAGTATATATTTTTCTCTTCACTTTTTCAAAAAGTTCATAACAAAAAACTTGCATTATAAAAATTTGCATATTAGGGCTAATGCAGGAAAAACATGATGAAGATTTTAAGGATTACAAATATACCTTAAAAGATATGAAACAATATTTCTAAGATTTTGACTCTCTCAACAAAGTTTAATTTAATTTAATAGCACTAAAAGGGAGTTATAAAATGAAGATAGAATTTTTCATTGTTTTTATGATGACATATACTTGAAAATTGTAAAGTTTTCAAAATTGTAGAAGTAATAAAGATGGTACAATCATGATAATTTTGAAATGACCTATTAAAAGTAAAAGTCCCTTTTTAAATCAAAACAACAACAAAGTTGAGACAATAAATTTGTGCTGCTTCTCATTTTTGATAAATGTTACATCTATTCAAGACCCATCTGAGGCACTCTACCCTAAAGATTGAAAAAACCAATCACTATATGAATATGATGAGCATAGAACTATAAAAAACTAAAATGCTGAACATTAACTATTACTAAAGATCAACCTGTGTTACATAAAGATTTTGACAATTCAATAGCCTCATAAATAAATCCTTTTCTGAAACAGAACTGGGCAGGCAAATCTTGTTGTAAAGTCTAAATAAATGTTTAAATGACATTGCACCATCAAATGAATTTACTTAATATGCTGCTTCATATGATATTGATTAAAAAAGTAATTGTCAGAGTCAGTAAAGTAAACAAAATTATTTTTGTGACTACTTTTTTTTATGTTTTTGAGTCATTGAGCAAATTTGCAGCTATTTATATTTTGGAATATTTGGTAATGCATTGTTTATTAATAAGAAAATGAATTAATTTGTAAGGATAATTATTCATGAAATTCTTTACCATATTTACGTCGGGAAATTCACGAAAATAAGTTGCTTTACAGTACTGTTTATTTCTTTAAAAATAAACTGTTAACACAGAGACATGTCTCGCCCGTCGCAACTGGACACAGTATAAAATGAAGTAATATCCTCCTTAAACTGATCTTAACTAATGCTTAAGCAGCTGCATACCAAATATAAATGGTGAACCATAACTGCTTTATAAAAAACACTCGTGACATAAGTAAAAAGTTAAAAAGTGTAAAATCTCAAAGTCAGTAGACTGTGACTGCAGGATCATACAGACAAAATACTTTTGAAATTGATCTGTACTGATGCTAATGCAATTGCATACCCAATATCAATGATGTACCATAACTGCTTCATGTTAAACAGACTTAAGAAAAAAGGTTAACCTCTGCCAAATCAGTGTAAAATTTCAAAGTCAGTAGACCGTGACTGCAGGAGCATACAGGTGAAATCCTTTGAAAACTGATCTGTACTGATGCTGATGCAACTGCATACCAAATATCAATGGTGTAACATAACTGCTTCATGTTAAACAGACTTAAGAAAAAAGGTTAACCTCGGCCAAATCGGTGTACAATTTCAAAGTCAGTAGACCGTGACTGCTGGAGCATACAGGTGAAATCCTTTTAAAACTGATCTGTACTGATGCTGATGCAACTGCATACCAAATATCAATGGTGTAACATAACTGCTTCATGTTAAACAGACTTAAGAAATAAGGTTAACCTCGGCCAAATCAGTGTAAAATTTCAAAGTCAGTAGACCGTGACTGCAGGAGCATACAGGTGAAATCCTTTTAAAACTGATCTGTACTGATGCTGATGCAACTGCATACCAAATATCAATGGTGTAACATAACTAGTTCACATAAAACAGACTTAAGCAAAAACTTTAACCAATTGTGGACGCCGCCGCTGCCGCCGGAATCACCATACCTAAGTCTCGCTTTTTGCGACATTCGTCGCAGGCGAGACAATAACATTTTTTTTTTTATTATCAAAATTTTCTCTCAAAATAAACATATATGTATATAAATCCTACTAATGACTGGTAAATTGAATAAGCTAAATGCAATTGAAAGGAAAAATATGATCTGTTCAACAATCATGACAAATAAAGTTTCTTGAATGATTAAAATGGACAATTCTAACAAAATATATGAGATGAAGATCTGTTTTTAAATGAAATACAAGTACAATTTGCACAATTGTGACTGACAGTTCCCATGGTTCACTTAACACACAATTAACTACACAAGTAACTCCTGAAAATGTGTGTGTACATAATTACTGCTCAGACCAATGAACTAGTCTGTTATTATAACCTCTCCACCAATCAAAACAATTGTATCATCTCTGTCTGTTTTGGGCTGCTTCTTTCCTGGCTGCATCTTGCAGTAGTTGTGTATCACATTCATCAGCCGGTAACTGTACATATCTCACTACTGATCCTCGAATAAAACAATTCTTTACTGACAACTACCAAAAAAAAATGCACACATAAAGTAATTCATGTAATTATGAATATTTTTTACATGTTTCTATTAAATTTTGAAGAGCTTCTTCTTTGCAAGTTCTTTTATACTAATGCATGTAGAATCAGGCCACTGTAACATACCTAGAAAATCAATCACTCCTTTATATCTCAAAATATCATGTTTCCAGTGGCAAATGATTATACATAAAGTATTATATATTCAGCATTGACCCCTTCAAGATTTCAAACATTTGGCACTTTGTAAAAATGTTTTCCCAATCCCTGGAATATTTAGCTCTAGCTTGTGTAGATACAACATTTAAATGACTGGTTCACTTGCCCAAGTCTTTGATTTTTTGTTTTTGTCTTAAACTAACTTGCTAAGGGTATGAAGGCCAGTGCTACTTTCAATGACTGAAAAAATCAGTATGAGCTATACGATCAAGTTCATGTGTTTACATACTGCTTGACAATTATACAAAATATACATAAAATGGAACATCTGACACAAGAAAGTGTGCATGAGCTTACTCCCTAGTAGAGGTGTAAGGATACCACTTCCCCGCGATCTGATACAGATCACAATACCTGGCCCATGATCCAATCTGTATCATGATACATGTACCTTTTATTTCCATTACATACGATGACAGGTTGTCATATCATTGTAAATAGATGTTAATGTTAAAGAACTATTTTTTCATGCGTTATATAACTGAAATCTGTTCAAGCAAAAGATTTAATTTCAGTCTGAAAGGCAATGATTTGTGCCATTGTTGATACCGGAAGCACATTTTTTTTATCTTCCTGCCAAAGAGGATTTGACATGGTATTGCAAAGTCAAATACAGTATAGATTTCTTGACTGTGGGATAAAATATTTTGATGCACCAGTGAATCGTTACACCACTACTTGCTACGTACCAATGTTCTTTTTGTGCAGGAAATTATTTAGTTACTAAAACAAGAAAAATTGTTGAGTTTTTTTAAATAGCCCTAAACCTACCATGTGAGGATATTTATCTGGATCAGTTACTTGAATATCTGTTAGTTTTATGTTCAAAAACTGGTCTACAGAATGTAATGTCCCACAAATACTGAAAAAGAAGAGCAGTTTTAGTGATTGAGAACATACAAAAGAATTTTGACATGCATTCATTAAGCTGAGTAAAGTATAGAGTTTTTTGGGGTTTTGGTTGTTTTTTTCCAGAGCATTGTCTTTATAACAGATAAGTTTTAGATGCATTGATTTATTTATATTTTGCTGAGGAAATCATGTATTGTACAGGTGATATAATGTGTCAGTGAGTTTATATAACAGCATGAACAGTAAAGGTAGTTTCTTGTTCTTTAATTTTCTCTTTTTAATTAATGTTAATGAAATTTAACCGCTTACTATTCCAGAGCACCTGAGTTCACTCTTGTTAAGACTTGAGTTCAAGTTGTTGATTTCGGTTTGGTTGATTTTGTGTTTTCTGTTTTTGTTCGTGTTTACCAGTTTTGTAGTTGCCTTTTGGACTTTTGACACTCAAATGCCCCATTGGTGCCTCTTTGCTTCTTGAAATAAGTGACATGATTGACGCTATTACCATGATTACTATCTTAATGCATACATAAATTACATGTTTTGTCAAAAGATTTTTTTTCCTTCTTTTGAAAAACAATGGAAGTCATTCAATTTGCCTTTTTATTTTGATTATGGCCTAATGTTGGCATTTTTTTACATGCAGTAAAGTGTTCAATTTTACATGTACCTTAAATCATTTTTAAGTTCAACTACTACATCCTTGCCAACCAAAGACTTGAAAAAGGAATAAAACAACTGAAATGAAAAAAATATAGAATATAAAATAAATGGAACTTGTTTACGACATATTGTGAAGCATTATAAGTACATCACATATATTCAATGGTGATGCCTAAAATGTGTAACCCGTACCCGCATTCAGGTTTGTCAAAATTTTACATATTCGCTTTGACTGTAGAGAAAACGATGTCGATCATTGCAATATTTGACACGAGCCTTTAAAATGTAACATTGAATGTTTATATGCCTTCAAACATCAAAACTAACATTCATATTTTGATGCATTTTATGTTTTTACTTGATACCATGCACATTAAAAATTCACCCGTACCTGATGACATACAGAGCCTTTTCTTTTCAAATTAGAAACATATTTGGTTGAAGTATGACTTAAAAGTTACAAAAATATATCTGCAATAAGTGTATGAAAGTTTAATTTAAACAATAACTACTCGTTTCACAATTTTTCTTTATACCAAGGGACCTATCACGATTTTATCCAATGTTTACAAATTACCTGTACCCGACAAAAATCTGGGCCAAAGTTTTGATAATTTCTAAAGGGAAATACATGAATAAGATTAAACGGATGCATAATACAGCCAATTTACAATTTATTCGTTATAAACATTAAATATCACATTTAACACAATTTAAAGAAACCAATTTATGATTAAAAAGTAAAATTTAAAAGAAGCTAAAAGCTATCATTTCTTTGGCACCTTCTTCATGTTCTTGGTGTAAATTTTAACTTCTGGTTACACATCTTAGGCACCAAAATTTTTTAACATCATTGATTGTCATGATTGTTGAAATTAAGAATAAGGATTTGAAAAACAAATGATACCAGTTCATCAAATTCAGTGTAATTGAATAACTTATCAGAAATCTTCATGTGCAATTTCAAATTTTTTCGTCGCATTTCGCTCTATACAAGTCAAAATTGAAAACAAGTGCGGGAACAGGTACACATGGTACAGGTAAATGAGCCAAAAATGGTACAGGTACGGGTTACACATTTAAGGCATCACCTACATGTATGTGATATTATTGGAATTATAAAGAAAAAAAGGTATTTTCGATAACTTAATAATTGTACAGTTATTTTGTTGTTGTTACATCAAATAGAAATAAAATAATTTTTCAAGTGCATTTGATTTCTGAACATTTTTACGATTTATGTACAACTGATGCCTAAATAGAGGTCGCTGTATTTTATAACTACAATAAAACCTCAGGTAAATTCGATAATTTTGATGACGTAGTACACAATATTTTTAATTACAATGTAGGTCAAAATGAAACTATATTTGCTCTTTATGCCGGTTAATAGAGCATACACCACCCAAAGTTTGATCATTAGTGGGTAGGGTAAATTTAATATCAACAAAACAATTTGCTACTTAACAGGTTTATGAAAATGGCAGCTTAGAGGAAATAGATCACAAACATAAACATGATAAATAGAAGCATTTCTAGACAATGTCGGCAGGTTGACCTAAATTTTGTATGTTTGTACTTTCTATTTCTGGAATTGTACCGGAAGAATGCTTACACGTGACCTGCAGATGCACGTTCAAAATTAGCTATCGAAAACACCTTACGAGACCTAGTCCAAATGATTAGCCTGTTACGGGAAAGGCTAACATTTTTATTTGGATTTTTCTTTGACGCCTTCCTGCGACGTAACAACAAAAATCATAAAAAGCCTTACAAGACGTCCTAATTATTTGGACTATACGAGATCATACTTGGAGTCTGACATAGTCCAGATAATCATGACGTCTTTCTGGGGTTTTTTATCATTTGGACTTTTTTTTAGATCCCGTCGTAGGAAGCCAAACGTCAAAAATTATAAAAGGCTTCCAAAACGGCATAATTATTTGGACTAACTCTGACAAATCCTGAATCCTAACCTTGCATATGACAGCCCCTGTATTTCAATAAAGAGCTATATAGATATCTTACTGAAAAATCAAGTAATTGTGCTTTAGTTTGAGAAAGAAAATAAACGTGTATTTTTTTGCTTTAGTTGCTAAAGCTTTGATTGTTTCATATTTTGGGTTTTTTTTACTAGCCGGTTTCACTTTTACCCACCATTTTACAATTGTTTCTCGTTCAAAACGAGATTTTAAAAAAAGCACATTTATAGAATATATATATATATTTCTATCAGAATATTTCTTGAACAGAAAAATTTAGTTTATTTTGTGATTTTTTTAAATTGCACTCTGAAATCAATTAGAATCTAACAAACTCAGTTATTTTTTTCAGAAAAATAAATGGTCACATGACATCTGTGCGAGACTTGCGTTATAAAGTGAAAATAGAAAATAGCAATATCACGAAGATGACTGCAATGGAAACGCAAATGAACCAAGTTGAATCTCAGTATAGACCGAAAGAAGCATATTTTAATCCATACGAGCAAAATGGAGGGTAACCTTCTGTTCTATCACGCAAACTTTTCCAAATAATAGCTCAAGGGTCTTGCAACCTAAAATGTTTGCAGTACTGAAATTTATGGCCTTAGGCTAACGGGCTTAGGCTTAGATCAGGATATTCCAAACTTAAAAGCTACAAGTATAGTACTTGATCAATAAAGTAAAACACACAGAAAATAACAAATGTACACGCGGAGAGACTTAAACTATCATACATTAGTCATTACTTATTTTTATGTGACAACTACAACCTAGGGGTGAAACGATACACTAACCCCACGATACGATATGTACCGTGGATTTTCTTAAGGCACAGGATACGATTACGACAAAACCGTAACAATAAGAAATTCTTATTGTTACGGCAAAGACGAATATCGGGAACGGATGACGGGACGGACACCGAATCATTTATGACCGTAACAATAAGAATATTCTTATTATTACGGCACTTATTCTTACGGCATGGACGATAAAATTGGCATCAGATATTTACCATAGATAAGATATTTTATAGATAACTTCTTTCGCTATTATTAATAAGAATTTAATTAAGTAACAATAAAAGAATAAATTCAGCTCATCGGTAGTTGGTATTGGAAAACATTCCCCGGGCTCTTCTCTTTGTTGGATAAAATTGTTGCCGTAGTGAGTGCCCCGGCTAAAGAGAACTCGATCTCTTCTGTATACACTCTTATGTTCTTAAAAATTATCTAACACTTTTAAATTGTAAACAATGGACGGACCGGATCAAAATTTTCGGTTTTGGGAAAAAAGATAAATCATAGACCATGCTTTAAAACTCAAGATAGATGTAGACGTACAACTTGTTATAAATCGTTACCATCGCTGTGATGGATGCCTTGAATGGTTTCACCAGAAATACAAAACCCGAAAACCACTTATTGGTTGTGTTGCATGTGCAATAAGTTATCAAAATAACTTTGAGTTAAATTTAGATTATTAGAATTTTTTGCCTGCTTGGATTGCATAAATTAATAAACTCTTAATTTAATATCGTTGATATATGGACATATATCTATTTGCCGTAATAATAAGTGTCGTAACAATAAGAATTTGTTATTGTTACGGTCGTAAATGATTCGGTCTCCGTCCCGTCATCCGTTCCCGATTTTCGTCTTTGCCGTAACAATAAGAATTTCTTATTGTTATGGTTTTGCCCAAATTTGCCGTAACCGTATCCTGTGCCTTTTCTTAATGATTCTATTACATTTGATATGATACAGTACATGGTTTTGTTACATATATTTATTGATTGTTTTTTCTTGTTAGCTCACCTGACCCGAAGGGTCATGTGAGCTATTGTCATCACTTGGCGTCCGTCGTCCGTCCGTAAACTTTTTAAAACGTTAACTCCTCTGACACCATAAGTCCAATTGAAACCAAACTTGGTATGGTTGTTCATTAGCATTCGGTGCTTAGAACTTATGTGGGGATTTTTGATTCGTCGTAAAAGATGGCTGCCGTGGCTAAAAATAGAACATAGGGGTAAAATGCAGTTTCTTGCAAATAACTCAAAAACGGCTACAGATATCAAAATTCTGGCATGGGGTTAAAGTGATCAGCACCTGAAGATCTACCAACTCTGAAATTTTGAAGAAAATCGAACAACCCATGTAGGAGTTATTGCCCTTTTTGTGGATTTTTTGCAAATTATGCACCTGTTTAGCTCAATATCTTGAAAACTATACAAGATATTTGAGAAATTTAAATTGCATATTGTTAAGCACATCAAGATCTACAAAATATGTAATAGGGTCAGCGTTGAAGAACCTTTCCTTTGAGGAGTTATTGCCCTCAGAAGGTTAAAATTGAGCATTTTAACAGCATTTCCTCATTACATTGAAAACGTTAACTCCTCTGACACTTCAAGTCCAATTGGAACCAAACTTGGTATAGTTGTTTATTAGCATTAGGTGTATAGAACTGATGTGGGGATTTTTGATTGGTTGTAAAACATGGCCGCTGTGGCTAAAAATAGAACATAGGGGTAAATGGCAGTTTTTTGCAAATAACTCAAAAACGGTGACAGATTTTTAAATTTTGATGGGAAACAAAAGCAATCAGCACCTGAAGATCTACCAGCACTGAAATTTTGAAGAAAATTGAACAACCCATGTAGGAGTTATTGCCCTTGTTGTGGATTTTTTGCAAATTTTGCACCTGTTTAGCTCAATATCTTGAAAACTATACAAGATATTTGAGAAATTTAAATTGCATATTGTTAAGCACATCAAGATCTACAAAAAATGTAATAAAGTCAACGTTGTAGGACCTTTCCTTTGAGGAGTTTTTGCCCTTAGAATGTCAAAATTGAGCTTTTAAAAAGCATTTAAATGTTAACTCCTCTTACACTTCAAGTCAAATTGGAACTAAACTTGGTATTGTTGTTTATTAGCATTAGGTGTATAGAACTGATGTGGGGATTTTTGATTGGTCGTAAAACATGGCTGCTGTGGCTAAAAATAGAACATTGGGTTAAACTGCATTTTTTTGCAAATAACTCAAAAAGGGTGACAGATTTTTGAATTTTTATTGAGATAAAAGTGATCAGCACCTTAAGATCCACCATATTGTCAGATGACCCCATTATTAAACTTATAACCCTTTCAATGTCAAATAGATATTGCCTTATAGCCTTTACTCCAGGTACATATGTCAGGTGAGCGATTCAGGCTCCTGGGAGCCTCTTGTTTTTATCAAACTTTCGTTCTTTGCGTATTGGTTGTTTTCATGAAACATTTTGGACAAGAAAACATTGTTCGCACACGAGAAACAAGTTCATATTTTTAGAGAATTTTCATATTAGCCGTTTAAACTATCTTTAAAAAGCTGAAAATTGATGTAAATTAAAGATTTCTGAATGAAGGTCAGTTTCATTTATATTTTTAACCAAATAAATCAGATCTATTACCTCCCCTTGAACAAGATGGCAGCGCCCTTTCGCTCCGAGTGAAAAAAACACAAGAATATGGTCAAATGACAAGAACTTAAGTTAAGAACTAGAGTAAAACTATGAACTAAACTACAATAACAACAAATAATTCATAACAGAAGTAAATATGAGTTTAAAAGTTAGCAAGTCGCCAAAATCGACATGTGCGTCCCCGATTTTTCTAAAAAATGGCGAAGTGAAATTATCGAAAAACGGAAATCAAGCAATGTTCAAGTTAGGTAGAGATTCTATCCTTCTTTGGAGACGTGCTTTACTGATAAGATATTATAAAATTCTTGGAAACGAACTAAACATTAATGTAAAATGGTGCGACTATGATTCCAAGTCAAAAATCATAACAGTCAGTGATGAGAAAAAACAATTTGAATGGAAAAAGCCACATAATGACTTGTTTAAGTCCACAGTACATGTGACAACAAAGGGTAAAAAGAAATTTGTGGTGTCGCTCTTCTACACAACTCAGAGTGCTATGGTTCAAGGCCAACTAGCAGAACAATGGATGTTAACAGAACACCCAAAGATAGAAAGCTCAGTGAAAGAAATTGAAGCTAGCAAGGGAGATAAAACTGTTAATGTTGATAAAATGCTCTCGAACATATCATTCGATGATGACTCCTTCATTGTGGACTTTTCCGAAAATGATAAGCCTAAAACAGACCCAACACAAAGTTATTTTGAGGAAATCAACACAAACAAAAGTCATGAAAGTACAGTAGAGCTAGAAACTATTACTTCTTGTACAAAAACAAACACATTAGATGAAATAAAAGAACATGTCATAACAAATATAGAAAACGACAATAAAGATATTGACAAAAAGGTGGAAAGCATAAGACTTGCACTTCATGTAGTGGAATCAAACCAGATTGAAAAAGAGGCTCAGATTGACAAAATTTTGGCTATTACTACACAAATACAAGAAAGTTTAAAGGAAATTGGAGAGATAAAAAGTGATATAGTAGAAATAAAACAAAACTTAAATCAACTGGACAGAAAGGTAGAGAAAATTCAAGTCAGCTTAGATAAATCAAAGACACCACAGGAAGACCAAACACAGATTAAGGTGACAAATGAAAAAATAACAAAAGATGTGAAAGCAATAGAAAGGAAATTGGACAACCAGATGGAAACAATTGAACGTGAAATATTGTCACTTAAAAACTGTAAAAGTACATCTGAAACTTCAACACCTGAAAAAACAACATCTGTCGGAAGCAACAAAAACAGTGAAAATCCAGTGAGAGAAAAACCTTCACACTTAGGAAGTCCCATACATGCAGACGTATGGATAATAGGAACATCAATTACAAAGGACTTGATACCCAAGAAACTGTATGTAAACAAGAAAGTCCGAATAACAACTCTTCAAGATAAGACAATATTAGGTGCCACAAACTTCATGAAAAATGAAAGAAAGGTAGAGGCAGACGTTATAATGTTACAATTAGGGTCAAATGATTTGGAGTCTAAAAGCCCAGACGAGGTTTTGGAAGAACTTGAAGGTCTGATTAACATTGTAAAGAAAGAGCTACCTAAGTGCAAACTGGTGATAGGTGAATTACTTCCTAGATTCTATGTCAATGAAACAAAGCTCAAAGAATTTGAAGAGAAAAGACTTACATATAATTCTATCCTTAAAGATCTATGTTTTGATATTAACATTGAGTATGTAACTTTTGAAAAGATGAATAGTGGTGATTTTTATGATGGCATCCACTTGAATGGTTATGGTATTAAGCATTATGTTAAATGTATCAAAAAGGTTATAAACCCAATGATTGGGGTACAACATATGCAAGAAAATTATGGTAATAAGGACAAAAGACAAAATTACATGTACACTGAAAAAAGACATGAAAACAGTCCAGAAAAACAAAGAGATAGATACAATCATGAGACAAACTACAACACTGTATATAATAGATATAGACAAACTCTATCTGCTCCGAGTAAGCAATTCCAGACGTATGAACCAAAGTTGAATCTTAGAGATTTGAACCCTTCCAAACAAAATGAATATTTGCACAGGGACAATAGTACATACATGCATGACATGTATAATGATAAATTTAGGTATCCAAATACAAATTACACACACAATTTTGAGCACTCAAATTACTATGACAAAACTCATCCTAATAAAGAAAATGATAAAGAAAGAATCTTTAGTCTTTTTGAACAAATGTTGAGGGTTATGTAAAATTTATGCTGAACCAGTCAACTGAATAACAGGGCTATGAACTGAGAATTGTTATGTTTCATTTTATTGTACCAATATTCACATACAAGGTACATTGTATTATAATTTTATAAACATTGAAACTATCTAAAACAAAGATTAGTCAATATGTACATGTATGTAATTATGGAAAGATGTGTTAAAAATTTTGTTCTGTTATTATTTGTAGTTATGTGAAATATATTGAAACAGAGTTATCTTTCTTTTTGCACTGATGTAGAGAAACATAACAAAAACGTTTTGTATTAGTTTGATGAATATGTTCACTCATACATATGTATATATTGAGAGAGAAAAAAAAAGATTAACTTTAAACTTACTTTGTAGTTTACCAAGTAATTATAGAGATATTTGTCTGAAGATATACTAGTATTCAAGCTTACATGTTAAAGTTCTGAATTTATTTTATAAGCAATGATATGAAATCTAAAACTAAAATATATCATTTCCTGAGATTTTAAATTTACATATATATGTAGTAATAGAAATTGATATAAGAGTATTTTCCAATCTTTTTTACTCTTGGAGACAAATAAATAGTTGTACATGTGTATGTATAATTTGCAAAGGTTTAACTAATATGAAAAGTATATATTTTTAATCTAAAAATTGTTAACATAAGCGAATTGTGTTTGACCATATCTTGTTATTTAATTTAATAATTATGGAATGTCTGAAAAAACAAATAAGCATATCTGCCTGGAATGTTCATGGCTTGGGAGACAAATACAATGATCCCTCTTTCACTGAAAAAATAAAAAGTGATATTAATATTTTACTAGAAACATGGACAGGAGAAAATAAAGATACAAATATTCTAGGATTTACCTCTATAAGTAAATCTCGCAAAAAAAGAAAAAAAGCTAGAAGACACAGCGGTGGAATAATTGTTTATTACAAAAACTCACTAAAATGTGGAATAACATATATGCAGGATGGTTCAAACTCAGAAAATCGTGTTTGGCTAAAATTGAACAAACAGTTTTTTGGCTTTGAAGAAGATTTGTATATATGTGCTGTTTATATTCCTCCTATAAATTCCACCCATAGTGATAATGATTATCTATCACTTGAATCTGAAATATTAAATTTTTGTTGTAAAGGAAAAATCCTCCTAATGGGAGATTTTAATTCTAGAACAGGCGTCAAAGCAGATTTTATTGAAAATGACTCTGTAGATCTAAATGATTTTGATCAAAACAATATACTACCAGAAAGTTATGAGATAGATAATTGTCCGTATAGAAATAGTTTTGATTTACTCATTAATAAACAAGGTGAGGATCTCATTGATATGTGCATGTCTTCCAGGCTAAGAATACTAAATGGCAGATATGTTGGGGATTTATTAGGAAATTATACCTGTATTACTAGTAATGGTTTTAGTGTAGTTGATTATGCTATTGTAAGTGAGGGTCTCCTTCCCTCAGTTAAATATTTTCAAACACATAACTTTAATTATTTATCAGACCATGCTCAATTAGAACTTTATCTTAGATGCAACATTAAAATTGACCAAGAAAATATTTTTTCAAAACAAAAATGGAAACAATGTACTAGCTACAAGTGGGAAACTGAAAAATCAAAGATAAAATTGATTAATTATCTTGCAAATGAAGAAGTTGTAAACAGTATAGTTAATTTTGAAAGTGAAAGTTTTTCAGAAAATCAAAATGGCATTGATGCCGCAACAAATAATCTCACAAAAATACTTGCCAACTTGTCAGACAATACATGCAAGGTTAAGAAATTTTTTAAGCAAAAAAAGAATAAACCTAAAAGACAGTCATGGTCAGATCAGGAAATTTTAGAACTGAAACAACAAATAAATCATTTAGGAAAGAATATAAGAACAAACCCATATGACTCTTCTTATAAAAATAGATACTTCTATCTTGTAAAAAAGCTTAAGAAACTAATTAAGCAAAAAAAGATACAATTTAAGCAAAAACTTTTTAAGCAATTAGAAGCAACATATGCTGAAAAGAACAAAGAATACTGGAAAATACTTAAAAGCATGAAAAATAAACCAAATGAGATGGTAGGTGAAGAAATATTCAAAAATGTTACTTTATTAGAGAATCACTTTAAAAACCAAGGCAACTGTAAGAGTATCAATAAAGAATTTCAAAACAAAATTGAAAAAGATTTGATAAATATGGAAGAATTTTTAACATATGAAGAGGAAACAGATTGTCCTATTACTTGTTCTGAAGTAAATAACATTTTAAAGAAAATTAAGCTAGGCAAGGCCAGTGGACCAGATAAAATATTAAATGAAATTATTAAATACAGTAAAATAGTGACATTAAAGGCATATACAAAACTGTTTAACTTAATTTTAAAGTCTGGGTGTTATCCAAAATCATGGGAAGAATCATTTATTATAGCCATTCATAAATCAGGTGATAAATCAAACTTAAATAATTACAGAGGTATATCACTTATGAATTGCATGTCAAAGATATTCAGTGCTATACTTAATTCAAGGCTTCAAAATTTTATGAAAGATAAATTTAATCCCTCACAGTTTGGATTTAGAGAAAACCACAGGACCTCTGATAGTTTATTTATTTTAAAAACTTTAATTAATAAATACCTTCATAAAAATAAACAAAAGATTTTTGTTTGCTTTATAGATCTACAGAAGGCCTTTGATTCATTATGGAGAAATGGATTATTATACAAGTTAGGAAATATTGGTATAGGAAAAAATATGTATAATATTATAAAAGATCAATTCAAAAATACTTTGGGTAGTTTTAAACACCAAGATGTACATTCAAATTTTTTCTCTTTCGACAAAGGTGTAAGACAAGGAGATGGTATTAGTCCTACATTGTTTAATATTTTCATTAATGATATAGGAAAAATCTTTGATCAAGATAGAAGTGACCCTTTAGAATTGTTAGAATCAAAAATAGGCAGTTTATTATTTGCTGATGATCTGATTATACTATCGAAAAGCAAGGAAGGTCTACAAAAAAGCTTAGACAATTTGTCAGAATATTGTGATAAATGGCAATTAACTGTAAATGTAAAAAAATCTAAAACTATGATTTTTCAAAATAATTGTAATAAATTACATGATCCCTTTGTAAAATTCAAAGGGAGCTACCTTGAAAATGTTAAAGAATTTAAATATTTAGGATGTATGCTAAGTAGCAATGGTAATCTTAATAATAGTAGCCTTGACTTGTCCAAAAAGGCTAGTAAAGTTTTATTTTCCATTAAATCATACACTGCAGATCTTGGTAATGTACCTGTTAAGGTGGCATGTAATTTGTTTGACACATTAGTCAAACCTATATTAACGTACAACTCTGAAATAACTTTTATGGACAACTATTTAAAACTTTTTAGAGCAAAACAAAGGGCAGAAAAAAGTGAATCTGTTATAGATATTTTGAGCTTTGTAGATAAAACCTCTATCGAAAAGGTACATTTGAGATTTTGCAAAAGTACTCTAGGGGTAAAAAGAACATGTACAAATTTAGTTGTCAGAGAAGAGCTTGGTAGAGTGCCAATTGAAACTTTTATTAAGACTCAATCAATCATGTATTTACTTAGACTTAATACTGAGAACATTAACCCTCTCTTAAAAGAGGCATTCAATTTGAGTAAAAGTCTTGACCAAAAGGGGGTCTATTCTTGGTATACATATGCCAAACATATTATGTCAGAAACCGAATTAGATATTGACATTATAAACAATTGTCAAACAATGAAAGAAGTTAAACAGCATAAAAAAATAGTGAAAGAAAACTCAGAAATTTTTTATAAAGAAATTATATTAAATAAACTAAATAATTTAAATGAAAACAATAAAAACTGTCTGTATAAATCTCTAAAACAAAATGTAAATGAAATGGAATACTATCTTTCATATCATAATAAAACATTAAGAACCCTTTTATCTAAAATTAGACTAAGCGACCACAAACTAATGATTGAACTTGGTAGATATAGAAAAATCCCAAGAGATCAAAGACTGTGTGCCATATGCAATACACTTGATGATGAGTCACACTTCTTACTTGAATGTAAAATCAATTATAATATTCGAACTGTCTTTTTGCAATATTATAATAACATTTATGATTTTAGTAAACTAAGTAAAACTGAAAAACTAACAAAAATTCTGAATCCAACTACAACTGAAGAAATTAAGACCGTTACTTCTTTTATTAAACAGTCATTAGAACTGAGAGAAGGAGACCTGTCATAAATACTTTAGCTGTACATTGTAAAATTTAGATACCACTATGATTTATGTTGTTCTTTGCTTGTTTTATATTCATGTATATGTTTTTAAGTTTTGTAAAGCTATAACCAATGCGGTTTACTGTGTGCTTTAATAAAATAAAAAAAAAAAAAATTAAAAAATTTAATAATATATATTTTTCTCATTTTTTTATATGACCGCAAATTTTTTGCGATAGTATTATGTTATGGCGTTGGTGTTGTCGTCGTCGTCGTCTGTAGACACTTTGGTTTCCGTGCGATAACTTTAGTTGCAGTTAACCAAATGTTATAAAATTTTGATATGATGTTTATAACCACTAAAGGAAGGTTGGTATTGCATTTGGGGTTTCTGGCCCCTACCGTTTTAGAAAAAAGGGCCAAAAGGGGCTAAAACGGGTGTATTGACAAAACGTCTGTAAAATGTTTTATTTTCATCCGATTTTGATCATTCTTTTTTAATTGTATTCTTCAATAAATTCTGTCAACAAAATGTAACAACACCTTTGATGTATCTTGTACCGTTACATTGCTATAAGGGGTCAAAAAGGGGCCACCCCCGAAAAATTGACTTTTTTATTTATTGTCCGATTTTCAAAATCTTTTTTTCATTGGAATCCTTGTAAAAATCCCTACCTGCATTTTTCAATCAGATTTGCAATATCTCATACCCTTTTCGAGAAATAAGGGGTCAAAAGGGCCAAAAACGCCATTTATAAAAGTTTGTCCAGGCAAATAGTTTTTTACCAATATTAAGTTGTATTGGGCCAGCCAAATGTTATGAAGTTTAAATATGATGATTATATCCACAAAAGGAATGTTGGTTTTGTATCTGGGGTTTGTGGTCCCTACTGTTTTAGAAAAAAGGGCCAAAGGGGCTAAAACGGGTGTATTGACAAAACTGTTGTAGAATGTTTATTATTCATTCAATTTTGAAAATTCTTTTTTTGTTGAAGTGCTCATAAAATTCTGTCTGCTAAATGTGTCAATGATTTTGACATGTATTTCACTATTACATTGCTACAGGGGGCTAAAGACAGACCACGCCCATAAAATCAACTTTTTTATTTTTGGTCCGATTTTCAAAATCTTTTTTTCATTGGAATCCTTGTGAAAATTCCTTGGGCTTGCTGTGTTGTTCAATCAGATTTGCACTATCTCTTACCGTTTTCGACGAAATTATGGGTCAAAGGGGCCAAAAACACCAAGTTGTCAAGGCAAATAGTTTTATACTTAAAATTAAGTTGTAGTTATTACATGTATATAAATAAGGCTTTTTGTATTAGATGTTGATGTAAATATATATGTGTGAAAAATGCATTTTAAGTCCACCACAGGATGCATGTGGCAAAAAGCTTTGTAAGTCCACCATAGGCTTCATGTGACCAAAGCAATGGACTATCCATATTAGGCCTCCAATGTACAGAGTTAAACTTGTTGCGGTCGTATCATGCTGCGCTCGGCGTAGCTTTTTATTAATTCTTAATAAATATTTCATCAGCATCTGACAACAGTATTCAAAGGTTGAGAATTGGGTAGAAATTTAGGCAAAAAACAGTCAGAACAGGCCATTGCCCCTGGTCCTTTGTTTCTTTTTTTAAATAAAACAAGCGTTTTTGGATGCACATTCAATTTTTACGATCAAGCAATTTTATTTTTTTTAAATTGAATAAAGATGAGTATGCATGAGCAGGATAACAGTTTCAAAAGAATTTTTCTGTTAAATATTGATAATTCTTCGAAAAAAGAGCAATTGCACCTTTCTTTTTCACACACTTTTAAACTGTTATATTGATAATTCTTCAAAAAAAGAGCAATTGCACCTTTCTTTTTCACACACTTTTAAACTGTTATATGGAAAAAAAAAATCAATTTTATGCATTATAGAGTAACATTTTCATAAAAAAACACAGTGGGGTAAAAAAAGATTGTTAACTAAATAAAAATTGACCTGAGAAATGAGAAACCCTACATTTTTGTCAGCGGCAAATCCGATGACCTAAGAATTAATTTGGTGTGGCCTAAATTGTGAATTTTGAAATTTATATGTAAAAAAATGTATATAAAAATGACAGTCTAAAAAATGTAGTACATGTATATGTTGTTTGCTGTTTTTGACTTCAAATTAGGTTAAGTGTATAAATGTATTTGTATATAAATGTGTCTAAAAATAGCACAAAACATTCAAACTAATTAAGTATGGATCTGTTTACAACAAACAGATACAAATACAAAGTGAATAATAATCAATGTCTAGAAATGTAATTAAACACACTATATAATATGTTCACAATTGAATAATATATAAAAATGTGGCAATATTTCAAAATCACTAACTTTCTTCATCAGGCCATAGATTGGAATTTATGTCTTTTAAAACAAACTTATAATGAGCATGTGTATGTTTTCATGGTTTTAGTGCTACATTCCAATAAGAGCCATAAAAATATTTTAGAGTTAAAAAAATCATTAAGTAAAAAAACCTGTAAAAATGACATGAGTGAGTTAAACTAACATTGCACATAGTGAAATATTCAAAATACTATTTTTTACTTGTTTTTAGCTCACCTGACCCGAAGGGTCATGTGAGCTATTGTCATCACTTGGCGTCCGTCGTCCGTAAACTTTTTAAAACGTTAACTCCTCTGACACCATAAGTCCAATTGCAACCAACCTTGGTATGGTTGTTCATTAGCATTCGGTGCTTAGAACTGATGTGGGGATTTTTGATTCGTCGTAAAACATGGCCGCCATGGCTAAAAATAGAACATACATGTAGGGGTAAAATGCAGTTTTTTGCAAATAACTCAAAAACGGCTACAGATATCAAAATTCTGGCTCTGAAATTTTGAAGAAAATCCAACAACCCATGTAGGAGTTATTGCCCTTTTTGAGGATTTTTTGCAAATTTTGCACCTGTTTAGCTCAATATCTTGAAAACTATACAAGATATTTGAGAAATTTAAATTGCATATTGTTAAGCGCATCAAGATCTACAAAATTTGTAACAGGGTCAACGTTGTAGGACCTTTCCTTTGAGGAGTTATTGCCCTTGGAACGTCAAAATTTAGCATTTTAACAGCATTTCCTCATTACATTGAAAACGTTAACTCCTCTGACACTTTAAGTCCAAATGGAACCAAACTTGGTATTATTGTTTATTATTATTAGGTGTATAGAACTGATGTGGGGATTTTTGATTGGTTGTAAAACATGGCCGCTGTTGCTAAAAATAGAACATTAGGTTAAACTGCATTTTTTTGCAAATAACTCAAAAAGGGTGACAGATTTTTAGATTTTGATTGAGAACAAAAGTGATCAGCACCTTTAGATCCACCATATTGTCAGATGACCCTCTTATTAATCTTATGACCCTTTCAACGTTAAATAGATTTTGCCTTATACATGTAACCTTTACTTCAGGCACATATGTCAGGTGAGCGATTCAGGCTCCTGGGAGCCTCTTGTTTAAAGATCTTTTGGTCTTTTTCATTCAGACCATCTGGTTCTAGTGTTCGGAGCTGATACATGGATGATGATCTAAACTTTTTCCGCTTGCGTCTTGAGATTGTATCCCATTTTGGATTTACTTCTATGATCTGGAATTTCACATCATCAAAAGAGTGTCCACTAGAAACAAGATGCCTTGTTAGTGGGCAGTCTTTTCTTGTGAAAGATGATTGGTGGTTGTTAAGTCTTAAATTGTAGGGATCCCCTGTTTCCCCAAATATGTCTTCATTCATTGCATTTCGGCCTAAAAATCGGGCTTTGTTCGGGCAAATTTGTAGGGCCACGAAGGCGAGACATAGGTATTACTCTCTGGCGGCGGCGGTGTAAACTTTTTTGTAAGACTTTTGTGGACAATGAATTGCTCAAAAAGTATAATAGCTAGGCATCTGATATTTGGTATACAGACACTTCAGGTTATGGTCTATGCAACTGTCACCATGTTGTGTGACCCTGACCCCATTTTCATGCTCCAGTGACTCTGTGAACTAAGGTCTTTTGTCAGACCGTAAACTTTTTTGTAACACTTTTGTGGACGATGAATTGCTAGAAAAGTATAATAGGTATGCATCTGATGTTGGGTATACAGACACTTTTAGTTTTTTATGGCCCGACCACGTATGTGGAACGGACATATAGTTTAACCCTTGTCAGTCCATCAGTCAGTGCGTCTGTCCGTCCGTAACACTTTGGTTCAGGTTTATTACTCGGATACTAGAAGTTGGGGGTCAATGATAATTCACCACCAGATGGGTCTTGGGTAGGGCTACACCACCCACTAGAAATTAGGTCACTGTGTGACCTATATTTTATGCATGAATGACTTTGGTTAAGTTCTTGGTTAAGGTCCATATCTAAGATACTACATAATGATGGTAAATGGTATTTCATCACTAGATGTGTCTTGGGTAACATGACACCACCCAATAAAAATTAGGTCACTGTGATCTATATTTTATGCATGAACAACTTCGGTTAAGTTCTTGGTTAAGGTCCATAACTTGGATACTAGATGTTGGTGGTCAATGATATTTTACCTCTAGATGTGTCTTGGGTAAGGTGACACCATCCACTAGAAATGAGGTCACTGTGACCTATATTTTACACATGAATGACTTTGGTTAAGTTCTTGGTTAAGGTCCATATCTTGAATACTACATGTTAGGGGTCAATAATATTTCACTACTCTATGAGTCTTGGTAACATGGCACCACACACATGACACACCAGAAATAAGTTCACAGCGACCTTTATTTTACACATGAACACTTTTGATCAATTTCTTGGTAAAGGTCCATATCCCAGGTAATACACATTGAGGGTAAATGATATTTCAAGAACGGGAGGGCCATCCTGTGGCTCATAGACACATTTTTAGCTCACCTGACCCGAAGGGTCATGTGAGCTATTGTCATCACTTGGCGTCCGTCGTCCGTCCGTCGTCCGTCCGTCGTCCGTCGTCCGTAAACTTTTTAAAACGTTAACTCCTCTGACACCATAAGTCCAATTGCAACCAAACTTGGTATAGTTGTTCATTAGCATTCGGTGCTTAGAACTGATGTGGGGATTTTTGATTCGTCGTAAAACATGGCCGCCATGGCTAAAAATAGAACATAGGGGTAAAATGCAGTTTTTTGCAAATAACTCAAAAACGGCTACAGATATCAAAATTCTGGCATAGGGTAAAAGTGATCAGCACCTCAAGATCTACCTACCCTGAAATTTTGAAGAAAATCCAAATACCCATGTAGGAGTTATTGCCCTTTTTGTGGATTTTTTGCAAATTTTGCACCTGTTTAGCTCAATATCTTGAAAACTATACTAGATATTTGAGAAATTTAAATTGCATATTGTTAAGCACATCAAGATCTACAAAATATGTAATAGGGTCAACTTTGTAGGACCTTTCCTTTGAGGAGTTATTGCCCTTAGAACGTCAAAATTTAGCATTTTAACAGCATTTCCTCATTACATTAAAAAACGTTAACTCCTCTGACACTTTAAGTCCAAATGGAACCAAACTTGGTATAGTTGTTTATTAGCATTAGGTGTATAAAACTGATGTGGGGATTTATGATTGGTCGTAAAACATGGCCGCTGTGGCTAAAAATAGAACATAGGGGTAAATGGCAGTTTTTTTGCAAATAACTCTAAAACAGTGACAGATTTCAAAATTTTGATTGGGAACAAAAGTGATCAGCACCTCAAGATCTACCAGCTCTGAAATTTTGAAGAAAATCCAACAACCCATGTAGGAGTTATTGCCCTTTTTGTGGATTTTTTGCAAATTTTGCACCTGTTTATCTCAATATCTTGAAAACTATACTAGATATTTGAGAAATTTAAATTGCATATTGTTAAGCACATCAAGATCTACAAAATATGTAATAGGGTCAACGTTGTAGGACCTTTCCTTTGAGGAGTTATTGCCCTTAGAACGTCAAAATTTAGCATTTTAAGAGCATTTCCTCATTACATTAAAGAATTAACTCCTCTGACACTTTAAGTCCAAATGGAACCAAACTTGGTATAGTTGTTTATTAGCATTAGGTGTATAAAATTGATGTGGGGATTTTTGATTGGTCATAAAACATGGCCGCTGTGGCTAAAAATAGAACATAGGGGTAAATGGCAGTTTTTTTGCAAATAACTCTAAAACAGTGACAGATTTCAAAATTTTGATTGGGAACAAAAGTGATCAGCACCTCAAGATCTACCAGCTCTGAAATTTTGAAGAAAATCCAACAATCCATGTAGGAGTTATTGCCCTTTTTGTGGATTTTTTGCAAATTTTGCACCTGTTTAGCTCAATATCTTGAAAACTATACAAGATATTTGAGAAATTTAAATTGCATATTGTTAAGCGCATCAAGATCTACAAAATATGTAACAGGGTCAACGTTGTAGGACCTTTCCTTTGAGGAGTTATTGCCCTTAGAACGTCAAAATTGAGCATTTTAACTGCATTTCCTTATATTGAAAATGTTAACTCCTCTGACACTTTAAGTCCAAATGGAACCAAACTTGGTATTATTGTTTATTATTATTAGGTGTATAGAACTGTTGTGGGGATTTTTGATTGGTTGTAAAATATGGCCGCTGTGGCTAAAAATAGAACATTAGGTTAAACTGCATTTTTTGCAAATAACTCAAAAAGGGTGACAGATTTTTAGATTTTGATTGAGAACAAAAGTGATCAGCACCTTTAGATCCACCATATTGTCAGATGACCCCCTTATTAATCTTATGACCCTTTCAACGTTAAATCGATTTTGCCTTATAACCTTAACTTCAGGCACATATGTCAGGTGAGCGATTCAGGCTCCTGGGAGCCTCTTGTCTAGTATATCAAGAAACAAAAGCTTAGGTCGTTGATTTTAGTGATCATGGTGATGGTGCCGGCAGGCGAGACATATTTTAGTGGCCACACTTGTATTTGGACATGCTGGAAAATCCTTTACCATGTTTATGATGTTTACTGGTTTTTTTTGTGTTATGTTATATCTTGGTGAAAGTTATAGTAAAACCTTCTTATATTAATCTTATTCCATCTGATTAGGCATTTTTCTGAATGCTTTCTTTTGAAACCCTTTTCACATCTTTATTTTATGATTGTCATTTAAGTGTGTCTTTATCTTGAATTTCAGCTTCTTTATCTGTTCCTTTGCTACTTTATCAGCTAATTTCTTGCCTTCAATGTTTACATGCCCTCATGTCCATTTTAGATCCACTTTATCAGCTAATACTGTCTTTTTCTATATTAGATATTTTTTCTTTAATTCTGACTTCTGCTGAGCTTTAAGATTTCCAAATGAGCGATTCCAACTGACAATTGGCTATCCGAAAAAATAATGAGTCCCTGAATTTTTCTTTTAGTTTCACATGTTTCAGAGTGAATAATGTTCCTAGACTAAATCATCTCCTAACAAGATCCTATTTCACAAATAGGTTGTTTCATCTTTATATTTTCCTCCTCAAAGCATACATTGTAGTACTTCTCCTGCTCCGCAAGGTCCTGGGTTGGAACGACAAGACCCATCCTTGAAAGCAATTGCAGTATGTTCATCAAATTCAGCAAGTTGGTTTTGTTATCATGGTTATCAGAGTTTTTACTTTTTCTACCTTTTCTTTTGATTTTGATTTGGATGAAGTTTTTCAAGTATTATGGTGTTGATTTTACGATATACAACAGAATTCATTACTCAGGTTCAATATGTTTGCCATCATTTTCTGTTACTTATTTCATGTCCTCAGCAACTCAGCCTGTATGCACATCTTGCCTAATGATGTTATGTACTTGTCTTGGGTTTCCTTTTGTGTCCATTTGTTGAGGTGTCATTTTATTGTCTCGCCTGCGACAAATAGTCGCGGAAGGCGAGACATAGGTATTACTTTCCGGCGGCGGCGGCGTCGTAAACTTTTTTGTAAGACTTTTGTGGACAATGAATTGCTTGAAAAGTATAATAGCTAGGCATCTGATATTTGGTATACAGACAGTTCAGGTTATAGTCTACGCAACTGTCACCATGCCATGTGACCCTGACCCCATTTTCACGCTCCAGTGACTCTGTGAACTTAGGTCTTTTTTCAGGCCATAAACTTTTTTGTAAGACTTTTGTGGACGATGAATTGCTGGAAAAGTATATTAGCTAGGCATCTGATATTTGGTATACAGACAGTTCAGGTTATGGTCTACACAACTGTCACCATGTTTTGTAACCCTGACCCCATTTTCACGCTCCAGTGACTCTGTGAACTTAGGTCTTTTTTCAGGCCATAAACATTTTTGTAAGACTTTTGTGGACGATGAATTGATGGAAAAGTATATTAGGTAGGCATCTGATATTTGGTATACAGACAGTTCAGGTTATGGTCTACGCAACTGTCACAATGCCATGTGACCCTGACCCCATTTTCACGCTCCAGTGACTCTGTGAACTTAGGTCATTTTTCAGGCCGTAAACTTTTTTGTAAGACTTTTGTGGATGATGAATTGCTGGAAAAGTATATTAGCTAGGCATCTGATATTAGGTATACAGACAGTTCAGGTTATGGTCTACGCAACTGTTACCATGCCATGTGACCATGGCCCCATTTTCACGCTTTAGTGACTGTGAACTTAGGTCTTTTTTCAGGCCAAAAAACTTTTTTGTAAGACTTTTGTGGACGATGAATTGCTGGAAAGTTATAATAGCTAGGCATCTGATATTGGGTAAACAGACAGTTGCGGTTATGGACAACGCAACTGTCACCATGCCATGTGACCATGACCTCATTTTTACGCTCCAGTGACTCTGTGAACTTAGGTCTTTTTTTTCAGACAGAAAACTTTTTTGTAATACTTGTGTGGACAATGGATTGCTTGAATAGTATAATAACTAGGCATCTGTTTTTAGGTATACAGACACTTTTTGTGTTTATATCAAGAAATGAAAGCTTAGGTAGTTGATTTTAGTGATGGTGCCAGCAGGCGAGACATACTTTTAGTGGCCACACTTGTTGGGAATTTGGTTTAGTAGGAGTCAACATTAGCAATTTCTCTTACTGCGGTTTCCTCTCTCTATAGATTGTGGTAGAGCTCCAGCCCTAATCTCCATGTACTTCTAGACTTGCTGTAGCTGGTACTTTAGTTTGTTTTAAGATAACCCTGAAAATCAATTTGCCATACACTACTGAAGTGATCCCTTGAAAAGTACAATGTATGGTATTTGAGTCCTACACCATGTACACAGGGTCAGGATGAATGATGCACGCATGTATGTGTACAATGTACCTTAATCATGAGCATGTTACGCAGTTAACCATGTTAACACTGATTAAATGTTTGCATTATTTCAAGTTGGTTTGTGAAGCATTAACATGAGGAATAAAATTGTTTGCTTACAAAAAGGTAGAGTCTGCAAAATTAGAACTGTCCCACTGGCCCCTAGCCAGTAAAAATCTGTTCGAGCAAGTAAAATTTGTATAAATTTTGGATAAATTGAATAAATAGACAGGATAGAGCAAAAACTAAAAATCAAGAATTCAGCCAAGTGAATCTTAAACCCTAATTTCATAGACTAAAAAGGTACACGTAAATGTCTAACAAAACAGCTGGTGAAATAAAAACTATTTTAGAGTGCATTTCTAGACAATTTCTGCCAATTGGAAGGGATTTGCATTGTCATCTGTACTTAGCAATAAGCATGATAAGTGTAGCTGGAGAATGTTGTAATTTACATGTTTTGTTATACATATTTATATGATTTAACATATTTTTAGTAGACATTTGTTCCATGTATTTATTTTTTTTATTTTAGCACTGTTCTGGCTGTTGCTGGAGAAGATTTCTCATTGATTGCATCAGATACAAGACTGAGTCAAGGTTTCTCCATCCACACAAGAGATTTACCTAAAACATACAAATTGTAAGCAAACAAGATAAGGTCTCTTATTGTCATTTTTAGAAGGAAAAGAGAAGACAACTCGTAGAAACACAATATACTATTTCTAGTGTAAAATTATAAAATCAATAATAAGAGAGCTGGTGGTGAAGTGGTTACCATGTTGGTCTTCCACCTCCAGGGTTCGTGGCTCTATTCACATTATGGGTCAAGATTTCATGCACCAATTTACCGACAAAGGGTCTCAAGGTACAATGCTGGTGCTTCCAAAGGGAAGAAAAAAGTTGTCAAGTGTATGAGGAAAGCAACACCCCTTGCATGTTAAATATCCCTTTGTGGAGTTTGATAAGAATAGACTAAATTGAGACATTCACATAGATGCGAAGGCTATAATCCCAAACTGAAAGCTGGAGAGGGATTTACATAAGCATAAAGCTTGTTTCCCAATGAAGGACTCTCAAATTGCAGTATTATTACAATGAATATTAATATTATATAGTACATGTATAACCATCATAACAGAGGATAGAATTTAAGATTATTATAAATTAATGCATATATTTGTGTTCAAGTAAGAGAAAACCAATATTTCACACGTTTCATTTTGCTTCAATGATAAATTATATACTTGGTAAAAAATATTATTTGCTACAGCAAATAAAATCAACAGTAAAAATTAACTAGCTTGTATGATCACACAGATAAAATTTCAATTATACAGTAGTAATTGATTTTTTTTTCACATAATTTTAGAACATCTTCTACAGTATTGGGAGCATGTGGTTTCCATGGAGATGTTTTGACCTTGACCAAAGTTTTACAAGCTAGACTTAAGGTTTGTTGAATGTGTCAATAAAGGCACAAGGGTTGAAAGGGGTTCTGAAAAATATAATTTTGAATGTTTTGTCTTTCACATCATACCCATGTACAAGTAGAATGAAAAACTGAAAGTTATGTCTTCTATTGAGAAGCAGATGTTTTTATACTTATTGTGGCTCATCTTATTGTTTTCCAATTAAAATAATATCTGGATAAACCATTGATATGAAATGTTCAATATTGAACAACAATGTACTGAAATAGAAATAGTTCAATAGAAAATATGCAATATCAGTCAGAAAGGTGGTCAGAACGAGACAAAAGAATATGTGCTCTTCAGTAAATAAGGTAGAATTTGATTCTGGATGTTTACGTAGTAACTATGGGCATTATTAAAAGTTTATTAGAGTAACTTTTAAGATAAAATGAGTTATAAAATATGTAAAATGGAAGTAAACAACACCAAATTTGCCTTGGTTTATTAAATATGCAGCGTGAAAAAAGCACATTTCTTATGTTAAGTGATATTATGGGGTCTGATTTCCTTTGTGACAAATAAAACATCATGCTCCTAAAAATCTGAAAAAAAATACATTCAACAGATAAGACTCCATTCTTTCTGATAAAAAATTCCTGAACCTGTCGCTATAGCGGAATTGATAAAAATTACTGTCAAAGTTGTTCGAATTTCATAAGTTATTTGTGAATCCCCCTTTCTAAATATAGAAATTGCATTCATAAAATAAATAAACATTGAGAGTATCTCGTACCCAGCTAAATATAGCATTGGTCTTCTCGACTTCCTAAAATATTTTTTCTTTAATTCTGCAATATACAAGGCCTTAAATGGTGAAACTGTTTTTTTACTTAAAAAATTTTACTTATTATTAATATAAAGCATGTCTTGAAAATAAAATGTTAATAAGCAAATGTAAAATGACGTTTTAGAAGGGGGAGGTCTATTAAGTGAGGTTTGTTTGATTTGTAAAACCCTTATCGTCTCCCTTCATATGCCTAGCAACATTTTAGACTTGCTTGTCACAAAAAAAACCCCATCATTCTCCGATTTCCTTAAAATTTTGTCAACACGCAAAGCATAAGATTGGTCATCATCTGTCAAAGTATGTAACCTGTTGCACTTACCATTATTTTTTAAATTCAACATGTTTATCACCTTTATAGAGTTCCGGTTATTCCTTAGAGATAATGAATTCCTTTTTTGTCACAAATTATTATTCTATGTGTAAAACATCCTAACTAAGAAAAAAGAACAATATTTTGTCCATTCACTTGTACCCGAATTTGAAAGTAAACATGACCTACTTTTTATTATAAATCAAAAGATTAAGTTGGTGATTTCTGCTCATCGCGTCACTCAAAATGATGTGTTTTTCTATTCAGTTACACACACAAATTATTTACAGGGGAGATAACATTTTGTCACCACCATAGTTAATGAAACTACTTAGAATTTGAAGAAGAGTTATTTCCCTGAAAAAATAATATTTTTAGTCATTAATTATTTATGGTAATTACAGAAATAAAAAATATTGAATCCCAAATCTCCAGAACATGCATGATTGGGATCCCTTTTCACACAGTTTTTATACGACCGCAAAAAATTTGCGGACGTATAATGGTATGATGCTGTCGTCGTCGTCGTCGTCGTCGTCGTTGTCGTTGTCGTTGTCGTCGTCGTCTGTTAACTTTAGTGTATACACGATAACTTTAGTTCCAGTTATCCAAATGCAATGAAATTTGACAATGATATTTCTTACCATTAAAGGATGGATGGGATTGATTTTGGGAGTCCCCCCTTTTTTCGTTTGGAAATTAAGGGCCAAAAGGGGCCAAAATTGTAACTTTTTTGTTTGTTCTTATAATAACTTTTTCAAAATCTTCTCCTCTGAAACTACTGAACAGAATTCAATGAAACTTGGTATGATTGATCATTAGGGTGTCCTGCACTATAGTAATGTTTCAATTTCTGATTCGTCAAAAAACATGGCTGCTGTGGCTAAAAATAGACCAGGGGGTCAGACTACTGTTTTTGGCTTGTAATTCAAAAAGTATAAGGGATAGATGAAATCTGATGCCACCCTACTGCTTCAGGATCAAAAGTTCTACAAAAGTCTCCATTTGGTCGAAGTTGTCAGAAGACCCCTTATAGGGGTTACGGCCCCTTAAAGGTGAAAAATAGCATTTTTTCATGTTTTTGCCCTATAGTGTGAAAATTATTGCAGATAGCAAAAAGCTGTTGCTTGCTTAATTGTTCGGCTCATTTAGCTCTACAAAAAACTCCATACGGCCGAAGTTGTCAGATGACCCCTTATAGGGGCTACAGCCCCTAAAATAATGTTTTTTCATGTTTTTGGCCTATGAAATGAAAACTATAGCAGGTATAGAGAAGCTGTTGTTTGCTTAAATGTTCAGCTCATTTACACAATTAAGAATTAATTTTTGCGACCCCCCCCCTTTTTCCCCTATTACGTAATTAGGGGCCAAATGGGGCAAAAATCAAAACTTTGTTTGTGGTCCGATTTTAATTTTTTTTTTTGCAAGTTTATTCTTGTCAGGTAGTGAATCCAAATTTGAGAATTAATTTTTGTGACCATCCCCTTTTTCACTTGTTTTGTAATAAGGGGCCAAAAGGGGCCATAATCAAAACTTTTTATTTCTGGTTTGTTTTTGAAATTTTTTTTTGCAAGTTTATTTTTGTCAAGTAGTGAATCCAAATTTGAGAAATTATTTTTGCAACCCCACACCTTTTTCACCTGTTACATAATAAGAGGCCAAAAGGGGCCGAAATTGATTTTTAGCTCACCTGGACCGAAGGTCCATGTGAGCTATTGCCATCACTTGGCGTCCGTCGTCGTCGTCCGTCGTCGTCGTCGTCCGTCGTCGTTAACTTTTCTTTGAAAATCTTCTCCTCCGAAACCACTGAAGGGATTGCTTTGAAACTTTACACACTTCATCTATGGAATATCCTCTACCAAGATTGCACAAATGGTGACCGCCGTCTAAACAACATGGCCGCCGTTACTAAAAATAGACCAGGGGGGTCAGACTACTGTTTTTGGCTTGTAAATCAAAAAGTATAAGAGATAGATGAAATCTGATGCCATGCTGCTGCTTCAGCATCAAAAGCTCTACAAAAGTCCTCATAGAGTCGAAGTTGTCAGATGACCCCTTATAGGAGTTACGGCCCCTTAAAGGTGAAAAATAGCATTTTTTCATGTTTTTGGCTTATAGAATGAAAACTATGACAGATAGAGAAAAGCTGTTGCTTTCTTAAATGTTCAGCTCATTTAGCCCTACAAAATTCTCCATAGGGTCGAAGTTGTCAGATGACCCCTTATAGGGGTTTCAGCCCCTTAAAGGCGAAAAATAGTGTTTTTGGCCTATAGAATGAAATCTATTGCAGATACAGGAAAGCTGTTGCTTGCTTAAATGTTCAGCTTTTATAGCTCTGCAAAAGTCTCCATAGGATCGAAGTTGTCAGATGACTCATTATAGGGGTTACAGCCCCTTAAAGGCGAAAAATAGTGTGTTTGGCCTATAGAATGAAAACTATTGCAGATAGAGAAAAGCTGTTGCTTGCTTAAATGTTTAGCTCATTTAGCCCTACAAAAGTCTCCATAGGGTCGAAGATGTCAGATGACCCCTTTTAGGGTTACAGCCCCTTAATGCCAAAAAAATAACGTTTTTGGCCTATAGAATGAAAACTATTGCAGATAGAGAAAAGCTGTTGCTTGTTTTAATGTTCAGTTCATTTAGCTCTACAAAAGTCTCCATAGGGTCGAAGTTGTCAGATGACCCCTTATAGGGGTTTCAGCCCATTAAAGGGGAAAAATAGTGTTTTTGGCCTATAGAATGAAAACTATTGCAGATAGAGGAAAGCTGTTGCTTGCTTAAATGTTCAGCTCATTTAGCTCTACAAAAGTCTCCATAGGGTCGAAGTTGTCAGATGACCCCTTGTAGGGATTACAGCCCCTTAAAGGCGAAAAATAATGTTTTTGGCCTATAGAAAAGCTGTTGCTTGCTTAAATGTTCAGCTCATTTAGCTCTACAAAAGTATTCATAGGGTTGACATCCAGACCAGGTGAGCGATTCAGGCTCCTGGGAGCCTCTTGTTTTTAATTCTTGTCCGATTTTGACAATTTTTTTGCAAGAGTAGAATACAAAATTGAAAATTTATATTTTTACCCCCTGGGTCGAAAGTCCACCAGAGCAGCATGTGTCAAAAACCTTTGTCAGTCCACCATGGGCTGCATGTGTCCAGAGCAATAGACTATCCATATTGGGCCTAAAATGTACAGGGTTCAACATGTTGCGGTCGTATCATGCTGCGCTCGGCGAAGCTTTTTATTACACAATGGCTTAAATTTTTCTCACTGTGTTTCTTTGTTTCTATTTTTGTTTTGTTGTGTATATTTATTGCCATTTCTGGATATTAATGCCAATAATATTAATATTTTGAGAAAAGAAAATTTTACACTAATTAATCTTTGCTGTTTTACTTGTAGATGTATGAACATGAACATAATAAAAAGATGTCAACAACAGCAGTGGCGGCGATGCTGTCTACGATGCTATATTCTCGGAGATTTTTCCCATACTATGTTTATAATATAGTAGCTGGTTTAGATGAAGAAGGTTCAGTATATCTATTTTGACCCCTAAAAATAAAAGATCATGTGTCACAACAGCAATTTTAAAATCTTTAATGAAAAATAATTAGCAGCTGTCTCCAAATAAAATATGTAAGTAAGATGGGCAAAACTTATTTTAAAGTTATAAAAGATCATCTTCTGGATATATTAACCAGTTTATATGAATAAGAAAAAGAACAATCTTAACTTTGACAAGGTTCCTGCTTAAGAATATGTATATACATTTTAAGATCATGTGGTACAAGTTATCAACTAGTATATTTTTTAACTCAATTGATGATGATGAGATGTGAAAAGTTTGTATGACACAATACATAAATACTGTAAACGGTAAATGTTTTTTTGTGATGGAAACACATAGTGTTTTCGTAAATAAAAGGCCTAGGCGCTTTTATTTGTGAGTAATATAATTTTAAAGGTTTCATATAACTCAAAACACTGCGTACTTTAAGAAAAAAACACCATATATGGTAAGCTGCAATTTAAAGGTCCACAGTTAATACAGCCAGCAGCCCTCAATGTGACCAGTGATAACTGTTTGTCTCCTACATTTGTCAAAGATTAAACATTTGTTAAAAATATAGTAGATAAGATCAAATTACTAATCAGATATTCATTTAAAATGTATATAATTGGAAGAAAAAAAACAATTTTTTTTCAAAATGTGTTTGTTTCATAATTTTTTTTTAGTGTTGAAAGTTTCTTATGTTGTTAAAAATCAGTATAGCTCTGAAATCTTTGAATATTAGGTACAAATAATGTACATGTAATAGCAAAAAGTCTCACAAATTCTATTTTCCAACTTGTGCTCTAATGAATATGTTAGTTCTTAAGGATGTGTCTAAAAATAGTACAAAACATTCAAACTATTAAATTAAGAGTTGATCTGTTTACACAAACAGATACAATTTCTAGGTAAATAACATTTAATGTCTAGAAATGTATTTAAACACCCTCTTCCTCATCAGGCAAGTGATATTATTTGAAATGCACTTTATTACTACCTCTTTCATTGTTGTTTGACAGGTAAAGGATGTGTATTTAGTTTTGACCCAGTGGGATCCTATGAGAGAGAGACATACAGGGCTGGAGGATCTGCTAGTGCTATGTTACAGCCTCTGTTAGATAACCAGGTAAATCTTGCATCATATATTCGAAAGACAGATGTAAATATTGAACTTGGTATGTAGCAAGAATATCATAGGTAGTTGTGCATTATTATTATCAGGGCTTTTCCAGTAAAAAATGTCAAGGGGAGTGAAACTCACTTGAATTCTTTTTTCCTTGGTAGTGGGTAAAACATGTTTCTAAATGCTTAAGGGTTCTTAGAAGAAAAATTAATAAAATTCCGACGGTGGTACCCTAAATTGGGAAGTGAGTTCCGACTTCCCTGTATATTTTTTTCCTGTATCCCTCAGTTATGGCCTTTTCCATCTCCTCTGGAACTACTTAACCAGATTTAACCACACTTGGGATGAAGTTATAACACCATATGAAGTTGTGCATATTCCAAAAAACTTTTTGTGGGAGTTTTGGCCCTTTGAACATATGAGTTTACAAGAAACTCATGAATCATTGTTTATGCTTAACTCCTCTGAAACTACTTATTAAATAAGATTTTAAGAAACTTTTTAGCAAATACAAAATGTGTAGTAGATTGTAGATCATATTACTAGGAAATTTTGGGGGGAATTGTGGCACTTTGAAGTCTGAGTTTTTATGGTAATGTAGAGAGACATTGTTTTCAGGCAAAGCAAACCATTTTTAAAATTTTTATATCACCTGCAATGTGTTGTTAACAGGATTTTTCTTTTAATGTCGATTACATGTATTTAAAATTGCAAAAAATTAACTTACCCACAATAGAAATTTATACCGAAAACTGTTTAAATCAACACTCCCTGGGTTTAATTTCACTTAACCTGGCAAACAGCTAATAGGAATCCTAGAACACTGGTTAAGCAATATATAGGAGTCACCTTGGCAGTTGGCACTATCTGTGGTCTTGCTAAGTCCAGTGTCCATTGTCCTATGGCGTCACAAAAATTTCTGTCAGAGTTTTCCAGGCAACTACATGCTACAGCCTCTTGATATTTCACACATTGCTTCCTCCTATAGTACTAGATAGTGTAAAGCAAATTTTTACACACAATTCATCTACTTTCTGTTCACTGAACATTTTAAGACTCAGGGGACAAACATCATAAAATGGTGAATGTTGAGCGGGTGGGGAAGAAATTTTCGTTACAGTTTTTCTCAGCAACTTCTAATCACAGCCACTTGAAATTTAGTTTACAGCATTGTGGTGGGGTCCCATAAGGTGGGATTCAATTTCAGGTATGTCCCTCACCTGTTAAACGAAATCTTGCCAATTTATACTTTAACATATTTTATGAAGTATATTTTATTTAATTTTTAGATTGGTTTCAAGAACCAGCAGGGAGTCACTAAGACACCTTTAACTCAAGATAAAGCTATAAATCTGGTTAAAGATGTATTTATATCTGCAGCAGAAAGAGACATTTATACTGGCGATGCTATAGTTCTCAATCTTATTACAAAAGATGGAGTCAAAGTAGAAAGATTCCCACTTAGGAGGGATTAGACACTGTTGCAGATCATCTAAGTGCTTTGTTTATTTCATGTTCATGATTTTCTCCTCTACATTAAAACAATATTTGTACAATTTTTGTGTTTTACTTGCCTACATCAAAAGTTATTACTTCCATTTGTTTTAGCAGAAATCCATCTTCAGGACTCAGTACATAAATTTCTTGATGAGTTTGTGCCATTATTAGCTCTCAAAGTCAAAAGGGACTTTAAAGCTATTTTTAGCTCACCTGGACCGAAGGTCCATGGGAGCTTATACCATCACTTGGCGTCCGTCGTGGTCGTCGTCTGTCGTCGTCGTCGTCTGTTAACAATTTTACAAACTTTAACTTGTCAGACACCATAAGTCCAATTGCAACCAAACTTGGTACAGTTGTTTAGTAGCATTATGTGTACAAAACTATCGTTCGCATTTTTGATTCGTAAAAAAAAAAAATGGCCACCATGGCTAAAAATAGAACATAGGGGTAAATTGTAGTTTTTTGCTAATAACTCAAAAACAGTACCAGATATCAAAATTCTGGCATAGAATAAAAGTAATCAGCACATCAAGATCTACCTGCCCAGAAATTTTCAAGAAGATCCAACAACCGATGTAGGAGTTATTGCCCTTTTTCTGGATTTTTTCAAAATTTTGCACTTTTTTAGCCCTATACCTTGAAAACTATACAAGATATTATAAAAATTCAAATTGCATATGATTAAGCACATCAAGATCTACATTTCATGTAATAAGGTCAAAGCTGTAGAACCATTTCTTTTAGGAGTTATGGCCCTTAATGCATCAAAATTAAAAAAAATTCATTACTTTTCCCCTGAATTTCATAGATTAACTTCTCTAACACCATCCATCCAACTTCAACCAAACTTGGCACAGTTGTTGAATAGCATAAACGCTACAATTCTATCGTTCAGATTTTTGATTCGTCAAAAAATATGGCCGCCATGGATAAAAATAGAACATAGGGGTAAATTACAGTTTTTTGCTAATTACTCATAATAGTTACAGATATCAAAATTCTGATGGGAGACAAAAGTGATCAGCATCTCAAGATCTACCTGTTATGAAATATTCAAGAAGATCCAACAATCGACATAGGAGTTATTGCCCTTTTTCTGGATTTTTTTCAAATTTTTTCACTTATTTAGCCCTGTATCTTGAAAACTATACAAGATATTTCAAAAATTTAAATTGCATATGATTTAGCACATCAAGATCTACATTTCATGTAATAAGGTCAAAGCTGTAGAACCATTTCTTTTAGGAGTTATGGCCCTTTAAACAACAAAATGTACCATTTTTCATTACTTTTCCCCTGAATTTCAAAGATTAACTTGTTTGACAAGGTAAAACCAACTGCATCTTAACTAGTCACACTTTTTTAATAGCTTATATGCTACAACTCTATCTTTCAGATTTTTTTTTTGTAAAAAACATGGCTGCCATGGCTAAAAATAGAACAAAGGGTTAAATTGTATTTTTTTGCTAGTAACTCAAAAATGGTTTCAGATATCAAAATTGTGCAAGAATCAAAAGTGAGCAGCATATTAAGACCTACCTGTCCTGAAATTTTCGAAAAGATCTCACTGCTGTAGTGGGAGTTATTGTTATTTTTCCTAATTTTTGCCAAATTTACACTTATTAAGCCCAATATCTTGAAAACTAATCAAGATATTTCAGAAATTTAAATCGCATGTTGTTAAGCACAATAATATCTACAAATATATGTACCTGTGTAGTTCAGGTGAGCGATTCAGGCTCTTGGGAGCCTCTTGTTATCACTCTATGTCAGTCTTTGAGGTTGTAGTCTTCATCCATTGTCTGTTAAACATTTTTACCTGCATCCCAAGGGGAAAGCAGGTCTAGGAGTCAGGTCACTCCGTCCGTCCTTCTGTCCGTCTGTCGCGCTATGGGGTGCCTGTCTTGTGTAATCTGCATTTAAAAAAATCAAACACTAGATCCTTCTAAAATTCTAAACAGTGATTACAGATATATATCTGTAGACAAGCAGCTCCCTTTTCACAATAAAATAAGTGACTTTGAATAATCAATTTTCCTGACCTGGAAAATAACATACCTACTTACCTCATTTGCATACAGTGTTTAAATTTCACTTACATTGTATTTGCTTGTACAAATTTTTCAGATTTTTAGCTCACCTGACAGAAGGTCATGTGAGCTTATGCTATCACTATGCGTCCAGCATCGTTCTTATCTGTCATTGTCTGTTAACAATTTCAAAAATCTTCCCCTCTCAACCCACTGAACCAATTTACCTGAAACTTTGCAGGAATGATAGATGACATGTTGGCAACAAACAATCCTCATTTAAATATGATTCGATTAAAAACATGGCTGTCTTTGCTTAAAAAGAATAGGGATAGGGAGTAAAACAGGAGATTTTTGCAATAACTCATAAACGGTGACAGATATCAAAATTCTGGCAAGATGAAAGTGATCAGCACGTCAAGATCTACTTACCCAGAAGTTTTTGAAGAAATCCCAACAAACCATGTTGGAGTTATTGCACCTTTTCTCGAATTTTTTCTGCATTTTGCACTTATTTTGTCTTATAACTCCAGAAATATATAAGATATTGAAGGTATTTAAATTGCATATTGCTCAGCTAAGTAAGCTCTACAAAATTGTCAGATGGCTGCTTATAGGAGTTATGGCCCCTTTAAAGCCAAAATTAGTAGTTTTTGCCCTATTGAGCAATAGTAGTAAGGTAAAAGGTTTTGCTTGCTTAAATGTTCAGCTAATTGAGATCTACAAAATTGTCCATTAGGTCGAAATTGTCAGATGACCCTTTATAGGGGTAATGGCCCCTTAAATGCCATAAATAGTGGTTATAGCTTTAAAGATTGTAAACGATCGATGATAGGGGAAAAGGTTTTGCTTGCTTAGATATTCAGCTAATTGAGATCTACAAAATTGTCCATTAGGTCGAAATCGTCAGATGAACCTTTTTAGGGGTAATGGCCCCTTAAATGCAAAAATTGTTGTTACAGCTTTGAATATTGTAAACGATAGATGATAGGGGAAAAGGTTTTGCTTGCTTAAATGTTCAGCTTATAGAGATCTACAAAATTGTCCATTAGTTGAAGTTGACAGATGATCCCTTATAGGGGTTATGGCTACTTAAACGCCAAAAAAGTGGTTATAGCTTTATAGTATGTGAACGATAGGAGATAGTGAAAAGGTTTTGCTTTCTTTAATGTTCAACTAATTGAGCTCTACAAAATTGTCCATCAGGTCGAAATTGTCAGATGACTCCTTATAGGAGTTATGGCCCCTTAAAAGCCAAAAATATTGTTTTTTGCCTTATTGATTGTGAACGATAGTAGAAAGAGAAAAGGTTTTGATTGCTTAAATGTTCAGCTACCTGAACTCTACAAAATTGTTCATTAGGCCATAATAGTCAGATGACCATTATAGGAGTTTTGGCCCCTTAAATGCCAAGTGGATTGTACGTGAAAGATTGTGTACCATAGAAGATTATGCCACACATTTGCTTGCTTAAATGTTAAGCTTTATAGAGCTTTCCAATAGATTCATGCCATGACGGGCTGTTAAATATTGTTACATTAAGCCAGGTAAACGATTCAGGCTCCAAGGAGCCTCTTGTTTTATCTGACACCACTATCACCGTGAGTATTAATCCAAAGGTATTGTCTTGCCTGCGAAGCTGAGCCAGACATGGGATGATAAGTGTTACTTGACCACCAGCAGCAAATTTTAATGTTAAGGTTTTATGAGCAGCTCCATATTTCAAGAACTGTATGTCCTAAGGTTGATTAAACTTGGTATGCATATGTCCCAGTAGTAGCTTTGCAGTTTATTCCCCATAATTTGACATCGACCTTGATTTTCTGGTTGAGTGACTGACAATTTTCAATGCATTTAATCAATCAATCAATCAATCATTTTTTAATTGAAAAAATACCATCACTATTGCCATCACTTGGCGTCCGTCGTCGTCTGTCATCGTCGTCGTCTGTCGTCGTCGTCTGCTAACAATTTTTCAAAAATCTTCTCCTCTGAAACTACTGAATAGAATTAAATGAAACTTGGTATCATTGATCCTTAGGGTGGCCTGCATAAAAGTTGTGTTTCGATTTTTGATTCGTCAAAAAAACATGGCCGCTCTGGCTAAAAATAGAACAGGGGGGTCAGACTACTGTTTTTGGCTTGTAATTCAAAAAGTATAAGAGATAGATGAAATCTGATGCCACGTTACTGCTTCAGGATCAAAAGTTCTACAAAAGACACCATTTGATTGAAGTTCATCATCATCATCTTCCATATGTACATCCACCATTTGGTGATTGTCGTACTGTGCGTAGCATGTGCAAGGAACACGTCCAAAAATGTATGTGAGTTAAAATCAGCTATATACAGTGCAGTTAAAATCACAGTACGTCTCTATGGCATGGTGACAGTCAAACCCTGCTTGAATGATTCCAGGGTTTGTGCTTGTATTGTGGCCTCGGGAAGACTGTTCCATAGCCTGATGGTGTCCGGAAAAAAGGAGTGCCGGTACATGCTGGTTCTTGCATATGGAACTTGGTATCTTTGAGAATGCCCTTTGGTGTATGTTGAGTACGGCACCAGGTGGTCAGTTGGTATAGCAACAAGTTGGTGTCGAATCCGGTACATCATGACCAGTTTGCAGTTTTGTCTGCGTACTTGAAGAGTAGGCCATCCTAGCTGTTGCAGTATGGTGGTAACGCTGCTGGTGGTTCTGAAATCTCCAGTCACGAAACGAAAACATCTTGTCTTTGGACAGCTTCAAGTTTGTTGATGTTCGAAACTGTAAAGGGGTCCAATACTGTACACCCATATTCCAGTAAAGGTCTAACCAGAGTAAGGTAGCACTGGTCTTTTGGGGAAACTGTTTGATGTTGCGGTACAGGAAGTTCCTGGTGTTTGTTGCCTTCCGTGCTACCTGGTCAATATGTGTATTCCAGCTCATGTCCTTGCTGATGTTGATGCCAAGGTACTTTCCTGTGTCTGTCTTTTCCAATGTATGCCCATGGATGTTGTATTGGCTAATGATAGGGTTTCTTTTGCGGGTTATGTGCATTATTTGGCATTTTTCAGGGTGAAATTCCACTTGCCATTGTCAGATGACCCCTTAAAGGGGTTGCCCCTTAAAGGTGAAAAATAGCATTTTTTCATGTTTTTGCCCTATAGTATGAAAACTATTGCAGCTAGAGAGCTTAAATGTTCAGCTCATTAAGCTATACAAAAGTATCCATAGGGTCGAAATTATCAGATGACTCCTTATAGGGGTTACGGCCACTATAATAATGTTTTTAATGTTTTTGGCTTATAGAATAAAAATTATTGCTGATAGAGAAAAGCTGTTGCTTGCTTAAATGTTCAGATAATTTAGCTCTACAAAAGTCTCCATAGGGTCAAAGTTGTCACACGACCCCTTATAGAGGTAACAGCCCCTTAAAGGTGAAAAATAGTGTTTTTGACCTATAGAATGAAAACAATTGCAGATAGAGTAAAGCTGTTGCTTGCTTAAACATTCGGTTCATTAAGCTCTACAAAAGTCTTCATATGCTTTAAGTTTTCAGATGATCCCTTTAAGGGATTATGGGCCTTTAAAGGTGAAAAATAGTGGGTTTTTTTATTATAGAATGAAAACTATTGCAGATAGAGAAAAGCTTTTTCTTGCTTTAACATTCAGCTCATTTAGCTATACAAAAGACTCCATAGATTTTACATCAAGACCAGGTGAGCAATTCAGGCTCTTGGGAGCCTCTTGGTTTTTTTTTGTCATATAAATATCTGGACAGAGTTTGTGACAAAAACAAATAATATAACAATACAACAGAAGAAATACATACATGATATTTTACATGAACAATGCACATATAGGCTTTGCAAGTATTTTATTAAGAGTCCCCTGTCCTCAATACTAACGATTGTTTTAAATAGAAACTTATAACATTAACTTGTTTATAGCTATTTGGATTTAGAAGTATTTTTAATTTTTTGTTGTCATTATATTGTTTGTACTGATCAGTATTTTAAAAAAAAATCTTCGAGTAATTTTTTTCGCAGTCTTGCAAAGTAGTAGAAAATGAGCCTCGTCCTCTACCGCATTGCAAGAAACACATAATTTTGCTTCTAGATAAGTCTGATTCAAGATCTTTATATAAAAAGATAAAATTTAAATCTTCTTTTATGTTTTTATATAAGTATGTTTTATTACTTTCATTTAGTAAATCAAGTTTGTTCTGGTATAATCTCTGATACCATTTATTAAAATGTTTTTTTCAATTTGATTTTAAAGTTTTCAGCTTAGTTTTATTGTTACTATTTATGATTTGTTGTTGCAGCTCATCATCAGATATAAAACCCTTAGCGAAGGTGTACCATATTTATACATTTTGATCATTTAAGTCTTTGGTTAGATTAAATGCTTCTTTTAGTTTTATTTATATTATCGGAAGAGAGTCTTGACATGAATGACACTGTACGAAGCATGATCATTTGTTCGAGTGGATGTTGACCAAGTTCTAAACGAGGACATAAATTGAAAGTTGTTTTACGTACTCCCAATACGTGTTTATAGAAACTTAAATGTACTTTTTCTGCTGGGCATTTATCAATAAATTGCAAGGGATCAAGGACTTTATTGTTCAAGTTTCCCCTTAATTTAGCTCTATTAAAGTTTAAGTGGTAGTTCATATATGAAATTTTTGAGTTAAATAGTAGAATTAGACATACCAGTGTGTCAAACAAATTGTTTAATAGAAATATTAAGGTTTTGCTATTAGTCCTAGATTGATAAAACTTGGTATGCATGTGCCCAGTAGAAGCGTAGCACAGTTGCATCCCCATCTTTTGACCTTGACCTTGACATTGATTTTCAGGTTTGGTAACTTTTCACATAGTGAAAAATCCGGGTTAAAAATGGTGACTGGCAGTGCAGCGAAGAAATTTTTGTAACAGTTTTCTTAGCAACTACTTATCACAGCCACTTGATATTTAGTTTACAGCATCAGGGTTGGGGTCCCATAACGTGGGATTCGATTTCAGGTCTATCGCTCACCTACTTCCTGTTTAATGAAATCTGGCCATTTTTTACTTTGACATCTCAATTACTATGAGTCCTAGGTTGATGAAACTTGGCATGCATATGCCCCCAGTAGTAGCTTTATACTAAGCACAATTGCATCCCGCATCTTTTGGCCTTGACCTAGATTTTCATGTTGAGTTACTCTAACAATATAAAATACTTATTATTATCAATATTAAGTTTTGTTATCACCTCCAAATCTCAAGAACTACAAGTCTTAGATTGATGAAACTTGGTATGCGTATGTCCCAGTAGTAGCTTAGCACAGTTGGGTCCTACCTTTTTGCCTTGTCCTTGATTGTCTGGTTCAGTGACTTTAACAATTTTCAATACAATTCAAAACAATAGAAATGTTATTTTTATAAGCAAGACAGGTTTATAAAACTTAATATGCTTATTACTCAATATTAGTCTGTTAAATCAAAATCATCATCTTTTGCTCTTGACCATATTTCTAGTTGATTTACTTTAAAAAGTTTTCGTTGGTATATTGGTGGAGTTGTCTTTTGTTCTCAACAATAAATAATTAAATGAATGCACAGTACTAGTGGAATAACTAGGTATTCTTAAGGTGCAGGCAGAAGAGACGTGCTTGAGTCTTAACTATTGTATTAAAAAAAATATGTCTCATACAATTTCTAAAGAAAAGTTCTTCCTATGTTATCAGCCACTGTTGGAAAAGTTAAAAATGTTGTTAGGCGAGATGGTTGATGATCGTTTCAATTAGTGTTTGGGTGGTTGTTGTACTGAAATGATCACCTCTATATTCATTAATCAAAGAATCATTAACAGTACTGTTGCATTATGATAGATTGTATGGAACGCCATAGCTGCCTTATGATGATGAGTTTCCTTGGTACAGTTGTTTAGTAGCATTATGTGTACAAAACTATCGTTCGCATTTTTGATTCGTAAAAAAAAAATGGCCACCATGGCTAAAAATAGAACATAGGGGTAAATTGTAGTTTTTTGCTAATAGCTCAAAAACAGTACCAGATATCAAAATTCTGGCATAGAATAAAAGTAATCAGCACATCAAGATCTACCTGCCCAGAAATTTTCAAGAAGATCCAACAACCGATGTAGGAGTTATTGCCCTTTTTCTGGATTTTTTCAAAATTTTGCACTTTTTTAGCCCTATACCTTGAAAACTATACAAGATATTATAAAAATTCAAATTGCATATGATTAAGCACATCAAGATCTACATTTCATGTAATAAGGTCAAAGCTGTAGAACCATTTCTTTTAGGACTTATGGCCCTTAATGCATCAAAATTAAAAAAAATTCATTACTTTTCCCCTGAATTTCATAGATTAACTTCTATAACACCATCCATCCAACTTCAACCAAACTTGGCACAGTTGTTGAATAGCATAAACGCTACAATTCTATCGTTCAGATTTTTGATTCGTCAAAAAATATGGCCGCCATGGATAAAAATAGAACATAGGGGTAAATTACAGTTTTTTGCTAATTACTCATAATAGTTACAGATATCAAAATTCTGATGGGAAACAAAAGTGATCAGCATCTCCAGATCTACCTGTTATGAAATATTCAAGAAGATCCAACAATCGACATAGGAGTTATTGCCCTTTTTCTGGATTTTTTTCAAATTTTTTCACTTATTTAGCCCTGTATCTTGAAAACTATACAAGATATTTCAAAAATTTAAATTGCATATGATTTAGCACATCAAGATCTACATTTCATGTAATAAGGTCAAAGCTGTAGAACCATTTCTTTTAGGAGTTATGGCCCTTTAAACAACAAAATGTACCATTTTTCATTACTTTTCCCCTGAATTTCAAAGATTAACTTGTTTGACAAGGTAAAACCAACTGCATCTTAACTAGTCACACTTTTTTAATAGCTTATATGCTACAACTCTATCTTTCAGATTTTTTTTTTGTAAAAAACATGGCTGCCATGGCTAAAAATAGAACAAAGGGTTAAATTGTATTTTTTTGCTAGTAACTCAAAAATGGTTTCAGATATCAAAATTGTGCAAGAATCAAAAGTGAGCAGCATATTAAGACCTACCTGTCCTGAAATTTTCGAAAAGATCTCACTGCTGTAGTGGGAGTTATTGTTATTTTTCCTAATTTTTGCCAAATTTACACTTATTAAGCCCAATATCTTGAAAACTAATCAAGATATTTCAGAAATTTAAATCGCATGTTGTTAAGCACAATAATATCTACAAATATATGTACCTGTGTAGTTCAGGTGAGCGATTCAGGCTCTTGGGAGCCTCTTGTTATCACTCTATGTCAGTCTTTGAGGTTGTAGTCTTCATCCATTGTCTGTTAAACATTTTTACCTGCATCCCAAGGGGAAAGCAGGTCTAGGAGTCAGGTCACTCCGTCCGTCCTTCTGTCCGTCTGTCGCGCTATGGGGTGCCTGTCTTGTGTAATCTGCATTTAAAAAAATCAAACACTAGATCCTTCTAAAATTCTAAACAGTGATTACAGATATATATCTGTAGACAAGCAGCTCCCTTTTCACAATAAAATAAGTGACTTTGAATAATCAATTTTCCTGACCTGGAAAATAACATACCTACTTACCTCATTTGCATACAGTGTTTAAATTTCACTTACATTGTATTTGCTTGTACAAATTTTTCAGATTTTTAGCTCACCTGACAGAAGGTCATGTGAGCTTATGCTATCACTATGCGTCCAGCATCGTTCTTATCTGTCATTGTCTGTTAACAATTTCAAAAATCTTCCCCTCTCAACCCACTGAACCAATTTACCTGAAACTTTGCAGGAATGATAGATGACATGTTGGCAACAAACAATCCTCATTTAAATATGATTCGATTAAAAACATGGCTGTCTTTGCTTAAAAAGAATAGGGATAGGGAGTAAAACAGGAGATTTTTGCAATAACTCATAAACGGTGACAGATATCAAAATTCTGGCAAGATGAAAGTGATCAGCACGTCAAGATCTACTTACCCAGAAGTTTTTGAAGAAATCCCAACAAACCATGTTGGAGTTATTGCACCTTTTCTCGAATTTTTTCTGCATTTTGCACTTATTTTGTCTTATAACTCCAGAAATATATAAGATATTGAAGGTATTTAAATTGCATATTGCTCAGCTAAGTAAGCTCTACAAAATTGTCAGATGGCTGCTTATAGGAGTTATGGCCCCTTTAAAGCCAAAATTAGTAGTTTTTGCCCTATTGAGCAATAGTAGTAAGGTAAAAGGTTTTGCTTGCTTAAATGTTCAGCTAATTGAGATCTACAAAATTGTCCATTAGGTCGAAATTGTCAGATGACCCTTTATAGGGGTAATGGCCCCTTAAATGCCATAAATAGTGGTTATAGCTTTAAAGATTGTAAACAATCGATGATAGGGGAAAAGGTTTTGCTTGCTTAGATATTCAGCTAATTGAGATCTACAAAATTGACCATTAGGTCGAAATCGTCAGATGAACCTTTTTAGGGGTAATGGCCCCTTAAATGCAAAAATTGTTGTTACAGCTTTGAATATTGTAAACGATAGATGATAGGGGAAAAGGTTTTGCTTGCTTAAATGTTCAGCTTATAGAGATCTACAAAATTGTCCATTAGTTGAAGTTGACAGATGATCCCTTATAGGGGTTATGGCTACTTAAACGCCAAAAAAGTGGTTATAGCTTTATAGTATGTGAACGATAGGAGATAGTGAAAAGGTTTTGCTTTCTTTAATGTTCAACTAATTGAGCTCTACAAAATTGTCCATCAGGTCGAAATTGTCAGATGACTCCTTATAGGAGTTATGGCCCCTTAAAAGCCAAAAATATTGTTTTTTGCCTTATTGATTGTGAACGATAGTAGAAAGAGAAAAGGTTTTGATTGCTTAAATGTTCAGCTACCTGAACTCTACAAAATTGTTCATTAGGCCATAATAGTCAGATGACCATTATAGGAGTTTTGGCCCCTTAAATGCCAAGTGGATTGTACGTGAAAGATTGTGTACCATAGAAGATTATGCCACACATTTGCTTGCTTAAATGTTAAGCTTTATAGAGCTTTCCAATAGATTCATGCCATGACGGGCTGTTAAATATTGTTACATTAAGCCAGGTAAACGATTCAGGCTCCAAGGAGCCTCTTGTTTTATCTGACACCACTATCACCGTGAGTATTAATCCAAAGGTATCGTCTTGCCTGCGAAGCTGAGCCAGACATGGGATGATAAGTGTTACTTGACCACCAGCAGCAAATTTTAATGTTAAGGTTTTATGAGCAGCTCCATATTTCAAGAACTGTATGTCCTAAGGTTGATTAAACTTGGTATGCATATGTCCCAGTAGTAGCTTTGCAGTTTATTCCCCATAATTTGACATCGACCTTGATTTTCTGGTTGAGTGACTGACAATTTTCAATGCATTTAATCAATCAATCAATCAATCATTTTTTAATTGAAAAAATACCATCACTATTGCCATCACTTGGCGTCCGTCGTCGTCTGTCATCGTCGTCGTCTGTCGTCGTCTGCTAACAATTTTTCAAAAATCTTCTCCTCTGAAACTACTGAATAGAATTAAATGAAACTTGGTATCATTGATCCTTAGGGTGGCCTGCATAAAAGTTGTGTTTCGATTTTTGATTCGTCAAAAAAACATGGCCGCTCTGGCTAAAAATAGAACAAGTCAGACTACTGTTTTTGGCTTGTAATTCAAAAAGTATAAGAGATAGATGAAATCTGATGCCACGTTACTGCTTCAGGATCAAAAGTTCTACAAAAGACACCATTTGATTGAAGTTCATCATCATCATCTTCCATATGTACATCCACCATTTGGTGATTGTCGTACTGTGCGTAGCATGTGCAAGGAACACGTCCAAAAATGTATGTGAGTTAAAATCAGCTATATACAGTGCAGTTAAAATCACAGTACGTCTCTATGGCATGGTGACAGTCAAACCCTGCTTGAATGATTCCAGGGTTTGTGCTTGTATTGTGGCCTCGGGAAGACTGTTCCATAGCCTGATGGTGTCCGGAAAAAAGGAGTGCCGGTACATGCTGGTTCTTGCATATGGAACTTGGTATCTTTGAGAATGCCCTTTGGTGTATGTTGAGTATGGCACCAGGTGGTCAGTTGGTATAGCAACAAGTTGGTGTCGAATCCGGTACATCATGACCAGTTTGCAGTTTTGTCTGCGTACTTGAAGAGTAGGCCATCCTAGCTGTTGCAGTATGGTGGTAACGCTGCTGGTGGTTCTGAAATCTCCAGTCACGAAACGAAAACATCTTGTCTTTGGACAGCTTCAAGTTTGTTGATGTTCGAAACTGTAAAGGGGTCCCATACTGTACACCCATATTCCAGTAAAGGTCTAACCAGAGTAAGGTAGCACTGGTCTTTTGGGGAAACTGTTTGATGTTGCGGTACAGGAAGTTCCTGGTGTTTGTTGCCTTCCGTGCTACCTGGTCAATATGTGTATTCCAGCTCATGTCCTTGCTGATGTTGATGCCAAGGTACTTTCCTGTGTCTGTCTTTTCCAATGTATGCCCATGGATGTTGTATTGGCTAATGATAGGGTTTCTTTTGCGGGTTATGTGCATTATTTTGGCATTTTTCAGGGTGAAATTCCACTTGCCATTGTCAGATGACCCCTTAAAGGGGTTGCCCCTTAAAGGTGAAAAATAGCATTTTTTCATGTTTTTGCCCTATAGTATGAAAACTATTGCAGCTAGAGAGCTTAAATGTTCAGCTCATTAAGCTCTACAAAAGTATCCATAGGGTCGAAATTATCAGATGACTCCTTATAGGGGTTACGGCCACTATAATAATGTTTTTAATGTTTTTGGCTTATAGAATAAAAATTATTGCTGATAGAGAAAAGCTGTTGCTTGCTTAAATGTTCAGATAATTTAGCTCTACAAAAGTCTCCATAGGGTCAAAGTTGTCACACGACCCCTTATAGAGGTAACAGCCCCTTAAAGGTGAAAAATAGTGTTTTTGACCTATAGAATGAAAACAATTGCAGATAGAGTAAAGCTGTTGCTTGCTTAAACATTCGGTTCATTAAGCTCTACAAAAGTCTTCATATGCTTTAAGTTTTCAGATGATCCCTTTAAGGGATTATGGGCCTTTAAAGGTGAAAAATAGTGGGTTTTTTGGTTATAGAATGAAAACTATTGCAGATAGAGAAAAGCTTTTTCTTGCTTTAACATTCAGCTCATTTAGCTATACAAAAGACTCCATAGATTTTACATCAAGACCAGGTGAGCAATTCAGGCTCTTGGGAGCCTCTTGGTTTTTTTTTGTCATATAAACATCTGGACAGAGTTTGTGACAAAAACAAATAATATAACAATACAACAGAAGAAATACATACATGATATTTTACATGAACAATGCACATATAGGCTTTGCAAGTATTTTATTAAGAGTCCCCTGTCCTCAATACTAACGATTGTTTTAAATAGAAACTTATAACATTAACTTGTTTATAGCTATTTGGATTTAGAAGTATTTTTAATTTTTTGTTGTCATTATATTGTTCGTACTGATCAGTATTTTAAAAAAAAATCTTCGAGTAATTTTTTTCGCAGTCTTGCAAAGTAGTAGAAAATGAGCCTCGTCCTCTACCGCATTGCAAGAAACACATAATTTTGCTTCTAGATAAGTCTGATTCAAGATCTTTATATAAAAAGATAAAATGCTTTATTTAAATCTTCTTTTATGGTTTTATATAAGTATGTTTTATTACTTTCATTTAGTAAATCAAGTTTGTTCTGGTATAATCTCTGATACCATTTATTAAAATGTTTTTTTTTTCAATTTGATTTTAAAGTTTTCAGCTTAGTTTTATTGTTACTATTTATGATTTGTTGTTGCAGCTCATCATCAGATATAAAACCCTTAGCGAAGGTGTACCATATTTATACATTTTGATCATTTAAGTCTTTGGTTAGATTAAATGCTTCTTTTAGTTTTATTTATATTATCGGAAGAGAGTCTTGACATGAATGACACTGTACGAAGCATGATCATTTGTTCGAGTGGATGTTGACCAAGTTCTAAACGAGGACATAAATTGAAAGTTGTTTTACGTACTCCCAATACGTGTTTATAGAAACTTAAATGTACTTTTTCTGCTGGGCATTTATCAATAAATTGCAAGGGATCAAGGACTTTATTGTTCAAGTTTCCCCTTAATTTAGCTCTATTAAAGTTTAAGTGGTAGTTCATATATGAAATTTTTGAGTTAAATAGTAGAATTAGACATACCAGTGTGTCAAACAAATTGTTTAATAGAAATATTAAGGTTTTGCTATAAGTCCTAGATTGATAAAACTTGGTATGCATGTGCCCAGTAGAAGCGTAGCACAGTTGCATCCCCATCTTTTGACCTTGACCTTGACATTGATTTTCAGGTTTGGTAACTTTTCACATAGTGAAAAATCCGGGTTAAAAATGGTGACTGGCAGTGCAGCGAAGAAATTTTTGTAACAGTTTTCTTAGCAACTACTTATCACAGCCACTTGATATTTAGTTTACAGCATCAGGGTTGGGGTCCCATAACGTGGGATTCGATTTCAGGTCTATCGCTCACCTACTTCCTGTTTAATGAAATCTGGCCATTTTTTACTTTGACATCTCAATTACTATGAGTCCTAGGTTGATGAAACTTGGCATGCATATGCCCCCAGTAGTAGCTTTATACTAAGCACAATTGCATCCCGCATCTTTTGGCCTTGACCTAGATTTTCATGTTGAGTTACTCTAACAATATAAAATACTTATTATTATCAATATTAAGTTTTGTTATCACCTCCAAATCTCAAGAACTACAAGTCTTAGATTGATGAAACTTGGTATGCGTATGTCCCAGTAGTAGCTTAGCACAGTTGGGTCCTACCTTTTTGCCTTGTCCTTGATTGTCTGGTTCAGTGACTTTAACAATTTTCAATACAATTCAAAACAATAGAAATGTTATTTTTATAAGCAAGACAGGTTTATAAAACTTAATATGCTTATTACTCAATATTAGTCTGTTAAATCAAAATCATCATCTTTTGCTCTTGACCATATTTCTAGTTGATTTACTTTAAAAAGTTTTCGTTGGTATATTGGTGGAGTTGTCTTTTGTTCTCAACAATAAATAGTTAAATGAATGCACAGTACTAGTGGAATAACTAGGTATTCTTAAGGTGCAGGCAGAAGAGACGTGCTTGAGTCTTAACTATTGTATTAAAAAAAATATGTCTCATACAATTTCTAAAGAAAAGTTCTTCCTATGTTATCAGCCACTGTTGGAAAAGTTAAAAATGTTGTTAGGCGAGATGGTTGATGATCGTTTCAATTAGTGTTTGGGTGGTTGTTGTACTGAAATGATCACCTCTATATTCATTAATCAAAGAATCATTAACAGTACTGTTGCATTATGATAGATTGTATGGAACGCCATAGCTGCCTTATGATGATGAGTTTCCTTATGTGATGATACTTTGTCATTATATGATGGTACTTTGTCATTATGTGATTATATGTGATTATAATGACAAAGTACCATCACATAATGACAAAGTATCATCACATAATGACAAAGTATCACCACATAATGAAGAAGTATCATCACATAATGACAAAGTACCATCACATAATGACAAAGTACCATCACATAATGACAAAGTATCATCACATAATGAAGAAGTATCATCACATAATGAAACACATCATCATAAGGCAGCTATGGCGTTCCATAAGATTGCCCAATTGGTACACCTTCTCATCTCATCAAGACTACGAATATATAACACAGTAATGTGGTTGGAAAATGGTCACAGTGCGTTAAAAGATGTGATCTGGCAATAGTTACAGAAATGCCGGGAAAATTAATGGACAAAACTGTGCTCAACTGGAAACAGTTGAAGCAATTAAATTCCGCTTGGTTTAACAAGCGAGAACGAGGGTGCACGCTTACCAAATACGTCGTCTCATATTCGCATCACCCCTTGGTTGCCCAAATTAATAATTTCAAGGGAGTGAAGATAAAACTTTTTGTTATTTGCAACATGATTTTATACATATAGTATTAGCCTGGCAAGTTCGAACTGGTAACAGTTCAGAACCGACCCCCCATGGTTGACATGAGATGATCTAACCCCAACTTCCTGCGGTAACGCAGTACAGTCAAGCCTAATATGATCCGACGTACAAGGAAACGGTAAGAATCGTGACCCGAAAGTCTTGCCAGATCCCACCTAACCTGCAACTGTGACAAAAATTTTATTTTAAATCATATCAGAAATTATAATATACAAACGTCAATAAGAAACGTTAAATCTTTAACCATTGAAAAAAATAAATAAAACGAATTAAATGCAATAAAATTGATCTAAAAATTGAACAATCAGAGAACAAAGGGGGACCGAATTAATATATTTAAAGTTAGCGCATATAAAACTTTTTAATAGGGGATTAAACATTATAATCTGTTTAAATAATCCAGCTTTAAAGTTGCTTGAGTTTGAGAAAATAAGAAAATTTTTATTATATAAGTCCATCGTCTGGTCGGTGAGCAAAATTCTTCTTCCATTCGTCATTGCGAGGCTTTAATGTCACACCAAAACGAGCAAAGTTACAGTGTTCAATCCATTCGAAGCTTAGGAGAAACGATTCAAAAGTGATTTATTCCGTTGATTTCGTGCAAGATGAAGACAAGTTTCTAGGATAAAGTATCACCATTCAAATCCTGCGTCCTATTTGCCATTTTAATGTACTTGGAGTTGATAAAAATTAGCATAAGCGTCAATAAACTATAAAAGCGGTTTTGAGCGAACTGGATCTCCATTCATCCACAGTGCCTTTGGCTAGTTTAGTCAAATATTCCTGTTCTTGCAAAAGTTCGACAGTTATTCCTCGAAATTTGATTGTATACGCTGTTTTAAAGATACGGAATTCCGTCCTTTTAACTCAAAAACCGTTTCACTTGCACAGAAAGTCCGGACATCTGTTTTGTAAAAGCCTCTACTGCACAACAATATAATGCTCGGTGCCAGCGATGATGTTACAGCTGGACGATAATAGGGGTTATGGCCCTTTGAAGATGAAAATAGTGGGTTTTTTCATGTTTTTGCCAATAGAACGAAAACCTAAATAGATAGAGAAAAGGTGTTGCTGACTTAATCCTTCAGCTCATTGAGCTCTACAAAAGTATCAATTAAGTCAAAGTTGTTGAATGACCCTTTATAGGGTTGTATAAAGGTGAAAATAGCGTATTCTCGTGTTTTTTGCATATGGAATTAAAGCTGTTGCAGATAGAGAATAGCTGAAGCTTTAGTTCATTTGGCTATTCAAAAATATCCATTAGACTGAAGCTGACAGATGACAGATGTCAAGTTTTAGGTTTTTGCCTTTCAGATTAAACCTAGTAGAAAAAAATAAAAAGCATTTGTTTGCTTTAATTTTCGGCTATATGATGATCCTGTATAGGAGTTTTTCGCCTCAGATGCCCCAAAATATTTTCATTCTATTAATCAGTGAAGTCAGGTGAGCCTCTTGTTTTCTTCATTTCCACAATAACTTTTGTTCTGGTTGAGTATATTAGAATATACAGGTATATGGTGGCCAGAGGATGCGACCATCAAACACTATTGACTATTAGGCCAAGAACAAACAGGGTTTAACATTTTGCCGTGCGACGCAGGGCCAGGCATGGATTGGCCCTTTTGGTTAAATATGATCAAAACTGGTAGACAGAGAAAATCATTCAGCTCATTGCATAGGCGGATCCAGGGGGGGGCTGCCCCCCCCCTTGTGGCGAAAAAATTTGATTGAATATATAGGAAATCATTGAAGCGTGACCAAAGCGGGCCCCCTCTTAGGCCAGTCAGTGGGCCCCCTCTTTTCAGAATCTCTGGATCCGCCTCTGCATTGTGTTAAAAATGTCAGATGACCAATTATAAGAGTAAAGATCTGTAAAACTATTTTCAAAATGTTTGAGTTTTTTGTCTTATTTATTACAAAAATTAAAAAAAATCTTCAAATGAAAAATAAAGCTTTAAATTGCTGAAATTTCTAGCTATATGATCGATTCAAAGCCTCCATAGGTTGAAGCTTTATGATTATCACCCCCGTCAAACTTCCGAAATCCGCAAATAATAATTTTGCATTAAAATGGCGATTGAAGTTATGCGAGCTATTCAGGCTGTTTATTTTTTGCATTTTTACGCGTTGTCTCCGGAAGTAGAGGGAAATATGTTTTTTGGGTCCGTTTGTCCGTCCCAAATCATATTAACCTTAAGGTTAAAGTTCCTATACAATTCAGGAAGTATGGTATCATCATTAATCTTTATACACAAATGCAACAAAGTTTTATGAGCAGCTCCATATTTTAAGAACTGTATGTCTAGGTTGATTAAACTTGGTATGCATATGCCCCAGTAGTGGCTTATCACACTTGAAGTATCAAGTATGGCATCATCAAAAATCTTTATACACAAATGCATCAGGGTACGACCAAACAAAAAAATCACCATTAATGTCCCAACGACTCCATGCATGGTTGATCGATCACAGAAAGAGTCTCAGATATAACATAAACTGGCATTTTTTTCTTTAAGACTAGTGTTAAAAACACCCAAAAAAAAACAAATATTAACCGTTTGGTTTTCTTGGTTTACTGAAAAATGAATGACATTTATGAGGAACAAATTTTGGTTCTGGCAAATCAAAAATACAAAAAGTTTCTTGGCCAAAAAGGGTTAGGAATTAAGTCTTATGATTTGATAATGTTTTTTTAGTCTTAAGGCTTTGATTGAAGACTACAAAGGTTTCAAGTCATGTAGTCGGACCAGCATGATATTTTGCCTTTTCAGCAACATTTTAAGCTGAAATATAATCTTCATCAAAAGTATATATTTTTTTATTTGAAATGTTTAATTTTTGGTAAAGACTTAAGAATAGTATGTCACTTGCATAAAAAGTTTCTTTACAATTATTTATTGGAAATTACATTTGTTATTATTTTATTATTTTGTTTGTTTCTCTTCTTTTGAAATTCATAATCTTTGAATTTGTTTGCTTATTTGTATCAAATTTTATCTCATAGTTTTATTTTTATAGAAAAGGTTTCATAAGTGAAAATAATATGTTTCTTGGAAAAAAGATGAAGGATAGAATATCTAATCTAAATAAATCAAAATAGAGATGCAATTAACGAATTATTGCCAAAAATACTACTTTCGAGGCTGATAATTTCACTCGCCATACGGCTCGTGAAATTTTGAATCAGCCTCTCAAGTAGTATTTTCGGACAAATACCACTCACAAGTATCGTATAGTTCTTTAATATATTGTCAGTATTTATTCTAATTAAAGTGAGATACTAATCCGAGTGACATGTATCTGATTTGATTAGAATTTTTGTTAATTAATACTTTTATATTTTGGTTGTCAATTCAGTCATGTCAGGACTTGATTTGTTTGTGTCTCTGATTTGTTATGACCCCTGTCGTTCTGTTGTCAGGTCAATAATCTACAAAAACCTGGCTTAAATCTCAAAAAATCAGTTTCGTCCCCAGCACTGGTGAATTCAAGACGTATAAACAAAAATGGCTGGAGATCTTGATATGATAAACAGAGACCCTCAGGGGCTCAACGACCATTTAGGGGTAAGTAGCATGTTTAAATTGTTTTTTAGGCTTTTACTTAAACTTTTTTATTATAAATTCTGTTTGCTTGTTTTATTCTGCTAAATGTTACACCTTTAGCTTTACATCATTCTTAAAAAGGACTGATGCTGCTTCGGTGTTTAAGGCTGGCTGACAATGGGATAAAAACTTGATACTGTGCTTATTTCTTTGAAAATAAACAATTCAAAACCAATGTTAAAAATTTCAGGCGATCAAGTAGCTTTTGACATCGGACATTAATGTGTGTTCAAAAAAAGGCTTTTTATTTTATCATTATTCAAAATGAAAATCAAATTTATTCGCACAAGTTACGCCCAATGAAGGGCCAAAGGCTGCAAACAATCAATTGACAAAAAGACACAACACATTATTATAGCATGTACAAATGAAACTTAAGTGTATTTAAAAAATTGCAGCATCTATTATTTTTATCACGGGTATGTTAATTTTTCAGTCCGCTTCAGCTTTATGGAGTTTCGTTATTCTACTTCGTTATATTTCCGTTATTCGTGTACAATTAAGATGATCTGCATGACGAATAAGATGTACTATTATATGTTATACTTGTTCTTTCGAAAGTAGTTTGTTCATACTTTTCATACAGTTAAAATTGATATGTTCATCTTAACTTGGTTTAAATTGCGATAATAATTATTTTGTTTTCATTCTTTTCAGACTCTACACTTTAATGATGTCATCGGCGAGCCCGATGGAACCCACAGTCTTGATTGCGTCTGGCGTCTGTCTCACAAGTGTTTTGAGTGCTGGAAGAGATTTTTCTACATTATTTTGACCACTTGCTATGGTATTTGTATAGCCGCTGAGTGGGGATGTGAATTCGCCTATATCGCCTTCCTTCATGTCTGGATTATATCACCAATGATGAAAATCTTCGAGATCAACTGCGGAGTTTGCCAGAGAATCTACGCACAGTGTATAAACTGCTGTATTGTGCCTTGTTGTGAAGCCTTTGGAACAATTTTCCACCATTTCAAGAAATAATGACGATAACATATTATATACTGAATTAAATTTTGTTGTTGAATCAAGAAAGATTGATGAAAACAGGACTTCAGACCATCAAGTCTACCAAATAAATAGAAATAATATTTGTTGATTTAATACATTTGTTTTGTTATATTTATTAAAATAATGTTTTTCAAATAAACTTTTGTAAAGGAAATAAATGTTATACTTATTACACCTTTTATAATGCATGTGAAAAGGCGGGACTAAAATTTGCAGTATTCATTTCTCTAATATGTAATCGCTGATTTTTCTGATCTAAATTGTTATGATTTTTAACTTCATCGTCCCGTTTTTGGTAGTTACATCATTTGCTTGTCTGACTGATGGGTGTTTATAGTCGTGACTATAGGCTATATAGCCTCTGCAGCGACTATTAAGACTCGCTGTGTGCCATGGGTCGTCCAGCCATTGACACCACCGCCAGAGTTAGCTGTTCCAGGTACATTCGTCCTGGAGACAGGGCCCGTCTCCCATCGCGTGGAGGTTCTGGTCGGGATTTCGGGAGACTTAATTTGCTTGTCGTTATTTCAAGAGTGAATACAATCGAAAAATAATAAAAACATAAATGGTATTTATTATAGTTTCGTTATGGAAAATAGTTTTTTAATTATGGAAGATGAATGTTTTTACAAAATGCATGCATAGATTAACATAATGGCCTATATGCCATCTTACATGTAGCTAATGATATTGTCATTCCGTTACTTTGATTAGAAACAGGAGATGGAAACATAAAATCTGGTTTTACCCACCATTTCTTTTGAAATGACTGTAGCAAGTCAGGACCATTGCGATTTTCAATTTATCTACGATATGTCTGCCTTGTTTTGTCTTTTCTTTCGGATATTTGAGATTAATCTTCCAAGTTCTGTCGATTTAGTTGCATACTTTGGATCTTCTACGTCCGTTAAAATTTCATTTTGTTTTAGTGGTTGCTTTGGGAAAATCGATCTTGTTTTTAAGATTATCTTTAAGTTAATATATCAATTTAAATCAGACTAAGGTTGTGGCACCAAAAGAGCAATTAATCGAATCTTAAAACTTAACAAACAAAACATTTTTGGTTCGAATATTTTTGCATCAGAAACCAAAACAGACCTGTTCAAAACCAATAAACAAACAAATAAAAAACAATAACATGAACGGAAATGTCATTAAACAAGAGTCGTTATTATATATTTTATAACAACCAAAATGAAAATGTTGGACATTGTACCACTTGTAACCAGATAAAATAGCCCGGACATAAAGCAGCGACATTTTCAGTTTTTGGGTAGAGGTATTAACCTCGCCTTTTGTAGTCATATAACAAAAAAGCTGATTTTCGCGCGTTTTTATATCGTCTAGACTCACTTTGTGACGGACAGACGGACAGACGGATGGACAGACGGACAGACGGACGGACACGACAAAAACAATAATGTCTCCCCACAAAAGTGGGTGGAGACATAATTCAATTTATCAAAAAGTGAGCCATATTCCTACGAGAGGATACAACATTGATATCGTGTATCTTTATAAGATCTAGTTCAATTATTAAATGTTAGACAGGTTATCTTAACCAATAGGTACATCTTTATATAAATCTGCACTACATTTCGTGTACCAATACACCAGTTGATGCATAATTCATCATTGTTGACCTTTAACCTTAAGGTTAATGTGGACACCTATACTGAAAAAAATACTGTCATTAAACATTTGATTTTATGGTCTAAAATGAAACATGTTATTAATATCCTTTATTTAAAATAAAAATAAGGATATGTCACCATGCTCGTTTTTGCAATATAAGTGGTTAAAGTATGCCTGAATTACAATAGATTATATAGGAAAGGCCAAATTTTAGGCATAAAATCATGTCTCAGAAAAAATCCTTACAATAGGATCTTGTTTTTATTTTTTCAAAAGTTATATTTTTACCTATATGTTAAAATAAAACATAGAAAACAGCGGGTCACCAGCTTAGATTTTTGTCTACTATTCAATTCCATTGTAAATTTAGGGTAATTTTGTAGTGAGTTATCTCCCTTGTTTTTGTCAACAATTGCGTTATTCAACAAACGATTGATGCAATTGTTAAACAATTGAATATTTATTACTCATTTCAATAAATTCAAATATTCTATTTTTTATTAATGACTTTATAGACACTGGTCTAAAATTTTGCATTTTTAAAGGTACAAAAGTCATGTGACACCTGTCTGCATTAACCTTTTAAAAGCAAAATATAACGTCAAAACCTCATCATTAGCTCACCTGGCCAAAGGCCATGTAAGGTTATGCCATCACTTTGCGTCCGTCGTCTCATCCGTAGTCCGTCGTCCGTCGTCGTCCGTTAACAATTTCAAAAATCTTCTCCTCTGAAACCACTGAACCAATTAAATGAAATTTTGCAGGATATATGATATGTTGGCAACAAACGATCCTCATTTTAAAATGATTCGATAAAAAACATGGCCGCTGTTAGTAAAAATAGAACATAAGGTAAATCACTTAAAATGGCTTATAACTCAGCAACCATAACAGATAGAAAAAATCCGAAGGAAACTAGGCTCTTCAGAATCAAAAGCTCTACAAAAGTCTCCACTGGGTTGAAGTTGTCAGATGACCCCTTATAGGGGTTATTGCCCTTTAAAGGTCGAAAGTAGCGTTTTTTTTCATGTTTTTGCCCTATAGAATGAAAACTATACCCTAGTATATTACAGATAGAGAAAAGATGTTGCTTGCTTAAATGTTCAGCTCATTTAACATTACAAAAGTCTCCATAGGGTTGAAGTTGTCAGATGACCCCTTATAGGAGTTACAGCCCCTTAAAGACAAAAATAGAGTTTTTGGCCTATAGAATGAAAACTATTGCAGATAACGAAAAGCTGTTGCTTGCTTAAATGTTCAGCTCATTTAGCTCTACAAAAGTCTTCATCGGGTCGAAGTTTTCAGATGACCCCTTATAGGGGTTACAGCCCCTTAGAGGCACAAAAATAGTATTTTTTGGCCTTTAGAATAAAAACTATTGCAAATAGAGAAAAGATGATGTTTGCTTAAATGTTCAGCTCATTTAGCTCTACAAAAGTTTTCATAAGGTCAAAGTTGTCAGATGACCCCCTACAGGGGTTTCAGCTCCTTAAAGGTGAAAAATAGCGTTTTTTCATGGTTTTGGCATATAGAATGAAGACTATTACAAATAGAGAAAAGCTGTTGCTTGCTTATATGTTCAGCTCATTTAGCTCTATATTTAGCTCTCCATAGGGTCGAAGTTGTCAGATAAACCTTTATAGGGGTTACAGCCCCTTTAAAGTTGAATAATAGTGTTTTTTGCTTATTTAGAATGAAAATTATTGTAGATAGAGAAAAGCTTTTTCTAGTTTAAACATTCAGCTCATTTAGCTAAACAAAAGTCTTTATACGGTTGACATCAAGACCAGGTGAGCGATTCAGGCTCCTGGGAGCCTCTTGTTTTTGATATATCAAAACTGCGACAAAACATGCATCAAAACAGCGACAATTCATACAGCGACATTTACCTGTACAATGATATTATTAGATAATAATAATCTTTATTTGCAAAATACACCCATATGGGTCAAAGCAAAAACAAAAACATGTAAAATACAAAACATATACAGAAAACATCAGAGTACACAGAACATTAACCTATGGAAATATAGTTTTGAGAAAGGACTCTATTTTCGTAATACCAGTTACTGCTTTATAACGTCGCATACAATTGGAATCATTTGGGATTCAAAATTCGTTGCATTTGTATAATTTAATTATTTAAGTCGATGTTTTGATTTAGATTTAATTTATTAAACATAGTTTGTCTAATTTGTTTGTTAATGTTACAATACAGAAGAAAATGATATTCATCTCCAGCAACTTCACATACAAAGCATAGTCTATTTTCTCTTTTAATATTTCTGTATCTTCCTAATTCTATATTTAATTTGGGGTCGCTGACTCTTAATTGGATTATTAATTGTCTGTTTTTAAAACTTGTTTCTTTTGATAAATATTTTTCTAAACCAAATTCAGTCTTTAATTGTTTGTATAAATAATAATTTAGAATCATCAGTCAAGCTGGATAATTTCTGCATTATTATATTTTTGTAGTTATCTTCTATTTTGTTGTTTAAAATTACTTTTTAAGTTATTTTTATTTCATAAAGGGTTTGTCAAAATTCTCAAATTCTGTGATATCTAATTCACATTCTTCAAAAAGTTTGGAAGCAAGGGTGTACCACGAGGATAGTCCTTCATTGTGTAGATTTTTTTTCTTCTTTTAACGAAAGGGTTAATCTTTTCAGTGTTTAGTCTGCAAAAATACATCATTACTTGAATTTTAATGAAACTTTCAATAGGCAATCTACCAAGTTCTGTCTTTAATGAGATATTGCATGCCGGTTTTTTTTAGTCTTAAAATCGATTTGAAATATCTGTTGTGTATTTTTTTCAAATGAAAATGTATCTGCCAGAGTCAGAGTATCACAAATATAACCATTTCTACTGGCTCTTTTTTTTTTTTGCTCTAGCTATACGGCAGAATCTTCCATCAACCATATTTCACAGTTATATAATAAAATTGTCCTAATAATAGATCGAAAAGTTTGCATGAGAGTTTACAGGAAGATTCTGAAAAATTAGAAAAGCTGTTCTTGACAGCAAACATTGCCTTAAGTCCCTTTTATGTTTATTCAGTCCTGTATAGACCTTAAATTTACTTTTTTGTCAATGATATAACCTAAGAAATAGTATTCAGTAGTCTCTGTTATTACCTGTTTTTTATAGTAAAATAAGGGTTCATTATTATAATTATTTTGAAAGATCACTACCTTTGTTTTCTTAACATTGACTGTTAGTTACCAATCATTACAGTAAGCTTCTAATTTATTTAATGCTGTTTGAAGACCTTTGTGGATACTAGATACCAACACTAGATCATCAGCAAAACTAAGGCTAGATATAAATGAATTATTTAGCTCCAAAGGATCACAAGAAATGTAAAAAATGTATGCAAATCGTTTATGTAACAATTAAACAGAGAGGGCTTAGGCTGTCACCTTGTTTCACTCCCCTCTCAAGATTAAAAAAGTGTGTGCATTGATTATTCACTTTGACAGCAGATTGGCACAGGTAAAACATGTTTTCTTTTATTTCATAGAATTTAAACCCAATATCATTCTTAAGAAGTTTATACATTAAGCCATTATGCCATAAAGAATCAAAGGCTTTTTTAATGTCTAAAAAACAGGAATACACTTTTTGTTTTCCTTTGTTTAAGTATTTAGTAATTAATGTTTTCAATATAAAAATGCTATCTGTTGTTTTATGATTGTGCATGAAGCCAAACTGTTGGTTTGCATATATTTGCTCATAAAAGCTATTAAGTCTTTCATTTAATAATGCACTAAAAAGTTTAGTTATTGAGTTTTGGAGGGAAATATCTCTTTAACCATTTAAGTCAGACTGATCTCCAGATTTGAAGATAAGTATAATATAAGATTTACGCCATGCTTCAGGATATTTTCCTGCATCTAAGAAAGAAAACCAGGGAAAAAGAGATGAAAAGGGGAAAATTATCAGAGAAACCAACTGACGAGTGAATCAATATTTTGTTGCTTTTTAACTGTGTTATGAGATTCAATGCTATTGTTTATTTGACACTTCTTGAAAGTAATATTTCGACCTAAACTTTATAAAACTTGTCTATAAAGAAAAGCAACTAGTAAAAATTTGAGTTTTATTACAAAATAACATCTTAAAAATGCATATAAATGTAAAAGACAATTTTGATTTATAAAGTACAAATTGAAACACAGGTTTAGCACATGTTTGTATCCCATATTTTCAGATTAATCACAGGTATCTGTATTATAAATAAGCCATCAGTTTAAGAAATTCATAACATGTGATTTCACCACTTTGACGTCTTTTGATGTTTTTCATTTCATTCAAGTTTCCCTTTTCGGTAGTGGGAAGTGGATTCGGTATGACGGACGCACGAATTTTTAAAGACCATAACGCCTATTCATTTCTACCGGTGAAGGTTTTCTAAGGTTTTCTAAAAACAAAAACAAGAAAAAAATATAAACCATCATCTTTTTTTTCGTTGCTGTGGCAATCTTAAATTGTGTAATTTATCAGAAACTTTCATTTTTTAATCACACCAATTTGTACACGAATATGATTTCATTCTTATATCAAAAAAATGAATAAAGCTTGAAAAGGAATTTTGGGAAATCATTTTACTCAAATGTTCCGTCTCCAAATATCTACATCATCTTGACAACAGAATTCCATATTTGAAAGTGTAGTAAACATTATAATATTTAAATTAATGTTATTTATATAAATCATTTTTCTCCATTTGTAGAATTAAGAACATATTCCATTAGCTTCTCTTGAGTTTTATGTCTTGACTATGGAAGGTTCGGCTGCGTTTTTCGTATTTAGCGATAAACAGCTTGCCGGATAACGGATACATCTTCTGGAACCAAAGACTTTCCCTGCTTCTGCAGTGATAGGTTTATGTGGCCTCTGAGTTGTATCCTCTGTTGCTTTACTCTTGCATATCTGTGAAAAATATACCTTTGATTGACAGACACAGAAAGTGCTTGTTAAACATTGCATAACTATTGGTTCATATGTGTCTCTGGTTAGTCTAAACGAAACACTTCGGTTTATCAAATTTTGTTGATTTTGTGGGGGTTTTTTTTAGCATAAAAAATACTAGGAACATTTAAATAGAGTTTAATCAGTACACTAGGCAGTTTAATCGGTACACCAGGCAGGCTGTATATGATATTCCTAAGAACTATACGATGCTTGTGAGTGGTATCACAGGCGTTGGGTTCCTGGATTTTATTTTATTGTAAATAATGTGTATATAAAAAATTTCATCTCGTCTCTATACTATTTCCACGTGGAAATAGTAATATAGCGAGGGTCAGATTTTTTTATAAGCACACAATAAATAAAAGTAAAATCCTGGACCCAAACGCCTGTGAGTAGTAATTGTCCAAAATTACTACTTGTCCCTACTTGAGAGGCTGGTTAAAAATTTCACGAGCAGTATAACGAGTGTATTTATCAGCCTCGAATGTGGACTGGGAATGACGATGACCTTCGTTCAAACCCCAGTGCAGTGGGAACTATGTTATTATCAATCTTCCAAAAAAAATACTTTGTTGTTGCCTTTGTGTACATTTCTCAAAAACCGTGATTTAAAAAACAAAAGAAAAGGAACTACTTGTATAAGAGTTGAAAAAGCAGACTGTGACAGGTCATTTGGAGGGACGACCCGGCTATGATCAACCATGTTAGAACAAAGGAGCTTAGATGTAAAAAAAAAAATGGCCACCATCATTTCAGAAAATAGGCATGATGCCTGAAAATTTAGAAAATGACTAGGCATTGGCTTATTGTTTAGGAAAAGGGCATAAATGAATGACTTTCCTTGTTATCGCTAACATACATAAAATCACATTTGTTGGTATTTCTGTTTGTTAGTCATTCTTTTTCTTTAAATTTGTTTACTCATTGGTTTTACAGCATTATTCTTTCAAATTTGTATTTTTTTATCAGAGACTAGCCGTTTCGTTAAGTTTAAATGATTTTTTTTTGTGGAAAAACATCAAAAGTAGAAAATTAGATATAAATAAATTGAAATTTAAATAAAATAAACAAATTAATTATAAATATTATCCAAGTTTTATTCTAATTAAAGTAATATACTAATCCGATTGACATGCATCTAATTTGATTACAATTTCTTTAATTTGTTAATTAATACTTTAATGTTTTGGTTGTCAATTCAGTCATGTCAGAACTTGATTTGTTTGTTTCTCTGATTTGTTATGACCCCCGTAGTTCTGTTGCCAAGTCAATAATCTACAAAAACCAGGAAAAAATCTAAAACCAGCACTTGTGAATTCGAAACGTACCAACATGGCTGGAGATCTTGATATGGTAAACAGGGACCCTCAGGGACTCAACGACCATTTAGGGGTAAGTAACTTGTTTTAGTTATTTATATAAAATGGACGGACCATTTAACTTAAAGGGGGGCTATGGGTATTTTTCTAAAAAAAATCTGGATCAGATTTTTGATGAAAAAAATATTTTGGCAGAAAAGGTGAGGAAAAAAAATATTCCGATAGAGAATTTCAGTTTGCTCATATCAAATAATGTTAATATTGGAAAAAAAGTATTTGAATAATGAATATTTTTATGGCCAAAACAGAATACCAAGGCCTCCATTCAAGTTTAATGGTCATTCCCCAACCTTTCAAATCTTAATTTCTGTTTACCGGTTGATTTTTTTATCGCCATACATGTAACTTTGCCGATTCAAGTAACAAAACAGTCAAAGACCGGTGATTAGAATAGACAAATAAAACACGCACAGAAAACTTGTATAAAAAATTGACAACTTGTAGCTTATTTTGCTATAAAAAGAAATACGTCATCCTTACATAATGCATTTAAACTTTGAAAATGCATCTTGCGTTGTCTTAATGAACTCTTTATTCTCTTAGATATGGTGTACTTGTACAGAGATTATATCTTATGTGTACACTTTGTTAATGATAAAAAATATGTAAATTCTAAGATATAAGGTTTAACTCCCTCCATCATAGTTTGCCCTTACATATATTTGATATATCTGATTATTTGGATTTCATTTGATTTTATGAATTTTCAACACTTTTTTTGGGTGGGAATTGTGGATTTTCTATGTTTGGGTTTTAGTGCTGCTGATGAGGAATAAATTTCCGAAATGGCCATACAGCTCATAAAAATTAATTGCCGTTGGAGTTTACATATGCGTAATGGTCTCGTGTTCATTTACTCCATATCCCTTTATAATAAAATACTGAAAGAATAAGATTGTTTATTATTACACCCAGCTATAGGATAGACTTTGGTACGAAATTTTTGCCTTCTCGTGGGGTTTTCGATTACATGATTCCCAGGCCATTTTAAAGGTGATTACTTGATTACAAGAGCAAATATTTAATGATTATTAGATTACCAAGTTTTGAATTATTGATTACTTGATTCCCATTAGGAAACAGTTTTTGATAACATTTCTAAAAAATATGATTATTTGATTACTTTGGTAAAAAATGCTGATTACTTGATTTCCTGGTACACCCCCCCCATGAGGAGCCCCAAATTTATACATCTATACAAAAATTAACCATTTCAGATTTATTTTTTTAAAGCTGTGATATATCCTAGTAAATTTATTTTGTTGTCATTCTTTTCAGACTTTACACTTTAATGATGTCATCGGTGAGCCCGATGGAACCCACAGTCTTGATTGCGTCTGGCGTCTGTCTCACACGTGTTTTGAATGCTGGAAGAGATTTTTCTACATTATTTTAACCACTTGCTATGGTATATGTATAGCCGCTGAGTGGGGATGTGAATTCGCCTATATCGCCTTCGTCCATGTCTGGATCATAACACCACTGATGAAAATATTCGAGATCAACTGTGGACTTTGTCAGAGAATCTACGCACAGTGTGTAAACTGCTGCATCGTGCCGTGCTGTGAAGCCTTTGGAACAATTTTTCATCATTTCAAGAAATAATATCGATACAGGTAAAAAATATCGATATATATTACTTATAAGACTTTGATCTTGAAGAATATAAGACCCATGAAAACAGGACTACAGATTGGATATTTAATGCACAGGAAATATGTTTTACTAATTGCAATTTTTAATTGTTATATTTATTTAAATTATATTTTTAAATAAACATTTTAAGGTATACAAATGTGTAAATGTTATTATTATAATACCTTTAAAAGAGCATTTGCCAAGTCAGGACCATTGTGGTCTGCATTTCTATGGCATGTAACAACATGGTTTGTCTGCTCTTTTTAGTATTTTTAGATTAGTCATCCCGTTTGAAAATTCAGTTGTTACCTTTGCATCCTTTGCTTGTCATTAGTCTTAGCTAATGTCATTATTACCCCGTTACTCTGATTTGCATAATTTGGCATCGAATCTTAGATACGTTCCGTAAAATTACATTTCGTTTGAATGGTAGATTTGGACAATCTTGCTTTTATGACTATCTGTATAATCCAAATCAAACTAACTAAAGTTCGAGTCATTTGAAGGAAAAACAGTTACTGTTACACCTAATGAGCAATTAATCGAATCTCAAAACTTGTAAACAAACAAAAAATATGCAATTCCAACATACAAAAATAAGCTTTGGGGTGCTCATGTCCGGAGCAATTGACTATATCCATATTGAGTCTCCAACTCCAACTTTAATTCAGGGTTCAACGTGTTGCTGTCGTAGCATAGTTTGTATTCTCATTAGCAGTAATTTAATCAAAAGAATTGAAGGGATATATAGATAAGCACAAGTATCAAAAGAGAAGTATTTGTTCGACCGATTTTTAATCTTTAAAAAACCGGAAAATGAATTAAAAATCAAATGCAATTATAATAATTATACAAACTACAACAAAGGTACAAAAATATACACACGCAAAAAACTTGACCCCCCCCCCCCCTTACAGAATTCATTCTTGGAATGTATGAGTAAGCAATATTTTGAAATAAAATGTACAACAAAGTTCCAGACGATAATTTATGGAAAGTTGACGCGCGTTTCGTCTATTCAAGACTCATCAGAGGCACTCTACGCAAACTAAAAGCCAAACATTATATGATTATGAAGAGCATGAAGACTTAAAATATCAAACTGGAAAACCAAATTATGACTAAGATCAACTTATATTGGACTTATGCTGTATTTCCTATCACGGTTTGGTTTCTAGTGCTGCTGATGAGGAATAATTTTCTGAAATGGCCATACAGCTCATAAAAATTAATTGCAGATGGAGTTAAAATATGTGTCGTAGTCTCATGTTCATTTACTCCATATATCCTTTCATATTTATGTCTGGGGTAGGAAGAACCTTAGGATTTAGACATTTTGAAATTTAAACGAATAAGTTTTAGCTTTGAAGTGTACGAGTCAGTTTTAGGGCCAGGTTTAGGGTTAGCCTAATCCTTTTTGGGTTAGGGTCTGATGGTTAGGGGAGTAGACATAAACATCGAATGGATTTTTGTAAGTGTGTTATATGTTTGGCGTAGGAATAAAGGGTTAGGTTTAGGGTTAGGTCAAGCCGGTACTACTTTTTGAAAATTATGAATGGAAATTTAAAATCATTATATCTCTGTTATTTTTCAACCGATTTTAATAAGTAAATGTGTTCTGAAAATGCTCTTTCTAGTGATGTCATATGCCAAGTTGTATAAAAAGTCAACATTGCTCAGTTTTTGAAAAGCAATCTTGTTTAAAGTATACGTTTTTAAACTACTTACCCCTTTCTTTTTACTCACTCAGCACCCAGATTAACCACTGTCTCTCATATTTCTACTTGAGAATCATGTCCCGTAAGTGTTCTGTAATAAAAATATTTAAAAAGTATGCGTTCTCATTAAATCGTATAGTGTTTCTAACAAACAATGTAAAGTTCAGGATCAGGAGCAACTTCTGAAAAAAAACCAGAAAAAAAACACCAAAAAATAAATTAATAAATAAATAATTAAAAAAAATAAGAAAAAAAAGTTATTTTAATGACAATGATGCCCTTTTGTTGCACAGACAGGAAGTGCACATCTTTATCTACATTGTGTGAAAGTTTCATGAAGATCCATTGAGTGCATGGTTTTGCAGTAGTGAGCGATAGGAACCATTGTCCAACTCCATGTTGCTGGAAAACCGGATACCAATGCAATCAAATTTTAACAAAGATTTTAGACATCTGCGTTGTATCACCAAAATTGTGTGAAAGTTTCATTAAGATCCATTGATTGGTATAGAAGTAATTGCAGATGGAGCCATGTCATCCGATCACATCATCATAGTCCCTACCCAGTACCCACCACTCCACTTTTCCACATCATCATCACTTCATATCATTATTTCTGCGCACCTTTCCCCGTACAGAAACTGCTAACATTGTAGAATTGTATAGAATTGAACTTTTCTGCCACTTTTTACGAGTCACTGCTATTTCTTGTCTTGTAACACGAATGTAAAAATGGCAAAATCTATAGTCTAGTCAGAGTACTTAATGAAGAGTGGGCTAAGCGTTGGGAATTTAATTTCCAAAATCAGCGCTAACCACGGATGGTAGAAGGCCCACAGTAGCTTGAATCACCCACCTGGTCTTTAAGAGATAGGAGAATCGTCTATTAGCTATTACCTATGTAAGAGGTAGTCTGAAAATTACAAATACCAAAACGCGGGTATGAACGGTTAATTTGGATATGCTATATATCGATATTTCAAGGAGTAACCTCTCATCAGTAGCATTTAAATCAAAACATTGGAAGGTCAAATTCCAAAACTGTTGAAAACGAAAAGTACTCAAAACCAAAACGTTCGAACAAGGAAGCCAAATCCAGCACCGAGGATATCGACCATGTGAATTACAAGGAAAGAAACCTGGTGTTTTAAACAATTTTGAATTTAAAAAACGGAAATTTCAGCGACAAAAATATTAGACATTTTATGGTAAATTGTGTCAGACAAGTCTGACTACCAGGCTTGTGATTACCCTCGGGGACCTCTGGTCCACCAGCAGCGGTTATCGCCCAGTGGTTTCAAAATTACAAATACCAAAACGCGGGTATGAACGGTTAATTTGGATATGCTATATATCGATATTTCAAGGAGTAACCTCTCATCAGTAGCATTTAAATCAAAACATTGGAAGGTCAAATTCAAAAACTGTTGAAAACGAAAAGTACTCAAAACCAAAACGTTCGAACAAGGAAGCCAAATCCAGCACCGAGGATATCGACCATGTGCATTACAAGGAAAGAAACCTGGTGTTTTAAACAATTTTGAATTTAAAAAACGGAAATTTCAGCGACAAAAATATTAGACATTTTATGGTAAATCGTGTCAGACAAGTCTGACTACCAGGCTTGTGATTACCCTCGGGGACCTCTGGTCCACCAGCAGCGGTTATCGCCCAGTGGTTTCAAAATTACAAATACCAAAACGCGGGTATGAACGGTTAATTTGGATATGCTATATATCGATATTTCAAGGAGTAACCTCTCATCAGTAGCATTTAAATCAAAACATTGGAAGGTCAAATTCCAAAACTGTTGAAAACGAAAAGTACTCAAAACCAAAACGTTCGAACAAGGAAGCCAAATCCAGCACCGAGGATATCGACCATGTGCATTACAAGGAAAGAAACCTGGTGTTTTAAACAATTTTGAATTTAAAAAACGGAAATTTCAGCGACAAAAATATTAGACATTTTATGGTAAATCGTGTCAGACAAGTCTGACTACCAGGCTTGTGATTACCCTCGGGGACCTCTGGTCCACCAGCAGCGGTTATCGCCCAGTGGTTTCAAAATTACAAATACCAAAACGCGGGTATGAACGGTTAATTTGGATATGCTATATATCGATATTTCAAGGAGTAACCTCTCATCAGTAGCATTTAAATCAAAACATTGGAAGGTCAAATTCCAAAACTGTTGAAAACGAAAAGTACTCAAAACCAAAACGTTCGAACAAGGAAGCCAAATCCAGCACCGAGGATATCGACCATGTGCATTACAAGGAAAGAAACCTGGTGTTTTAAACAATTTTGAATTTAAAAAACGGAAATTTCAGCGACAAAAATATTAGACATTTTATGGTAAATCGTGTCAGACAAGTCTGACTACCAGGCTTGTGATTACCCTCGAGGACCTCTGGTCCACCAGCAGCGGTTATCGCCCAGTGGGAAAACTTTGAACCAATGGAAACTTTTGAAGACCTGCAATAGTTTTTATTTTTAGGACAAAAAAAACATGAAGATATACCTTTTTACCGTTAAAGGGCCATAACCCCAATTCGGGGCAATATGATAACTTCGACCAAATGGAGACTTTTGTAGAGCTTTTGATTCTGAAAAGCCTAAGATCCTTTATATTTTACTATCTGTTATAGTTGCTAAGTGATCAGCCATTTTAAGTTATCTTTTCCTATATTATATTTTTAGAAAGAGCGGTCATGTTTTTAGTGAATCATTTCAAAATGAATATCGTTTGATGCCAACATGTCATGGATCATTTAATCAAAGTTTCAATAAAATTAGTTCAGTGGTTTTAGAGGACGCATAGTAATGGTATAAGCTCATTTTGCCTTTGGACATGCGAGAAAAAAAAGGAGGAAAAAGAAACCCCACATATCACGACAAAAATGCACAAAACAAATAATTTACTCTCCGATGCTCTGCATCTAAGTTAACTCTCGTTTCGACTTGAGTTCACTCCGCTGATTATATAAACCGGTTTGGAGGTAATATGAGTTTTTGTTTGTTGTGGGTTTTTTTTTATTCATTGATTCGAACTCTATCAATTTTGTCTTTGCCTTAAATACGGATTAACGACTTTTGACTTTTATGTTTTAAGTGTTCAATTCATTTCAGGTCTTCAATCTATCTAGGTCATTTTTTATTTGTTCAAATAGTGTGTTTTCACATATGAAACTCTAAAATGTATAGGACTTCCCATTTTGTTGAATCACGACCATCACTCAGTATCGCGAGTTTTTGCCTCTTGAAGGAATCGATAATGACCGGCGGCAAAGTATTGAAAGCTGTGTGACAGTGGAAAAATACGCGTTAACATTTTCGTGCTTGCAGCTATTGTATTTGTCATTTAAGTTTTAATTTTACTTCATTTCATATATGTTTTAATAAGAATCTTTTATTCTCATTGCATAATTAGTTGACAACTTTACACACAAGCTGATAAGTATTGTAAGATAATCCATTTGATAAATAACTCTTTCTAAATTGTCTGAAATCGATTTCCTGTATTCATTAGTTAAGCTCAATTCTTTAATATATGTTTTGACATGCCATTTTTTTATATTCTGTTTGTGTTATGTAATTGTTATATCGCGGATTAAGAATGTTTTAGGGTAGTTGGAATCCGACATTGTAACTGTACGGACGTCGTACGTTTTAAAGTCAATTTATTAATAGTTTACGGAAAGCCGTCTTTCAAAATATATTGTATTGTTTTATGTGGATATGCCATATGTATTTAATGAATAATTAACATTTGGAACTTTAATTTGTGTTTTATTACATTTGCAAAGTGAGCTAGTTTTCCCCGAACTTTTGTATAACAGACCGGTGCGAACCGCTGTTATATTTTGGTGGAGAACCCGGGCAATTCGCCAAGTGGAACTTGTAAGCCGAATTTGTGCAAGATCGCCGTGTACGATGGATAACAGTTTTTATATATCGACTCAACTGGTGGTGTCCACCTGAATTTCGAATTCCTCAACATTGTAATTTCATACCGAAGATGAATTCATCTAGATGTTTCCACTGTGGACAATTTGGACACTTAATTAGGCAATGCACATCTGTTACCGCCAGACCAAAATCCCAGAAAAAGATCCTCAGGGACAGTCAGAGAATTGCAACATTTATTTCAAAGAAAGTGTGTGAAGAGTTACCGTTTTCGTCGCTTAGTGACTCGGAATTCCGCAAAACGTGCAGGTCAGCCTTAAATTCTCAGTTTAAGGTAAATGAGGTACAGAATTTGAAGATCCAAGTAAACTTGTTGTCCGAGAAAAACGATGAAATTTCAAAGCACACTGTAAAACTGGAAAGTATCATAGATGAAATTAAGGATGAATTCAAAGAGAAACGAAGCACGTTCAATCAAGAATTAAGCAATTTGAAAGGTGAAAATAAACATTTGAGAACAAAACTACAAAAGATGGTAGGAAAACATAAAACAGCACAACTAAAAATTGATCGGCATTACAAAGAAGATACCAAAGAGATGGTTACTATTAACAGCCTAAAACAAACAATAGAAAGACTACGCCAACAGGAGGAAGACTTTAAGTCCGATAAAATCATCTATCAAAATAAGATTGAAGACCTAATGACAACACTTGTTAAATCAGAGTTTGACTTCGCGGCAGAAATAGAGGAATTAAAAGACAAATTAAAAAAGGAACAACAAAGTTACAAATCTCAACCAGAACAACAACAGAATCAACTTCAAAAACCACAAGCACACCAACAGAATCAACATCAACAAGAGCAACAAACACAACATTGGAATCAAGTTCACCCAGAACAACAAGCACATCAGTGGAATCAACTTCACCCAGAACACCAAGCACATGTGTGGAACTAACATCTACAAGCACAACAGTGGTACCAATACCAACAAGTACAACAGTGGAGTCAACCACAACAAACTTTTAATTCTTCAGGTCGCTACAATGGACATCGAGGTAGACAGCAAAAATATTGATGTATTTCATTTTATTGCGACTCTGGGGACAGAGTCTCATTTGTGCAGGGAGAGATATGTGACAGTGGAAAAATACGCGTTAACATTTTCGTGCTTGCAGCTATTGTATTTGTCATTTAAGTTTTAATTTTACTTCATTTCATATATGTTTTAATAAGAATCTTTTATTCTCATTGCATAATTAGTTGACAACTTTACACACAAGCTGATAAGTATTGTAAGATAATCCATTTGATAAATAACTCTTTCTAAATTGTCTGAAATCGATTTCCTGTGTTCATTAGTTAAGCTCAATTCTTTAATATATGTTTTGACATGCCATTTTTTTATATTCTGTTTGTGTTATGTAATTGTTATATCGCGGATTAAGAATGTTTTAGGGTAGTTGGAATCCGACATTGTAACTGTACGGACGTCGTATGTTTTAAAGTCAATTTATTAATAGTTTACGGAAAGCCGTCTTTCAAAATATATTGTATTGTTTTATGTGGATATACCATATGTATTTAATGAATAATTAACATTTGGAACTTTAATTTGTGTTTTATTACATTTGCAAAGTGAGCTAGTTTTCCCGAACTTTTGTATAACAGACCGGTGCGAACCGCTGTTATAGCTGCATGCTTGTAAAGGAGGAGGTAACGGTTCGTAAGAGGAGACTTTCGACATTTAAGATAGAAGCTCAGTCTTCAATACTTATTATCTTACAGTTATGAAAAAATATGTCTGTCAAGGTTAATAATTATTATGAACAGGATCTTACAAAAAAGTTGGAGTGAAAAGTCAAATATTGTGCTAGTTTTTTCTCTAAAAACCAAGTAAACAAATATTTTGTTTTATGAATTTTTGTTTGTTTTTGCTAAAATGTCACTAACTTGGTATTTACATGAACATCATTATCTTTCACATTTTTGAACAATAGAATTCAATTTGCTAAGATTAAATTTGAAAAAAAAATGTTTTGTCCCCGACTGGAGAAGAAAGGTGTACCGTAATTTTTAGTGCGTGGATAAATTTTAAACAGTTTAGGGCTCAGGGTGTCACCTTGTCTCACTCCAACTTTAGATGTAAATAACGTGTTACCTTGGCGTTATAACGGGTAACTCGTACGTAACTTTTGTAGACTTTGGCAAGGCTTAACAAATCAGGTAAATGTGTTGGAAAGACACAGTTTACATATTTCCAAAATTTGACAACGTTGGGCTGTTTCTTTAGAAATTGATAAATTTATCTGTTTGGTCATTGTTGTAATATTTTTTGGGGCATTTTTTTAAATCAAATCTATTATTCTACCGGTTTTCCAAGTTTTCTACTCCTAGCGTGTCTGATGAAGGTGAATCCAGAAAAGCGCTTCACACGCAGTGAAATTTTGCCTTTGTACATTTATTAAAATCATTTCAATATGTGGATCGTGTCTTTTTGGCACATATTCCATATTCTTTCGTTTTTAACATCATTTTGCTTTATCTTCAGTCTCTACATACTGGGGGTATATTAAATTTAGAATTATCAACTCTTACTGGTCGACATCAGTGACTTGCAGCGTGGGCCAGGTATACTTTGAGATCCCTATAGTTTTATATTTCATCCATTTAAACCAATCATGAGAGCAAAGGACAAATTAAAGACTTAACTATAACTTTATTGCGAAATTGTATGCTTTGGTGTCTACATAGTTACAACATAAAATTGCTGTTTAAGGATTATGTGTGCTTCGGTCAACTTACATAAGGCACGAACAAAACAAGATAAAGTAACATCATTTTTTTTGTTCTATCTTATCAGTCTCTACATATTAGCTTTATATCAATTGTCTCATCTACTGTTACCGAACGACACCAAGGACAGCACGGGTCTACTTGGAGCGCCTTTGTTTTAACTTGTTATCCATGCGGAAGCAAAGGACAATTTATATAGACTAAACTATATAATCTTATTGCAAATCGCGTTATTATATTTCATACTTCGTGTACCCATCGTGATGCATCGTAGACCCATCGTATGCTAAACACAACGCCGTACAGCCGTCGTATAACTTCGTTTCTCCTTTGAAGACTAATCTTGATAACATCGTAACAACTTCGTTATCGGTTCGCAGCTATTCGTATGTGCAACTTTTCTAATTGTTTAGCCATCGGTTCTTATCGTATACCCTTCGGTTTTGATTTTGATTTCTAGCAAGTTCGGGACTAACTTCGCACGAAGTTGTAATTTTCACATTCATATGTCCATCGTATGTCAAAATCGGGACAGTGTGACGCCAGCATTAGGAAAATTTGGTTCCCTAATGAGTAAGCGAAGACAAAACTCACCCGTAAAAACTGCATGTGAATGATTTAATATAATAATAATAACTTTATTCAAATACTATTGGCCCATATATTGTAATACATACACACATGACATCAATATAAAGTTCACAGTACAAAACACATTCAATACAATACAGACATGTAGAACTATCTATAAAAATAAAGTCATCAATAATTAATGTTCTTCCTTCCTCAGTTCTAATGCCTGTTTGAAGAAAGAGGCAATTATTTTAACTTCTTCAGGTGTTGAGGGGTTTTAAATAATTTTTAGTTTTTCTATTTCAGGTTTTAAACTAAAATCTTTATATTGATTATTTAAATAGTTGATTAATTGAGATCTGATTGATGCATATATCTTACAATGAAAAAAGAAATGACACTCATCCTCTACCAAATTACATTTTAAACATAATCGTTTATTTCTTTCAACTTTTTTATATCTACCTGTTTCTATGTTAAGAAAATGATCGCATAGTCTAAATTTTGAAAAAAGTTGTCTTATTTCATAGTTTGTATTTGAAAGATAAAATTCCTGTGATCCAGTTTTAGATTTAATAAATTTATACAAATATTTTTTATTATTAATTGTAAGATTTTCAATCTTATTTTGAATTAAATTTTCATAATAGAAGTCAATTTTATTTTTTATTTCAGTTTTAAGTGCTTTTGATTGCTTAACAGTTTTACATTCTGTAAACTGTTCAATGCTAGAGTTTATTTCATCCAAAATAGTTGAAACAAAGGAAAACCAGGAGAACACCTTTTCTGAATGTAATTGTTTAGTTAACTCAAATGCCTCCTTTAAAAGAGGATTTAAATTTTCATTGTGTAGTCTAGAAAGATAGACTAAAGCTTGGGTTTTTATAAAACTTTCAACAGGGAGAGCTTCTAGTTCTGCCCTTGAAAAACAGTTTGTGGTACATTTTTTTACTCCCAGAGTAGTTTTTATAAAATTGAGATGTACTTTTTCTATTTGGGTTTTATCTATGAAGGATAGGACATCTATTATCACATTATTTTTTGACCCCCGAGCTTGAGCTCTGTACAAGGGAAGATAGCTATCCATGAAACAGATTTCAGCATTATATGTCATAATAATAATAGGCTGAACTAACTGCTTAAACATATTATATGAAACTTTGACAGGTAATATACCATAGTTCGAAGTATACGATTTTATTGCAAAAAGAACCTTTCCTGCTTTCTTAGCTAAATCTATAGTGCATTTGGCCAAACTGCCATTGTTTACTATGAGGCATCCCAGAAATTTATATTCCTTGACATTTTCAAGTTTTTGTTGATTATATTCTGCAAAAGATTCAATAATTTTTCCTGGTTTATTTTGTATAATCATTGTTTTGGTTTTCTTTACATTCACTGTTAATTGCCATTAATTGCAGTAATTAGATAAATTGTTTAAACTTTTTTGAATACCTGCTTTGTCTTCAGATATCAAAATCAGGTCATCTGCAATTTGCAGACATCCAAGTTTACTTTTTAGGAGTGAGACTGGTGAACAACTAGCTTCACTAAATATATCACTTAAGTCATTTATAAAAATATTAAATAGTGTAGTTATAATACTGTCTCCTTGTCGAACTCCTTTGTTAATTGAAAAAAATCTAGATACCAAATTGTTATGTTTAAAAGCACATCTTGTCTCTTTAAATTGACTTTCTAAAACTTTTAAAAAATATTTTCCTACTCCATAGTTAGTAAGTTTATATAATAGACCATCTCTCCAGATGGAGTCAAAGGCTTATAATAATTCTAATTAAGTAAAGACGGTGTCATCTGCTTTTGTTCAGAGAGAATCATTAAGTTTTTGATGTTTGTACTTATCTAATAGGAGGAAATTCCGTGTTTGTACTCCATAACCTTTCTTGAACAAGGGCAACAACCAAGAAGCAATATAACCATGTGTTAAAAACCTGGTTTTACCAAAAATTTCTTTTGCCTGTACCAACATATATATAGGACCATTTGGGTCTGCATTTTATCTGGTATGCCTACATTGCTTTGTCTTTGACATGGCACTCTATATCACAAAATTATGGTATACTTTACTTGTCCCATAATAATGACAAACTCAGTCTCATTAAAATCAAACCTTCAATGTCGCTCCCCCTTTTTTTGCTATGTCCGCTTCAACTTGCTATGTCCGTTCGTTGAAGCGGACATAGCAAAAAAAGGGGAGCAACATTGAAGGTTTGATTTTAATGAGACTGATGACGAACTACACAAGCTTTATTAGTTGGAGCTGACAAATGCAGCTATACAAAAGTGACAATTAACGAAGAGAAAATTGGTCAACAAGTTTGTCAGAGAGCTTTGTACAAAGTCTTCATAGGGCGTCAGTTAAAAGTTGGACATCCATTTCAAGTGAATTTATTTTTTTAAATGTATTCTGAACACCAGTAGGTGCAAAAATATCTACAGCGGCCATTGAAGACCAACAGTTATACTGAATGTCTTAACGAAAAAGTTTAGACTATTAGTCAACGTGAAGACAAAGTGCCATGCAGATTTCATTGCCTGAATAAGTCTTGAATGAGCCGGAGTCCACATTTTAAAAACGATGAATAGATTGACAAGTCATAAAAAGTTTTGTTTAGAATGTAATAAGTTTTCGATGAAAGTCCACGGGGATATATGAGATCCAAACATATAATAACCAAATAGATCAAGGAGTGCTGAGTGAACGTACATTTTCAATGTTCATATTATACCCCATGCAACAAAGTTGCGAAGGGTATAATGTTTTTGACAGGTCGGTCGGCCGGCCTGCCTGCCTGCCTGCCTGCCTGCCTGCCTGCCTGCCTGCCTGCCCGCCCGTCCGCCCGTCCGTCCGTCCGCAAGAGAGTCCGTCCGTGATCAAAATGTTCTTAACACATTTCTTAGCCATCATCAATTGTAGTCATTTAATATTTAGTATGTAGCTTCAGGTCCATATGGTGGGATATGTTTTCAGGTCTGTCGATTAACTACTTCCTGTTTGACTCGACTCAGACTTTTCCATTGCATTTTCCAAGGTCGAAATTTTCGTACATGTAACAGATTTCTCAGCAACTATTAATCATGGGCTTTTGATCTTTGGCATTAAGCTTTAAGTAGGGGTCCCATATGGTGGGATTCATTTTCAGGTCTTTCGATCATTTACTTCCAGTTTAACGAACCGAATTAATTTTTTTCACTAAATTTTCTGGGTCAAAAATTTTCGTAACAGATTTCTCAACAACTAATAAATACCTGGAAAGACAATATCTCTGACTTTTTTTTTTATTTCTAATTCTAAATAGATAATCTCTATCCATAATGTGGATGCGTGGGGTATGTGAGTGTGCCCACTAAGGTTCTTTCATTTCTGTTGTAGTGATTCATAGACGTCCGCAACATTTGTACAAAATATTGACAATGTATGCTCATTGGATGCCGATTGGCTACAATAACCGCTCATCTATAAGATACTTCATGATCAGCACTTTCCTGGTGCAGATCCAAGGAATGGCGAACCGAGCGTACACCCCCTAAAACTGACAAAATTATATTTTTTGCACAAATTCCACGAAAAAACACTAAAAAACAAAATCAATCTTTTACGCCCCCCTCAACTAAAATCCTGAGGCGGGGGTGTTCTCGAAGCATTCCTATCTTTAAGACCCTTCCAAAGACCTTCTTCACATGCTTTCTTTAAAGTTTAGCTGATATGATGTCAAACCTTGGCAAGAAACAAAATTATGTAAACAGGAATATATTTTGAAGAATTTGTATTATTTTTTTGAAGAATTTGTATTATTTTTTTGAATAAATTATATATTATTAGGGGTATACGTTTGGTGATAAAAAATCATATATAATTATTTTCTGTGGGTATCATTTCTTAAGTGATTTGTTATTTTTGGCTGGATTTCACTTGTGAAAATTCGGGTTATAAAAGGGTGAATGTCGGGCGGGCGGACGGCGGAAGGGGAAAATACTTTCGTAACAGTTTTCTCAGCAACTACTAATCACAGCGTCTTGATGTTTGGTATGCAGCATCAGCATGGATTCCCATAGCGTAAGATTTGATTTCAGGTCTGTCGCTTACCTACTTCCTGTTTACCGACTAGTTTATTTTTGACATTAATGTACAGTAATAGAAAATTTTCGTAACAGTTTTCTCAGCAACTACTTATCACAGCCACTTGATACTTGGGATGCAGCATCAGCATGGGCTCCCATAATGTGGGAGTCGATTTCAGGTCTGTCGCTTACCCACTTCCTGTTAACCGACTTAGTAAATTGTTGACATTAATGTTCAATAATAGAAAATTTTCGTAACAGTTTTCTCAGCAACTACTAATCACAGCCTCTTGATATTTGGAATGCAGCATAAGAGTGAGCTCCCATAACGTGAAGTCCAATTTCAGACCTGTCGCTCACTAACTTCCTGACTTATTTAATTTTTGACATTAATGTTCAATGGTAAAAATTTTCGTAACAGTTTTCTCAGCAACTACTAATCACAGCCATTTAGTATACAGCTTCAGGGTGACGTCCCATAATGTGGGATTCGATTTCAGGCCTGTCGCTCGTCTACTTCCTGTTAAACGAAATCCGACCATTTCTGTCTTTGACCCATTTTTTCTCCGTATTTTCACAGATTTGATTTGTTTACAAAAACTGAGACATGGATTCAAATACTATTAATTAATAGTCTTTAGAAAAAAATATATACCAGAAATAAAGAAATATATATATTTATTTTTCTCCTAAATAAATTTTAGCTTCAGCTTCAGGGTGACGTCCCATAATGTGGGATTCGATTTCAGGCCTGTCGCTCGTCTACTTCCTGTTAAACGAAATCCGACCATTTCTGTCTTTGACCCATTTTTTCTCCGTATTTTCACAGATTTGATTTGTTTACAAAAACTGAGACATGGATTCAAATACTATTAATTAATAGTCTTTAGAAAAAAATATATACCAGAAATAAAGAAATATATATATTTATTTTTCTCCTAAATAAATTTTACGCATAGGCCTAGTCTCAAGCCTGTTTGAATGAATTAGAGCCCACAAAAGTGTGACCTGATCCAAACAGTATAACAGCCAATAAAATCATCAACGATACTGATTTAAAAACACGACGTATGATGACGTCAAATCAAGAAAAACATATGGCCCGAGACCATAGTTATTTTTTCCAAATTTTTAATGCATTTTCAATATAGCCTTATGTGAAATTAAAAAAATCGCACCATTTCTTTTTAAATGAAACTTTGGCCACATAAAGTTCATTAGCTTCCAGAACATTAGTTAAAAATTCAGAAAATCCTACCGTCTAAAAAAATTTTGATTTTTTTTTTAAATTTACACCTAAGAGGGTCAGAAAAGAGGTGCTTGAAAAATGAAAAAATCACCTTTTTGCACTTAGCCGAATCACAACTTTATCAATGAATTTCAAAAAAGATAAAGTTTGATAAATTTATATTATCTTTAATCTCTCATTTCACTCCAAGTTCATCCTTTAGTCATAAAAACTAACATTACAATAGCATTTACAAGAAATACTATGTTTTAATAGGGACTATATTATTGGACAACGAAAATTGAAGGGAGCTAACTGTGGTCTCGTACCTAATAGTCCTCAGAAAAGCCTCAGACAGTCAAATAAAATTATTTTCACATAGAATAGTCTTTTTCCAACTGAACTGCCAAGTTTCAAAGTGATCAGACCAACAATAGTGAAATTATTAGCACTACAAAACACTAGTTGCATATAAGAATTTTGATCGAAAAAACATCAGGAAAATCCATGAGGCCTATTTGGCCAAATTTTTTTTATTTCATAAAAGTTCACCAAACTAATGGCTGAAATCAATAACATTATCCCCTCTGAGCATGGAAAACACAAGTTTCAGTGAAATATCTGCATGGTTTCAAATTTTGACCCTTTCCCATATTTGCGGATAGGAAAATTAGCCATTTTAGCCTTATTGAGGGGTACACGTATGGCCATGAGAATTTTTTAAGAAAGGAAATGAAATGTTGAGACAAAAAGGGGTTTAAAATGTTAAATACATAATAAGCTTACAAAATAAAACAAAAAAACACCATATTCATATGAAAAATATGTTATAAATAGTGTCTAGGAGTGGATAAATGGTGTAATTTCAAAATGCTTTTTCCCTACACATCACTAAAAACTAATGTTTGAGGGTAAAACAATGTAACAAATGCAACAACTTGCAACAATAAAGGTGTATTTAGTATGAGATGATGATGATGATGAACAGAATTTAACAGCAAAAAGACTAGTCATTGCACTTTAGATGAAAATTGGTTCAAGACTCGTGTGCAAAATAAGGAAAAACGGCCAAATCTACAGCAAGAAATGGGGGATATTTTCAATCCTGTGACTTTTTCTATGAAATCCAGAGACCTTTCATGTGCTATTTTGTGTTGTTTAGCTATTTTTCAGTTTATTCTGACTGTTTTTTCTATAATATACCCTATACAGAAAGATTACATTGATATGGCATTCATAGGTCCAACACAAAAAAGCTTATCTGCTGCCGCAGCCCCATTTTGCAAGTAGTAAAATAATTTTTTTTCAGAAATAATTTATAAAGTCTAGTTTAAACAGTTTCATTACATCATATAAGAAGATTTATAGCTGTTGTAGCCCTCTGGAAGTCATAATCTGCAAGCATTGGCCCTATAAATGTTTAAATAATACAAAACAGGCCATTACCATTGAAAATCCCATAGACATACAAATATGGCTAAATATGGCAAATATTGGGATAAACTCATGAAATAAAGGCTGAAATTGAAAGAACTTATTAATCTAAACAACTTTAAAACCATTAATGGCATTGCAAAATAATTCTAAGAGGTGTAAATAGGCCATTCTTACCCCTCTAATAAGGCCCGAGACCATAGTTATTTTTTCCAAATTTTTAATGCATTTTCAATATAGCCTTATGTGAAATTAAAAAAATCGCACCATTTCTTTTTAAATGAAACTTTGGCCACATAAAGTTCATTAGCTTCCAGAACATTAGTTAAAAATTCAGAAAATCCTACCATCTAAAAAAATTTTGATTTTTTTTTTAAATTTACACCTAAGAGGGTCAGAAAAGAGGTGCTTGAAAAATGAAAAAATCACCTTTTTGCACTTAGCCGAATCACAACTTTATCAATGAATTTCAAAAAAGATAAAGTTTGATAAATTTATATTATCTTTAATCTCTCATTTCACTCCAAGTTCATCCTTTAGTCATAAAAACTAACATTACAATAGCATTTACAAGAAATACTATGTTTTAATAGGGACTATATTATTGGACAACGAAAATTGAAGGGAGCTAACTGTGGTCTCGTACCTAATAGTCCTCAGAAAAGCCTCAGACAGTCAAATAAAATTATTTTCACATAGAATAGTCTTTTTCCAACTGAACTGCCAAGTTTCAAAGTGATCAGACCAACAATAGTGAAATTATTAGCACTACAAAACACTAGTTGCATATAAGAATTTTGATCGAAAAAACATCAGGAAAATCCATGAGGCCTATTTGGCCAAATTTTTTTATTTCATAAAAGTTCACCAAACTAATGGCTGAAATCAATAACATTATCCCCTCTGAGCATGGAAAACACAAGTTTCAGTGAAATATCTGCATGGTTTCAAATTTTGACCCTTTCCCATATTTGCGGATAGGAAAATTAGCCATTTTAGCCTTATTGAGGGGTACACGTATGGCCATGAGAATTTTTTAAGAAAGGAAATGAAATGTTGAGACAAAAAGGGGTTTAAAATGTTAAATACATAATAAGCTTACAAAATAAAACAAAAAAACACCATATTCATATGAAAAATATGTTATAAATAGTGTCTAGGAGTGGATAAATGGTGTAATTTCAAAATGCTTTTTCCCTACACATCACTAAAAACTAATGTTTGAGGGTAAAACAATGTAACAAATGCAACAACTTGCAACAATAAAGGTGTATTTAGTATGAGATGATGATGATGATGAACAGAATTTAACAGCAAAAAGACTAGTCATTGCACTTTAGATGAAAATTGGTTCAAGACTCGTGTGCAAAATAAGGAAAAACGGCCAAATCTACAGCAAGAAATGGGGGATATTTTCAATCCTGTGACTTTTTCTATGAAATCCAGAGACCTTTCATGTGCTATTTTGTGTTGTTTAGCTATTTTTCAGTTTATTCTGACTGTTTTTTCTATAATATACCCTATACAGAAAGATTACATTGATATGGCATTCATAGGTCCAACACAAAAAAGCTTATCTGCTGCCGCAGCCCCATTTTGCAAGTAGTAAAATAATTTTTTTTCAGAAATAATTTATAAAGTCTAGTTTAAACAGTTTCCTTACATCATATAAGAAGATTTATAGCTGTTGTAGCCCTCTGGAAGTCATAATCTGCAAGCATTGGCCCTATAAATGTTTAAATAATACAAAACAGGCCATTACCATTGAAAATCCCATAGACATACAAATATGGCTAAATATGGCAAATATTGGGATAAACTCATGAAATAAAGGCTGAAATTGAAAGAACTTATTAATCTAAACAACTTTAAAACCATTAATGGCATTGCAAAATAATTCTAAGAGGTGTAAATAGGCCATTCTTACCCCTCTAATAAGGCCCGAGACCATAGTTATTTTTTCCAAATTTTTAATGCATTTTCAATATAGCCTTATGTGAAATTAAAAAAATCGCACCATTTCTTTTTAAATGAAACTTTGGCCACATAAAGTTCATTAGCTTCCAGAACATTAGTTAAAAATTCAGAAAATCCTACCATCTAAAAAAATTTTGATTTTTTTTTTAAATTTACACCTAAGAGGGTCAGAAAAGAGGTGCTTGAAAAATGAAAAAATCACCTTTTTGCACTTAGCCGAATCACAACTTTATCAATGAATTTCAAAAAAGATAAAGTTTGATAAATTTATATTATCTTTAATCTCTCATTTCACTCCAAGTTCATCCTTTAGTCATAAAAACTAACATTACAATAGCATTTACAAGAAATACTATGTTTTAATAGGGACTATATTATTGGACAACGAAAATTGAAGGGAGCTAACTGTGGTCTCGTACCATATGGTATTCAATCATTTAAAGGGTTCGGCTACTCATTAACGAGTTACAAACACCGAAAACACACTCATTAACGGACAATTTTGGCCTGGTAATGCATTTCACCTATAAGTTTTTCTCAACACGATGCGTTGATTTTTTACAATCTTAAACTGCTCAGATACAAGATTATTCTGTATGAAATAGGGTCTAATTAATGATAAGCAAGTCGCCTTTCAATACTTTGAAGAAATGACTTATTGGAAAACATTTTGCTTTACAGCAGTTGCTTCAAAAATAGCTACGCGTCGGACAGATACATTTCATTTAATTTTTTCAAAGACCCCATATATTTTGAAAAAAAAGTGTTTTCTTACAAAAGGAGTAGGGGCGATAAGGTCTGTTTTTGGCCTAAAATTTTACCCAATTCTCAACATTTGAATATTGTTTTCAAATGCTGATAAAATATTTATTAAATAACCCAAAAATGAGAAACAAAATTTACCTTTACTGATTGTTTTGGAAAAAAATACGAATGAAAATTACTCTCATTCAGGAAATCGCTTATTTGCGTATATTTTCAACATTTTAAAGATTCATTTGGACTAGAAAGTATCTCCGCACACGGGAAACAACTAAATATTTTTTACAGATTGTAGATACGGCTTACATAAACCTTCCCTAAAAATATAAACTTGTTTCTCGTGTGCGGACGATATCTTCTGCTTTAAACTGAACCATGAAAACGACCAGAATTTCACATATTTTGCCATTTTTGCTAAAATCACTATAATTATGATGTCATTATGACACTGCAATACAAAAAAAAAAGTGATGCAATTTTTTAAGTTCCTTTTTATGATAGTTTTTATATGCGCATTTGTGTGCGGCGTGCAAATTCCAGGTTTTTGCACAAAACTAAAATCAAATGAAAAATGATATATTTTAAATGTTTCCCGCCATACACGTCTTTAGAAAAACTCATTCTTTGTACCCCCTAATGCCTTACAGGCGGATTAAAGATTGAGATATTTTCAATTTAGAAGATAAAAGAGAAGACTGTCAATTTTGATAATTAGGCTTTTTTTTCTCTCAGTTTTGACATGTTTGTTTAATTAGCTCTATTGTTATTGTATTGTGTCTTAATCTTAATGTGACAGTGGAAAAGTCACATGGTCACATTAATCCGAGAAGTCATACCTATGTCCGAAATCTGTCGAGAAAAGAACGTTAAATTCAGTTGCCGCGTTTAGTGAATTAAAAAAGACTGCAAATGGAAGGCCTCTACGTATTTGCTGTGGTGCTTTCACTTACATCAACTCTAATATCAGTGAGTTTTGGACAATCTCCATCTCCATCTCTATACAGTGAAATAATCAAAGGCTACGAAAAACAAGTGATGCCGACTTGGAACAAATATGGAAAGGAAGCATTAAAACTGGAAATAGACTTTCTTCCTGGATATTTATCAAAGTTTGATGAAATGAATGAGGAAATAACCCTTTTACTTTCTATGAAAATCAACTGGACCGACCCAAGACTGGCATGGGACTTCAACGAGCATAAACAATTTTCTCTTATTGCTACAACTGAAGACATTTGGCTTCCTTATTTGTATTTATTAAATAGTGCGGATGAGTTAAAGCCGGTCGGACATGAAACTGATTTCTATACGAGACTTATGTATGGAGGTGAAATTATATGGAGACCTGCTGCGAAATTCAAAGCTGTTTTACCCCAAATGTTCTTCACTTTCCATTCGATACACAGAGGTGCAAGTTCATGTTCCAAATGTTAGGTGTACCTCATGCGGAAGTGCATTTTATACTTCCATCAGAAAAGCCTGATATGACTTACTTTTTTCCAAATTCGGACTGGAAGGTTGGCTATATCCTCATTCTTCCCCGTGTTCTTTAAAAAGGGGGAAGCATTTTTTTACCCTTGATTTCTTCGCAATTGCCTTGTTCTTTTAAAGGAAAAACATAAACCAACTATTACCATTGAATTTAAACAAAGAAAGAATGAAAACATTACATTTATAATGAGTGACAAACTTCCCCGTATTCATGAGTTACGGGACCAAAGATATAATTGACATTCTTCCCCGTATGTTATAAATACTGTTGACAAACTTCCCCGTACGGGGAAAAATCAGGACATTATATAAGAGCGTTTTCTATAGAAATGCGACATTATATAAGGGTGTTTCCTATAGGAATACAACAGTATAATTCGACATTTAGAAGCTTATCCTAGCGTCTGAAAGGGTTTTCTTTGGGGAGGACATATAAAAAAAGGGGCATGGAATATTTTGGGGGGAAAGAAAGAATGAAAACACTACATTTATAATGAGTGACAAACTTCCCCGTATTCATGAGTTACGGGACCAAAGATATAATTGACATTCTTCCCCGTATGTTATAAATACTGTTGACAAACTTCCCCGTACGGGGAAAAATCAGGACATTATATAGGAGCGTTTTCTATAGAAATGCAACATTATATAAGGAACAGTATAATCACTGTATGGAAAGAGCGAAAGGGAAAAGCGGTTGATTTCTGTGCCCCGATGTAGTTTACTGCTGTGCTCAAAATGGAGTCGTCTGTTTTTTCTGCCTTTTTACTTAATTATTAAATAATTACATATCCTGCATTGTCGGTGATTTCAACATTAGATAGTAACGATTTAGTTTATTCAAGTTTTACTTGCATTTTTATGTCATAAGCTATTTTGATCATAAAAAGTCATCATTTTATAAATAAAACACCTTTTTTGGAAGAATTACATTAATAAAACACTTTCAGATGAAATTAAAGTGAACAAAAACTGTTCATCGTGTATTTAAGTATATATATATAACTCTATTGTTGATAAATAAAGTTTAATTATGCAAAGGTTCAAGACGGATCGATGAAATAAGATTAGGTGTTAAAATTTGCACCGCGAATGTATATTTCTGTGCTGATTTTCTACATGCGAATGTATATTTCAGAGCCCGCGGAAGTTTATTTGTGTGGTTGCGAATGTTTTGTTCTGAGTTATAAATACTTGGCCATAGAAAATCAGATCAAATAATGGAAATATAACTTTAGTTCTAACTGTAAACCAGGGGACAGGTGAATGAAGCTGTCCTAAGCTGTATCCTAAACAATGTCCTATGACTTAAAATGAGATGTAGAAAGGATCATCCTTAGACGCTTCCTAGGATGTAAAACAAAACCATCTTAGGGTAACCTTAAATAGGACCATCCTTATACGAATTTAGGATAATCCTGAATAGCAATTTGTCATGCATTTACGCCGATGTGAAGGCGTTTGAAAAAAAACTTGAAGTTTTTTGTTTTACATTTTTAAATGCAAAATAGATTTAAGCATTTTTATTGAATTGCCTTTGTTTTTTTTGTTTTTTTTTAGAGAATAAAAATAATTTATTGCAATATCATTGCATTTCTTCATTCATTTTTGTTCTGCGCGTTGCACTTATCACTTATATCAAAAGTAAATCCCTAGGTTTGGGAAGCAAATATCCACATGAACTGTTAAATGTTAATTTCAAAAGTCTAGTACTACAAACATTAGAATATCGTCAAAATGTAACTGGTAAAACGCCAATATATGGGTCACTATTTGGAAAATTTAATCAATGGCAAAAATATCTTAGTTTGCTAAACTTTGTAGAAAGTAAAATATCAAAAATTCGAGTTGGGCCACATGCAACCCTAATTCAAGGGGATAAAACCTATTTCAGACATTTTTTTTTAAATTTAAAGTCACAAGGGTGGTCCTAGGACAACAATTTTTACAACCTTAATTACAGACCAAATTTAGGACGTGCCATTTTTTAGAATGCCTTCAATAACACGACTTAGGACCGAGACATGTCCAAAGACCATCCTTAGACATGTCCTAATCCTTAACACGGCCCCAGGATAATTTTAAAACAAGTGTTCATTTACAATTCCTGTCTAAACCATCTAATATTTTACTTATTCTATAAATTACAAAAATAATATATAAAGCTCTTTTAAACAAAGCACGACAAAATTAATTGGTGATAAAATCTATATTTATACAGAATAGAATAGAATAGTATGTATTGAGTTATTTTTGTAGGCTGTAAACCTGGGATTTTTTTTCGCGCCGTCTTTGCTTTTCCTGGAAGCACTTCTGAGTTTTAGTTAACACAGTCTTAAATTTGCACAGTAATCGTATTGTCCATTTAGACTAAAATGAAGGACACATATCGCGCCGTGTATTTTTTCAATTTAGGTGCAGCAATGTCTGCGAAAATCGCAAAATAAAACTGTCTCGATAATTTCCTGCTATACAGTATTCGGTTTGTTTATGATTACATTTCAAAATAACATTCCGAACAACAAAACTAACAGTTTTATACCCAACTTCAATAGACAATGGGGGTTCCAAAACATCACCAAAGTCAACAACGGTTATTGTAAGTTTTTTATTCATCTGGTACAATGTTTTTTCCATTTAAAATTTCATCTTCTGGTCTCAAATCAAATTTTAAATGTTTAAACTTGTTCTTTTTCTCATCCACTCTAATTTTGATATTTACTTTTTCCTCGGGATGGTTATGGACAAAATGCAAAATTGTGTCGTTTAATATGCCAGAAAAAAATCACAACATTCGCATTTTAATTTATCCATATTATATATTATATAAAAAAAATATTTCCATTAGTGCCATTCTATAACATCAAACAATAAAAAATAATTATAATAAAAATAAATAGCACAGAAATAAACTACAACAGTTTTTGCTGCACAGAAATCAACATTCGTGAACTCGGAAATAAACGTTAGCATTTCTTTAACCCATTTTATTGAGTGTTTACAAAACAACAAATCAGTTACTTATTGTAGGTTTTTTGTTAACCTTTCATAAGATATCCATCAAATAAAGATTAAAAACGCAAACTGCTACTTAGAAATGAGTTTTTCTATAAATTAAAGGCTTTTTCTATTCTGATAAGATTTATCAGAACACATAAATAAACTTTCGCTACTTTGAAAACTGCTCTCAAATAAACTACAGCGTGCACAGAACTTAACAGCAGCAGGGCACACAATAAACATTCGCCTCATAAGTTAAACACAGCTGTAAAATCATTTGAGAGGACTATTACTAATCTTCGACAGTAGAATATATTCTAAAGTATTATAAAGAATATTTACACTTACCAATTGCTTACAGATGTACCAAAGAATTATGCGATTTTCAACATTTTAACTTTTTTGTTTTTTCATTGCGATATTTCTTACATTACTTATCTATTGATTTAAAACTTGTTAGAAAACAATAGAGTGACAAGTAAGAAACTACAAATGAACCTTAACAACACTAGTATATCTATTTTTCTACCTAAATGAGATATTTTCGTCTTCCTGATGTTTACAATCATCTGTTTTACCCACAATACAACAATAACACAGGAGTAAACTACACCGGGGCACAGAAATCAACCGTTTTTCCCTTTCGCTCTTTCCATACAGTGATAATTCGACATTTAGAAGCTTATCCTAGCGTCTGAAAGGGTTTTCTTTGGGGAGGACATATAAAAAAAAGGGGCATGGAATATTTTGGGGGGAAAGAAAGAATGAAAACACTACATTTATAATGAGTGACAAACTTCCCCGTATTCATGAGTTACGGGACCAAAGATATAATTGACATTCTTCCCCGTATGTTATAAATACTGTTGACAAACTTCCCCGTACGGGGAAAAATCAGGACATTATATAAGAGCGTTTTCTATAGAAATGCGACATTATATAAGGGCGTTTCCTATAGGAATACAACAGTATGATTCGACATTTAGAAGCTTATCCTAGCGTCTGAAAGGGTTTTCTTTGGGGAGGACATATAAAAAAAGGGGCATGGAATATTTTGGGGGGAAAGAAAGAATGAAAACACTACATTTATAATGAGTGACAAACTTCCCCGTATTCATGAGTTACGGGACCAAAGATATAATTGACATTCTTCCCCGTATGTTATAAGTACTGTTGACAAACTTCCCCGTACGGGGAAAAATCAGGACATTATATAAGAGCGTTTTCTATAGAAATGCGACATTATATAAGAGCGTTTTCTATAGGAATACAACAGTATAATTCGACATTTAGAAGCTTATCCTAGCGTCTGAAAGGGTTTTCTTTGGGGAGGACATATAAAAAAAGGGGCATGGAATATTTTGGGGGGAAAGAAAGAATGAAAACACTACATTTATAATGAGTGACAAACTTCCCCGTATTCATGAGTTACGGGACCAAAGATATAATTGACATTCTTCCCCGTATGTTATAAGTACTGTTGACAAACTTCCCCGTACGGGGAAAAATCAGGACATTATATAAGAGCGTTTTCTATAGAAATGCGACATTATATAAGGGCGTTTCCTATAGGAATACAACAGTATGATTCGACATTTAGAAGCTTATCCTAGCGTCTGAAAGGGTTTTCTTTGGGGAGGACATATAAAAAAAGGGGCATGGAATATTTTGGGGGGAAAGAAAGAATGAAAACACTACATTTATAATGAGTGACAAACTTCCCCGTATTCATGAGTTACGGGACCAAAGATATAATTGACATTCTTCCCCGTATGTTATAAGTATTGTTGACAAACTTCCCCGTACGGGGAAAAATCAGGACATTATATAAGAGCGTTTTCTATAGAAATGCGACATTATATAAGAGCGTTTTCTATAGGAATACAACAGTTTAATTCAGCATTAACAAGCTTATCCTAGCGTTTGAAAGGGTTTTCTTTGGGGAGGACATATAATAAAAAGGGGCATGGAATATTTTGGGGGGAAAGAAAGAATGAAAACACTACATTTATAATGAGTGACAAACTTCCCCGTATTCATGAGTTACGGGACCAAAGATATAATTGACATTCTTCCCCGTATGTTATAAATACTGTTGACAAACTTCCCCGTACGGGGAAAAATCAGGACATTATATAAGAGCGTTTCTATAGAAATGCGACATTTCTATAGAAATGCGACATTATATAAGAGCGTTTTGTATAGGAATACAACAGTTTAATTCAGCATTAACAAGCTTATCCTAGCGTCTGAAAGGGTTTTCAGTTGACATTTACCTATAACAGTATACTTTTCAGTATATTGTTACGTTTTATTCCGTTAATATGTGTTTGTACATAGACATGATAAAATAAATGATAAAGCAACTAATTACATAATGTCAATCACGTACGCATTGTTTTCAATTCATTGGTGCCATCTACCTAAACATTTTTCATATATACGTTTTATTCCGTTTACAGTGGTTGCTGCTTGTGCAAGGACGGAATAAACCTCATTAAATATATTGAAATAGATACAACAACCTTTTCAGTTTATTCATACGTTTTATTCCGTTAATATTTGTTTGTTGATAAAGCAACTACTAGTACTGTAATTATACCTCATTTCAATCACGTACGCATTGTTTTCCATTCATAGATTCCATCTACTCAAACATTTTTGTTTTCATAAATACTTTTTATTCCGTTTATGGTGGTTGCTGCTTGTGCAAGGACGGAATAAACCTCATTAAATAAATTGATATGGTCATTATATTGGGAAAGATATAGCTTTTATATTTATTAAATTTGTTAACACATAAATAGAGTGAGAGAGAGAGAGAGAGAGAGAGAGAGAGAGAGAGAGAGACAGAGAGAGACAGAGAGAGAGAGAGAGAGAGAAAGGGAGAGAGAGAAAGGGAGAGAGAGAGAGAGAGAGAGAGAGAGAGAGAAAGGGAGAGAGATATAGAGAGAGATTAAGAGTTTTCTTTTTATAGTAATGATTAAAACACTAAACATACGTTTTATTCCGTTAATATTTGTTTGTACATAGACATAATAAAGAAAATGATAAAGCAACCACTAGAACTGTAATTACATAATTTCAATCACGTACGCATTGTTTTCCATTCATAGGTTCCATCTACTCAAACATTTTTGTTTTCATAAATACTTTTTATTCTGTTTATGGTGGTTGCTGCTTGTGCAAGGACGGAATAAACCTCATTAAATAAATTGATATGGTCATTATATTGGGAAAGATATAGCTTTTATATTTATTAAATTTGTTAACACATAAATAGAGTGAGAGAGAGAGAGAGAGAGAGAGAGAGAGAGAGAGAGAGAGAGAAAGGGAGAGAGATATAGAGAGGGATTAAGAGTTTTCTTTTTATAGTAATGATTAAAACACTAAACATACGTTTTATTCCGTTAATATTTGTTTGTACATAGACATAATAAAGAAAATGATAAAGCAACCACTAGAACTGTAATTACATAATTTCAATCACGTACGCATTGTTTTCAAATCATTGGTTCCATCTACCTAAACATTTTTCATATATACGTTTTATTCCGTTTACAGTGGTTGCTGCTTGTGCAAGGACGGAATAAACCTCATTAGATAAATTGAAATAGATACAACAACCTTTTCAGTTTATTCATACGTTTTATTCCGTTAATATTTGTTTGTACATAGACATAATAAAATAAATGATAAAGCAACCACTAGTACTGTAATTATACCTAATTTCAATCACGTACGCATTGTTTTCCATTCATAGGTTCCATCTACTCAAACATTTTTGTTTTCATAAAAACTTTTTATTCCGTTTATGGTGGTTGCTGCTTGTGCAAGGACGGAATAAACCTCATTAAATAAATTGATATGGTCATTATATTGGGAAAGATATAGCTTTTATATTTATTAAATTTGTTAACACATAAATAGAGTGAGAGAGAGAGAGAGACAGAAGAGAGAGAGAGAGAGAGAGAGAGAAAGGGAGAGAGAGAGAGAGAGAAAGGGAGAGAGATATAGAGAGAGATTAAGAGTTTTCTTTTTATAGTAATGATTAAAACACTAAACATACGTTTTATTCCGTTAATATTTGTTTGTACATAGACATAATGAAGAAAATGATAAAGCAACCACTAGTACTGTAATTACATAATTTCAATCACGTACGCATTGTTTTCAATTCATTGGTTCCATCTACCTAAACATTTTTCATATATACGTTTTATTCCGTTTACAGTGGTTGCTGCTTGTGCAAGGACGGAATAAACCTCATTAAATAAATTGATATGGTCATTATATTGGGAAAGATATAGCTTTTATATTTATTAAATTTGTTAACACATAAATAGAGTGAGAGAGAGAGAGAGAGAGAGAGAGAGAGAGAGAGAGAGAGAAAGGGAGAGAGATATAGAGAGGGATTAAGAGTTTTCTTTTTATAGTAATGATTAAAACACTAAACATACGTTTTATTCCGTTAATATTTGTTTGTACATAGACATAATAAAGAAAATGATAAAGCAACCACTAGAACTGTAATTACATAATTTCAATCACGTACGCATTGTTTTCAAATCATTGGTTCCATCTACCTAAACATTTTTCATATATACGTTTTATTCCGTTTACAGTGGTTGCTGCTTGTGCAAGGACGGAATAAACCTCATTAGATAAATTGAAATAGATACAACAACCTTTTCAGTTTATTCATACGTTTTATTCCGTTAATATTTGTTTGTACATAGACATAATAAAATAAATGATAAAGCAACCACTAGTACTGTAATTATACCTAATTTCAATCACGTACGCGTTGTTTTCCATTCATAGGTTCCATCTACTCAAACATTTTTGTTTTCATAAAAACTTTTTATTCCGTTTATGGTGGTTGCTGCTTGTGCAAGGACGGAATAAACCTCATTAAATAAATTGATATGGTCATTATATTGGGAAAGATATAGCTTTTATATTTATTAAATTTGTTAACACATAAATAGAGTGAGAGAGAGAGAGAGACAGAAGAGAGAGAGAGAGAGAGAGAGAGAAAGGGAGAGAGAGAGAGAGAGAAAGGGAGAGAGATATAGAGAGAGATTAAGAGTTTTCTTTTTATAGTAATGATTAAAACACTAAACATACGTTTTATTCCGTTAATATTTGTTTGTACATAGACATAATGAAGAAAATGATAAAGCAACCACTAGTACTGTAATTACACAATTTTAATCACTTACGCATTGTTTTCCATTCATATTCTATATCTACCCAAACATTTTTCGTAAATACCTTTTATTCCGTTTATGGTGTTTGCTGCTTGTACAAGGACGGAATAAACCTCATTAAATATATTGATATGGTCATTATATTCGGAAAGATATAGCTTAAATATTTATTAAATTTGTTAACACATAAAGAGAGAAAGAGAGGGAGGGAGAGAGATAGGGGGGAGAGATAAAGAGTTTTCTTACTTATAGTAATGATTTTAACAGTAAACGTACGTTTTATTCCGTTAATATTACTTTGTACATCATTTACCATACAAAATGTATTATACAAGTAGACCTTTTTCCCCATATATGATAAATGTAAGTTACATTCTTCCTCGTATGGGGTACATTCAGGACATAATACAAGTTATAAAAAGAACTTTAACAAAGTCTGCGTTGTGCAAGGACGGAATAAACCTCATTAACTAAATTGAAATTGATACAACCTTTTCAGTTTATTCATGCATTTTATTCCGTTAATATATTGTTTGTACATAGACATAATTAAATAAATGATAAAGCAACCACTAGTACTGTAATTACATAATTTCATTCACTTACGCATTGTTTTCCATTCATAGGTTCCATCTACCCAAACATTTTTAATAAATACGTTTTATTCCGTATTTATGTTTGTAACAATTAATTATAAATGCGTTTTCATTCTGTTAATAACCCTTTGTACAAGGACGGAATAAACCTCATCATAAAATAGTATACTGATTGAATTAAACAAATTTCAAACATGTTTTGAACTGTTATAAATAAAAAATATCATAAAAGATTCAGAAAATACAGTTTAATTTTAATTGTGACAAATTTCCCCGTACGGGGAAGAATGAGGATATAGCCGGAAGGTTGAGGGTATGACACAAACAAGGTTGAAAAAGTTACCACAGGTAACACTTAACTTAACAATAAGGCGACAATCCATGTACTACATAGTGACAGTCCTACTGCCTACACTGATGTTTGCCTTTATGAACCCACTGGTGTTTTGTTTACCTGCCGAATCAGGAGAAAGGATTTCACTTGGAATGACAATTTTACTTGCTTATGCTATTTTTTTTACCATAGTAGCATCATCTATCCCAGGAAAATCGGACCCCATTTGTGTTATCATTCTTGCTCTGGTTCTGATCATGGTCGTCAGTGGACTAGTCATCATATTTACAATCATCAGTGCTCATTACTACTTTAAGGAAGAAACAGACGATGTATGGGCGTGTCTAAAATGGTTAGTGACAAAATTAAGGAATAGGAAGGATTGCTTTATGACAAAATCAGAAGTTTCGGGTAAAGACATTGCTCAAGTCCTCGATATTATATTTTGTATTCTCTCTTACTGTTTGTTCATAGCAATTCTGGTAGCATACTTTATATATATCGCTGTTGTTTGACCAATTGTATTACTTACAAGAGTTTAGGATTATTGAAATAAGTATTATACATGTAATGTCTAATATTTCCTCTTTACGCCCGAGCCGCTTTAAGCATGTTAGTTGATGTTATGAACTTATGACGTGCCTTTTTTCCTCGAAACAATATATATCTGTGGCACTGCTGGACTAAAGACTAGTATTTTTAGTACACAAACAATATGTGCGACTTAGGCACCGACCATTTGATTTTCGGGGGGGGGGGGGCGCTGGGATTTAAAAACATATATATTCTGGCTCTGATTTTTGGCCAAAAAATAGTCTGGTCAATTTTCTAGCATTGAGTGTATCGGAAAATATAAGCTGGCTCGCGCAGCGGTCGAAAAAAAAAAATCCCGGCTTGAGTGAAAATCCCAGCCCCCCCCCCCGAAAAATCAAATGGTCGGTGCCTTATCACATGTACAGAATTTGTATTATTATGTATATATCATATTCAAATTATTTTTTTTTCGTAATAAAGTTTTTTTGAACGAACATTGAAATACAATGCTTTTTACACCAAGTCTTCGTACATGTAACTAAATTTCGGCTATTCAGGTACATTTGATGTCACTCACCCAATTTGTTGTAATTTAAGAATTCCCTTGAGCCTGGATTGCAAAACTAATTCTTATTTCTTAACAAACGTAGCCTGTACTGTAGCTGTTATCTAGGCGGTCATATCTTGGAAAGCATCGAGCTGTAAAAAGTTTTAAAACCTATCGTCAGATAACTTCAGTCCAGTTTAGACTTTTGCATAATATTTTGGGCTTGAGATTTAAGCCAGCAACAGCTTTTATGTATCTACAGTATATTACATTCTGAAAAAAATATTGAAATGTCATCTTTTACCTTAAGGGGCATAACTTCTAGATAAAATGGTATTCTGAAAACTTTGACCAAATAGAGATTTCCATAAAATATTTAATTCTATAAAAGAGTCTACAACCTTATCTACAAAAAGGAAGCAAAGGATTACCAAAGCGGCATTCGAATATCGTAAGTACGAAAAGGCTAGAGACAAAGTTAGTAGACATTATCGACAAGACGGATAAAAAAAGAGAAACACACAATATGACAAAAATACACACTTGTACACAACTCAACGCAAGTCGAAACAAAAATGAAATCAGCTGCCCAGGACACGATCGACTTTCTGGTTGTTATCACACCCGTCTTGTGACGTTTCCAACAACCAATTTAGTGTAGGTCAAATCCGACGGTAGTCGACTGGTCTTAGTTGCTGATTTCAATACCACAATAGTAATCGCTAGCAAATAACCACTTCAGGTTGTTGGATCGTAAATCCTGAATTATAATTAAGAAATCCAAACTTTCCTACCCGTAAGGAAATTGGTTTTATGACTTCATAAATTCCTTTAGATTTTTTTATAGAATTATTAATTTGATTTTGCACTGCAAGCATATCTCATTAGACTACCAGTAAATGAGGCAGTATATTGGGGCTCCTCATGGGGGGTACCAGGAATCAAGTAATTAGCATTTCTTTGCCAAAGTAATCAAATAATCATATATTTTTTAGAAATGTAATCAAAAACTTTTCCCAATAGGAATCGAGTAATCAAAAATTCAACTTTGGTAATCAAATAATCATTAAATATTTGCTCTTGTAATCAAGTATTAAATCACCTTTAAAATGGCCTAGGAATCATGTAATCAAAAACCCCATGAGAAGGCATTATATTACTTAGTTTAGTTTGTCGAACATTAAGGGAGTACGAGCCTGATTTTTTTAATTAAAAGTTAATAAAAATAGACAATTTGAAAAGAATTGCTCAAAATAACTAGACTTTATGAAAAAGTTTTCAAAAACATGGAGCTCTTTCCAAGATATAAGCACCTTAAAATATGGCGGGAAAAAAACTTCTCTAGATTTTTGATAGGAATTACATATGTACATTGAAAAGTTTTCTTTTGTTTTTAACATAGAAATTATAATTAAAAAATGTTTATAAGGACCTTCTCTAACTAGTTTCGAACACATTTTAGAAAAAACATGTTGGAAAATTCCGTAAGTTTTAAAGTCCTTGACGTTGATTTTGTGCAAAAAATATAATTTTGTCAATTTTAGGGGATGGGGCGTAGCCCCGGTACGCCGTTCCTTAGATCCACGCCAGATATCTATAAACTGTGCCAATAAAGTTTTCGGTTTTAAAAGCTCGTTAAAGCCTGCGTTGTTCGTTGACCGACTTATTTATATTGTTTGGTTTTACTTGCCGAAAAGCTTGAGAAAATATTCATTAGATAAAAGTTTCAAATGTTCACTGTTACGTGTGGAACGCCGTAACTGCCTCCTTATGACAAGATTTCATTATATGCTTATCATTACATATTATACGCTTATCATTCAAAATTATACGCTTATCATTCGACATTATACGATTATCATTTGACATTATACGCTTATCATTCGACATTATACGATTATCATTCAACATTATACGATTATCATTCAATATTATACGCTTATCATTTGACATTATACGCTTATCATTCGACATTATACGATTATCATTTGACATTATACGCTTATCATTCGACATTATACGATTATCATTCAACATTATACGATTATCATTCAACATTATACGATTATCATTCGACATTATACGCTTATCATTCAACATTATACGATTATCATTCAACATTATACGCTTTTCATTCAACATTATACGTTTATCATTCGACATTATACGATTATCATTTGACATTATACGCTTATCATTCAACATTATACGCTTATCATTTGACATTATACACTTATCATTCAACATTTTATGCTTATCATTTAATATTTGACATTATTTATGAACCACGCTCATTTTCGCGTTTCCGGTTCCGTTTGAGCAACATTTGATTACAAATGGCCGAATCACAGATACAGATGTCACATGTTCTTCAAAAGATTGGCTTAAGTCATGCAACAACTGCATTTGAAGTACAGAAAATAACACCAGACATAGTTGGATTGTTATCTAGACATGACCTCGAATCTTTAGGAGTGAAAAAATCTTCAGATATGATGGCTTTAAGGGTTGAATGTATCAAATATGGAAACAAACCACCAATCATGTCCTCCGACTCTTACGCACATCGAAGTTATAACAGTGACAAATACGTCGGATAAAGGTATGGAAAACGTCGCTGTCGCTGATTTTATGCTGGAAAAGAATGGCCAGGGAAGCATGATAACAGGACCGAGCACTGATAAATCAGCGCATCAAACGTTTGTGGAGAGATGTGTTTGAAGGGGTGTTAAGTTATTTTTACGACCTTTTTTATTATATGGAAGATCTGGGTGTACTCGATCCTTTAAATGAGATTCATCTGGCTTGTCTTCATTACATTTTCTAAAATGAAATCAACAGGAGATTAACATTGGAAGAATCATCGACAAGAGCTTCTCCAATTCCCTTGAGCCTGGATTGCAAAACTAATTCTTATTTCTTAACAAACGTAGCCTGTACTGTAGCTGTTATCTAGGCGGTCATATCTTGGAAAGCATCGAGCTGTAAAAAGTTTTAAAACCTATCGTCAGATAACTTCAGTCCAGTTTAGACTTTTGCATAATATTTTGGGCTTGAGATTTAAGCCAGCAACAGCTTTTATGTATCTACAGTATATTACATTCTGAAAAAAATATTGAAATGTCATCTTTTACCTTAAGGGGCATAACTTCTAGATAAAATGGTATTCTGAAAACTTTGACCAAATAGAGATTTCCATAAAATATTTAATTCTATAAAAGAGTCTACAACCTTATCTACAAAAAGGAAGCAAAGGATTACCAAAGCGGCATTCGAATATCGTAAGTACGAAAAGGCTAGAGACAAAGTTAGTAGACATTATCGACAAGACGGATAAAAAAAGAGAAACACACAATATGACAAAAATACACACTTGTACACAACTCAACGCAAGTCGAAACAAAAATGAAATCAGCTGCCCAGGACACGATCGACTTTCTGGTTGTTATCACACCCGTCTTGTGACGTTTCCAACAACCAATTTAGTGTAGGTCAAATCCGACGGTAGTCGACTGGTCTTAGTTGCTGATTTCAATACCACAATAGTAATCGCTAGCAAATAACCACTTCAGGTTGTTGGATCGTAAATCCTGAATTATAATTAAGAAATCCAAACTTTCCTACCCGTAAGGAAATTGGTTTTATGACTTCATAAATTCCTTTAGATTTTTTTATAGAATTATTAATTTGATTTTGCACTGCAAGCATATCTCATTAGACTACCAGTAAATGAGGCAGTATATTGGGGCTCCTCATGGGGGGGTACCAGGAATCAAGTAATTAGCATTTCTTTGCCAAAGTAATCAAATAATCATATATTTTTTAGAAATGTAATCAAAAACTTTTCCCAATAGGAATCGAGTAATCAAAAATTCAACTTTGGTAATCAAATAATCATTAAATATTTGCTCTTGTAATCAAGTATTAAATCACCTTTAAAATGGCCTAGGAATCATGTAATCAAAAACCCCATGAGAAGGCATTATATTACTTAGTTTAGTTTGTCGAACATTAAGGGAGTACGAGCCTGATTTTTTTAATTAAAAGTTAATAAAAATAGACAATTTGAAAAGAATTGCTCAAAATAACTAGACTTTATGAAAAAGTTTTCAAAAACATGGAGCTCTTTCCAAGATATAAGCACCTTAAAATATGGCGGGAAAAAAACTTCTCTAGATTTTTGATAGGAATTACATATGTACATTGAAAAGTTTTCTTTTGTTTTTAACATAGAAATTATAATTAAAAAATGTTTATAAGGACCTTCTCTAACTAGTTTCGAACACATTTTAGAAAAAACATGTTGGAAAATTCCGTAAGTTTTAAAGTCCTTGACGTTGATTTTGTGCAAAAAATATAATTTTGTCAATTTTAGGGGATGGGGCGTAGCCCCGGTACGCCGTTCCTTAGATCCACGCCAGATATCTATAAACTGTGCCAATAAAGTTTTCGGTTTTAAAAGCTCGTTAAAGCCTGCGTTGTTCGTTGACCGACTTATTTATATTGTTTGGTTTTACTTGCCGAAAAGCTTGAGAAAATATTCATTAGATAAAAGTTTCAAATGTTCACTGTTACGTGTGGAACGCCGTAACTGCCTCCTTATGACAAGATTTCATTATATGCTTATCATTACATATTATACGCTTATCATTCAAAATTATACGCTTATCATTCGACATTATACGATTATCATTTGACATTATACGCTTATCATTCGACATTATACGATTATCATTCAACATTATACGATTATCATTCAATATTATACGCTTATCATTTGACATTATACGCTTATCATTCGACATTATACGATTATCATTTGACATTATACGCTTATCATTCGACATTATACGATTATCATTCAACATTATACGATTATCATTCAACATTATACGATTATCATTCGACATTATACGCTTATCATTCAACATTATACGATTATCATTCAACATTATACGCTTTTCATTCAACATTATACGTTTATCATTCGACATTATACGATTATCATTTGACATTATACGCTTATCATTCAACATTATACGCTTATCATTTGACATTATACACTTATCATTCAACATTTTATGCTTATCATTTAATATTTGACATTATTTATGAACCACGCTCATTTTCGCGTTTCCGGTTCCGTTTGAGCAACATTTGATTACAAATGGCCGAATCACAGATACAGATGTCACATGTTCTTCAAAAGATTGGCTTAAGTCATGCAACAACTGCATTTGAAGTACAGAAAATAACACCAGACATAGTTGGATTGTTATCTAGACATGACCTCGAATCTTTAGGAGTGAAAAAATCTTCAGATATGATGGCTTTAAGGGTTGAATGTATCAAATATGGAAACAAACCACCAATCATGTCCTCCGACTCTTACGCACATCGAAGTTATAACAGTGACAAATACGTCGGATAAAGGTATGGAAAACGTCGCTGTCGCTGATTTTATGCTGGAAAAGAATGGCCAGGGAAGCATGATAACAGGACCGAGCACTGATAAATCAGCGCATCAAACGTTTGTGGAGAGATGTGTTTGAAGGGGTGTTAAGTTATTTTTACGACCTTTTTTATTATATGGAAGATCTGGGTGTACTCGATCCTTTAAATGAGATTCATCTGGCTTGTCTTCATTACATTTTCTAAAATGAAATCAACAGGAGATTAACATTGGAAGAATCATCGACAAGAGCTTCTCCAATCAGTATGTGGATTTCTAGTCTATATCAGAACCCTGTTTGAACCATCCTCTCTGAAGATGAAATCCTGGAACTAGGAATCGAAGGATATATTGATCGAGATGACCCCGAAAACTATGGAAGACCAATATTTGGACCAATGAACTTTCGTACTGAACGATGCCGACAGACACTTAGACGTGAATTTAACAGGACAGGAAACAACTTTGGAATAGATGGGGAACTGTAATGATATTGTAGCAGCAAATAATCAGTTGGAAACACATATTTAATGAGAAATGCTGACGTTTGTTTTTCTTGAAATGAAAAAACCACAGACACTACAATTTGTATTGTGCTTATAACTTTTAAATAAAGCGTCTCAGACAAGTCTTTACTGTACGAAGTGTCTGAACATGTTTGTATGCCCCATCTACGAAGGCAGGGGGGCATAAAGTAATCAGATCTGTTCGTCCGTCCCACCAGGTTAATCTACAGGTTGAAGTATGTTTACCATATCATCATTAAACTATATAGACATCTTTAATCTTCATTAAATTGCACAATGGTTGATTGTATTAGAAAAAGTGGGTGTTAAAGTTAGGTTAACCTACAGGTTAGAGTCTGTGTTTATGCCCCGCCAACTCTGTTGCGGGGTATATAGTTTCTGAGTCTGTTCATTCGTTCGTTCGTTCACCCGTGTTAGGTCCAACTCCGGCCAGGTTAGGGAACTGGGGAAGGCAATGTTCATATTAAACACTGGTGCAAGTCTTAAATGTTCCACTCTAAGCCTATATTTTACGCTCCTATAACTAGAGGTGGAACATACCTGAGATACACTATACTTGCATCCATTTGAACCAGAGGCAATGAATGAAAGCAAATTTGAGTGTTTCGGAAAGGGAAATCATCCCTAAAATGAATTATGTATACAAAGGTACGAGATAAATCAGTTAATAAAAGAAAATTGAATTGAAATAAACGGGGGGCTGGAAAGTAGTACTAGTATCTCCCTTGTGTTTTTTTTCGTATGGCACATTGGCTCTAGCAAAATATTGATAGAGGGGAGCAAGTGCCTGTGTTTTTTTTTTCGTATGACATATTGATTCTAACAAAATATTGGAGCAAGTCCCTGTTAGTAGAGGGCCTCAAGACCGCCCTAAAGGAGCACCGCCAATAACTTGTGAAACCGGCACCTCTTTCTCCGTTATAAAAACGCTACAATGTATAAATACCGAGATACAGAACACATAACACACAACAAAACAACATAACATCAATTGACAACGCAAACTTAGGTCGTAACGAGAGTGTTCCGGAAGAGTAAGCAGTTCCTGTCTGTTGCAAAACAACCCTCGCGCTGCCAATGATCAATTTTTTGTGTCAAATCCGGCTACTAACACCGAGGTTCGTGGTTCGATCCTCGTTTGGGGTGAAATTTTCATGGAACGATTTCCTATAGGAGAACAAAACAAAACAAAAGCCATGACAAACCCACATCTTTCCTCATCCGAGAGACAGAAACCCCATATCTGTCTATGAGCTGATGATGTTTTCCATAAAACTTCTTTGGAAAACTGTAATCCGAACAATACTCGTATCCTTCGATGGTCAATGCAGCGACCAAACTCCGCCCAGTTCCAGTGACTGTTCCCGTTGGTACACTAACGTTCTGTTATACCAAAATTTAATGTAGTATGGTATGGAAGAATCATTTCCTTTGAAGTATAGAAGAGAGTAATCATTAAGAGTGGATTGGAAGGCATTTATTATGTTTATTATTTGTTAAGGTATAAAAAATCATTTAACAAGACCTAATCTCATCGTGAGGAGGTTTTATTGGTACACTCAGACACAATAGTATATGTAAACTACAACGCATATATACAAAAAAGCAGTATGAGCAAAGTGATTCAGACAAATGCGAACATTTCATTACAATAATACATAAATCTTTTTCATAAATAATGACAGGATTTTCATAAATTTCTTTTCGTTTAAGATAGAAGTAAATCGTTGTAAGCGTAGTAATTTGCACGGGTTTGTGTATTCTATGTTTAAGCGGGAATTTAAGTCATTCGACGGTTTGCATTCAACAAGTACAGTTCGTTTAAACTGAAGTTTAATTTATTTTGTCGCGTGCTGATTTCCCTTATGTCTGCTGAAGAAAGTGATAGTTCTTCTGAACGTGGAGCTTCTCACAGTCAACCGAAGGAAACTAACAAAGAGGCTACTTCTGATGCTGCCGCTTTTGCATTGTTCTCACAACATTTGGACTCCGCTTTAGAAAGGCAGAAAAAGGAGATATTCAACGCCATTGAGAAGAAATTGCCGGTTGCCGACCCGCCCGCTAATAAAGCTGACTTTAAGTTTAAATTCGTCAGTAACAGAAAGCAGTGTGAATTCAACGATCAAATTTCGAGGGATCTTAAAACCATCAAATCCGCTGTTGCGTCGGAGCATACAGATTTAGCAATTTCTACCTTAAGTAAAGTTCAGAGTGACATTTCCGCACGTAACAAAATTATAAAAATCGGTGACAAACATGGTTGGGATACAATTTCTGAGTATGAAGGTAATCCTCTTGCTGACGATAGCGATGACGAGCGCCGTTTACGACAAGCTGAGACCAGAGCAATTCGTAAGCGTAAAGCCACCAGTTCTTCCGCACCAAAGGAATCCGCTAAGCACTCATCCTCCCGTAAAATGTACATTTTCATAGGTCAGAAATGAAAATTTTTAATTTTCAATTTTTTAGATCATTTTTCGTTGAATGAATGTTTAGAATGTTAGGAGCTTTCCCTTAAAATTTTAACAACACTGCTTTTATAACAGCCGATATATATACGTTTTCAAACATTGTACTATTCTTTAATCAAACCTGTTAAACTTGACGTTGCATCGTTGACGTCAACGTTAAAATCACTGACATTTTTCCTCATTTCAAAAGGCTGTTAAATTTTTCGTTGCATTGCTGGGGAGATATTCTGTATGTTTGACCTTAATGCTTTTTAAGTATAGCTTTTTAAAGTAATATTTCTCAGGAAATCGATCTATACTCCATCAATTTATATTTTTTGACCAGCATGATATGAATAAACAACTGTGAAATTTCAATGTACGACGTCATCAAGCCGTTACGTAAAACACTGTAACGTAAAACACATTTTAACGGTTTTTCTGATATTTTTGTAAAACTTCTTGTCACCAATTATTCATTTATATATCATTTTTATTCTATTAACATGCCTAATTTTGTGTCTTAGCCTTGTCTTTCTATAATGAAATTTCCCCGAGAAATCGCCGTTACGTAAAACACGCCCTTAAAAAAACTAAGTCAACAAAGTTCATTAAGTAAGGACTGTAACAGCAATTTCCTTGTCAAAATTTTTCGAGCGTTCATTTCTTATGAACATGGTTCGTTTCATATTAGGTGCAACCTTTTTTTTAATTTCAAAGCCATTTTTCGGTGCATATGTCAACTTTTAGCAGACGTTACGTAAAACACGCTTTTTCAAAAGACATCATCGGAATACACGTTGCTTGGCAACCAATGTAATCACGTGCAAAAAAGTGATTTAGCATGAACTGTAACCTGTCTACAATAATATCTCTAAGTTTGAAAACTGATGGATCCATATTTATATTTTGAGAGATTTCTTAAATTGAACCGGGGTCCATTGGACATAGCAAAATCGGATTTAATGCCACTTATGGTGAATGGTTTTATCTTAATCTTGAGCTAAACAAATATTTTTTTCTCTAAAATATGTTAGAGTAATAATATTTTTTCCAAAAATTACAATAAAATGATATTCTAAGGAAACAGTGCCACACTGGTAGGTCCCAGAAGTCAGAGACGGCATTTTGACGTTACTGTACATTTTACTGGAGAATGAGTGTAAGAAGTATGCAACAGAAAAGCTTTTTCGTGGCTTTGGCGAATCATCTGAAGGACAACGATACAACACGTACAACAGTTACTACAACAGGCCCAGGTACAACAAGTCTGCCGCCGCAGGAAAAGCCCCCAGCGACAAAGAAGTCGACACCTGCTACTATTGCAACGCCAAGGGACATTGGTCAATCAACTGCCCGGAGAAGTCAGCAAAGCTCAGTAAATGAGGTAACATCTTTTTATGACTCTAATCTATGTCTTGAAACGTTTGAATATGAACACGAAGTAGTAAAAGTTTATAATGTTAAAGGTAGACTAAACAAGTCTATAACTTTTTGGAAAGAAAAACTGCTAACTGTTGATAGTTTAATGAATTTAGTTTTACCTATTTTAGAGAGTGGATATTTTTTACAATTTAGTTCTACTCCTCCTTCTGTGCATTTAAACAATAACCAATCTGCATCTAAGCATTCTAATTTTGTACAACGTGCTATTGCTGATTTAGTTTTTACAGGAGTTGTCAAACAGGTTGACCACATTCCTTATGTTGTAAATCCTTTGTCAGTGTCCGTTAACGCTTCAGGTAAAGAGAGATTGATCCTTGATCTTAGACATGTCAATCAATTTTTATTGGTACATAAGTTTAAATACGAAGGTGTCAAGGAAGCTAAATTGTATGCAGCTAATAATCGCTTTGCTTTCAAGTTTGATTTAAGACATGGGTATCATCATATAGATGTGCATATAAAGTCTCAAAAGTTTTTAGGATTTTCTTGGAAGTCTGAATGTTCTGTTAAATATTACACGTTTACGTCTTTGCCTTTTGGACTTAGCTCAGCGTGTTTTGTTTTTACTAAAATGGTACGCCCTTTGGTTAAATATTGGCGCAGTCAAGGGTATAAGATTGTTGTCTATCTCGACGATGGGTTTGGTTTTGAGGACTCTGAAGAGGCTTGTTTAAGAGTATCACAGAACGTTCTTTCAGATTTATTATCTGCTGGGTTTCTTCCAAATTATGAAAAGAGTGTATGGAAACCTGTGTCTAGTGTAGAATGGTTAGGTTTTGTTTGGAAGTTAGATGTAGGATTTCTTTCAGTCCCAGATACGAAAATGTCTAGTGTTTTACAATTTCTTGCTCATGTTTTAGAGAATAGTAACAATTTGACCGCAAGGAAAGTTGCCTCTGTTGTAGGTAAAATTATTGCTCTTTCGCCAGCTCTAGGGAACATTTGCAGGATCATGACTAGGCATTTACATTTTATTGTTAATGATAGAGTTTCATGGGATAGTAAAATCAAATTAGGTGACATGGCGATTCAGGAGTTAAAATTTTGGCAAAAATCCTTGAGTTCTTTGCCTAATTGTGTTTTTGCACCTATACAGAGGGTTCCTGAGAGGTTAGTTTATACCGATGCTAGTTCCTATGCAGGTGCGGGTTACATTATGAATTTTTCTGATAAAGTAGCACATAAAATGTGGACAGCTGAAGAAAGGCTTAAAAGTTCTACATGGAGAGAGTTAAAAGCTGTCGTTTTGACATTGAAGAGTTTTAGAGATCATTTTAAAAATAAGTTTGTTAAACTTTTCACTGATAATCAAAATGTAGCTCGTATCTCAGAGGTTGGAAGTATGAAAAGAGATTTACATAAGATAGCATTAGAAATTTTTAACTTCTGTGTTGAATTTTCTGTGTGTTTGAAAATAGAATGGATTCCTAGAACTTTGAATTCTACAGCAGATCAGCTCAGTAAAGTTTTTGATTTCGATGATTGGCCCGTTAACGATAGAATTTTTCTTTATTTTAACAAGATTTGGGGCCCGTTTTCTATTGACCGTTTCGCAAGCTCAAGTAATGCTAAATTACCTTGCTATAATTCAAAGTTCTATGATCCGAAAACAACAGGTGTAGATGCTTTTACATTCGATTGGTCAAGTGATAATAACTGGCTTGTCCCACCTATTAACTTAGTAGCTCATACGATCAAACATGTATTGTTGTGTAAAGCCAAAGGGACTTTAGTGATACCTAAATGGAAATCGGCTATATTTTGGCCTATGTTGATTGTACACGATACAGGCAAATTTATTAGCATTGTCAAAGACTTTGTTGAATATGAAACCCCTAAAAAAATTTTCAATAGGGGTTCTGCTGAAAAGTCTGTATTTAATAGTAAGAAGTTTTTTTCTAATGTGTTAGTTTTGAAATTAGATGCTAGTTTATCATAACTGATGTATGCGGACCTGGCCGCTTATTAAATTGTAGTATAATGTTCGTGTAAACATGGAACAAGGATTAGCGGACCTGGCCGCTTTATTTTTCTCACGGACCTGGCCGTGATCACGCTTTAAGATTTCTTTTCGGGTTTTAATATTTTTTAGACTTACATTTATTTTTTCAGGGGATGTTAAGTAACGAATGGGGTGAAATCTACAAACTTTCGTCAATCCCGGAGCTTCATGATTCTGCCTTTGGTGTTATGAACATGGCTAAAAGTAGCAAATCTGACTCAACGAACAAAAAATATGACTTGTATTTTCAAAAACTTAAATCTTGGTGTATGCATTATAAATTATCCTTCCTTCCTGCATCCGTTGCTACTTTAAACGTTTTTCTAACCTTTTTGATTCAAAAATGTTGTTCAGTTGCTGTATTAAATTCACATTTTTACGCTATCAATTGGTATCATAATTTATTTTCAAAGGACAATCCATGTGAAAATCCTTTATCTAAGTTGGTGTTGGAAGGAGGTCGTAGGGTTTTAGCTAAACCTGTTTCAAAGAAAGAACCTATTACTCAATGTATGGAAGGTGCGCTGCGTAAAAACGATTGAGAAGTACACCCGCTAAAATTGATTAGTGCTTTTATGGTGGCTTATGGGTAAATCAGACGAAAATGACACCCGAAATTGGGAATTTACATCTAAAATGCCAGAAATATGCCTAATAGTAATGTTTTTTTACTGGAAACTATTATTAAGGCATTTATGTTACTAATGACTTAAAATTGACTTTAATTTAGTTCTTAAAAATACAAATTAAATACTTTTATACATAAATATTCCGAAAATCACGTATGTAAAACATCATAAGTATTTAAAACATTATTTTTTATCCTAAAGATAAGCTACCTAAATAACAATATATTGAAGGGTGGAGAGTCGTTTTATTGTGCCCTTTAATGATAAAACACGACATCGGTGCATAAGTTGTGAAGTACATATGCGAAAGATTTTTAGTACATCCGCACAAGTTGAATTGTACATCTTTTAACGATTGGCGAAAGTTGAGATGTGCAAATGCGACAGTTGAGATGTACAACTGCTTTAGTTGAGAAGTACAACGAAGAGTTGAAATTACCAATAGGTAGATATTATTTTTTGCTTTACCTCGTTACGATTTAATTCACATTGGTGAATTTTCAATTTCTCACGGTTCAGTTTTGTAAGTGTGTTTTGTTTTCTGTTATCCGATTATGTATGCTAGATTCGCCTTTGATCTTTCTGAGTTACCCATTTTTACATCTGCAAATGCGACTTTTTGTTTTAATAATAATATTTCCAGACGAAATCGAAATGAAATAGTCAATTTTCAAAACAAAAAAAAACTGTCATCAAATCATTAGCTTTTTCATGTTTGGACCATATGGTTTGATCATTGTTCAAATAATACGGAGTCGGCGGTAAAGATGTTAACGTGTCGGGCTACTAACACTGAGTCTCGTGGTTCCACCCTCGTCTGAGGTGAAAATTTCATGAACCAATTTTCCGACTCTTCTCAACACCATTTGTGAGAGTGGTTTCGAGGAACGATGCCCAGTCCTTCGAAATGGGCAAAAAGATGTCCTTTTTTAATATGGTGAGAGGAATATCTTATGCTCGCTTTAAAAGTTCTTTAAAACTTTAAAGTCCTCTCTTGTTTGTTCCGTGCTTGTTTTGTTATGTAATGACCGATTTTGCCTTCGCTCTTCTTGACTTTTGGCTTCGGACTGCCCGATTGGTGTCTCTTGTCTTCTTGTATAGTTCGATAAGAGGAGGCTCAATTGTGCCGCTACAACGTTAACGCTCGCAAACTGCAAGACAAAATTTTGTAGCAATATCTACGTTTTCAAGTTACATGTATTTGTAAAAAATAGTGATTTTTATGGTCCCAAAAATGCGAAAATTGTCATTTTATGCCACCCGCGACGCCATGTCGGGGGCACTAGGTTTTACCTATGCTCGTACGTCCGTACGTATATGTATGATTCCGCAAAGCGTTTCTAAGAAACCGTAAATGGAAATAAGTTGGTACTTGGTAAGAAGGTTCAGTATGACAAACAATGCATCCTAAGCCATAAGCGACTCTCAGATCTGTAGAACTTTCAACTTTTAATTTGGGGCCAACGGGGGCATCCGCGTCCCATGGACACATTCTTTCTTTATCTTTTTTTTTATCTAAAATCGTTGTCATTTTCAACAAAATTTCGAATTAATACATTTTAAGATAGAGCGTGACACTGGTCATGTGACAGCGAAAAGCAAAAAGTGCAAGAATATGTGCAAATGTCATTAAATATTAAATAAAATTTAGGCTAAACAGTTTTTTTTTTATATTAAAAGTTTATGATTACTTTTGAATTATTATCAAACTCCTCAATCAAACGTATATACATGTAAATACATTTTTTTTCAAGGGAAATAATTCATACAAAAACTGGCAAAAATTTCGAAAGATTATAATGTTGGCAAAATTTTAAGCAAGTGACCCACTTTTTATAGTTTTAATTCAGAACATGTTGAAAAAAGGTCATATTGATAAAAATTTTCTTGAGAACATATTTTATGCAAATATTTTGACGGCTCTTGTATAAATTAGGCACACTTTGAACCCTGATACTGGGAAAACAAGGTAAGTGACCTTGCTACGCCTGACACGCGTTTCTTTTATTCATAACTTCGCAAAATATCTGTTTTCAATCGCGTTGTATGCATAGTTCTCGCAGCGCTCTGTATTGTCGGGTCGGGAAATATTGAGTATGGATATGACCCTTTTAAAGAATACATCCTTAAGTAAATTTCTTGTCTAAGGTGATTGCCGATTTTTATTTAAGTTTAGTATTTTTCGTGTTCATATGTGTATATACACTGTTGTAATGATAAACTTTAGCTTATGTACTATTCAACATGTGCTTGTGTACTGTTCAACTAGTGCACTCTCAAAAAAGTTGTACTTCACAACTATAACATGAAATATTTTACTTGCTTTGAAAGATAGATGTGTAGCATTACTTAATACCTTTATTTCATCTATTTTATTATATGTTTATTGAGGAAATTGATTAACGTATACAATATATACATGTTTTATTTTGTTTGTTAGCCCATTTTCATGCAGCGGCTACTTTATTTCAAAAAATGAACAAAACGTTCGACTTTTTTATTCTTACTTGACGGCCATTGATTTTAGTTAAAAACGAATGTCATTTCATAGGACAATGTAAAGTATAGTAGCAAAAGTGCCAATTAAATTCAAAGGAATGACTGCTTACAAGTCTTTTTTATGGAAAAAGCCAAAAAATATGCAGACGGCTTTCTAGGTTGCACAAGTCAACTATGACGTATGTACTTCTCAATCGTTTTTACACAGCGCACCTTCCATACATTGTTACTTCAGATATCATTATAAAAATTTTTGACGCTCTAAATGATTTTTCAAATTTATTTCAGTGTAGATCACTGTGTATGTTTATTTTGGCTTATGTAGGCTTTTTCAGATATAGTGAATTATCCCAGATACGCATGAAAGATATTGAATTTTATGATTCTCATATTGATATTTTTGTACCTACAAGTAAGACTGATTCTTATAGACAGGGCAAGCACGTAATTATTGCAAAGACAGGAAAGAGGACATGCCCGGTTGCAATTTTGTTGAATTATTGTAAATTAGCAAAATTAGATTTTGGATCTACGGATTTTATTTTTAGATCTTTGAGAATTGAGAAAGGTCAATATGTTTTACGTAAAGATAATAAATCACTTTCGTATACAAGAGCTAGAGAAGTGTTATTAGACGTTTTGGATTCGATAGGCCTTGAAAAAACTTTATTTGGGTTACATAGTTTACGCAGTGGAGGTGCAACTCAAGCCGCAAATAACAATGTTTCTGATAGGTTATTTAAGATACACGGCAGATGGCGTTCTGAAAATGCTAAAGATGGTTATGTAAAAGACAGTCTCAGTTCTAAACTTTCGGTTACTTCTAATTTGGGTATCTGATTTCAAGCTAATTTTATTTTCTCCATTCTCCTTTTGACTCGACTGGTTGTTTGCAAACCTCCAAACCAAGTTTGTGTTGTGTTTCACTTCGCCCTTATTAGAAAAGAAATGTTTTATGTTCGTTTGAACTCGAGAAAAAGAACATAAATAAATTTCTTTTCGTTTAAGATAGAAGTAAATCGTTGTAAGCGTAGTAATTTGCACGGGTTTGTGTATTCTATGTTTAAGCGGGAATTTAAGTCATTCGACGGTTTGCATTCAACAAGTACAGTTCGTTTAAACTGAAGTTTAATTCAATTTTAATTTTTATTACGATAATAAACATTTTTTTTTCAGTTATAGTTGCGACTGTCTTTAATCTTAATTATTGTGTTCAGATATAGTTTTGACTTTTGTTATAACAATTTTTTTTGTATTTTGTAGATTGTGCAGGCTGTTGCTACATGTAGGACATTGTTTTAAAGACTTTTTTGATCAACGCCTGCCTGAAACAAAATTTTTTGATTGTAATTTGTTAATAAATAATCCTGGTTGTTTGCAAACCTCCAAACCAAGTTTGTGTTGTGTTTCACTTCGCCCTTATTAGAAAAGAAATGTTTTATGTTCGTTTGAACTCGAGAAAAAGAACATAAAATACTTTAACATAACAAAGTGACAATAGACCTGTCAATGTTTCATAATTTGGGTTATTAATATAATAATTTGGGATATATTTTGCTCTAAAGTCCCTGACGGTATCATTTTTTATTGAAAAAGTATATGGAATTCGTTACCTACACCTTCCTGACATAAATTGCAAATGCGGTAAGCTATTGGAATATTAGCCCAGCGTCCCGTTTCGATTGGTAGATGCAAGTTAGAGCTACGTAATTTAGAGATCGAAATTCTAGTCTTTTCTGGACGACGTAATAGGTAGATTTCTATGCCAAAAAGAAGTCTTGTATAATGAATAAAATTCTCCTCGAGAGGCTGAGGCAATATCTTCAAACAATTTGGAAGGTATTAGTAGAGTGAGACTCTAAATAAACGTATTTGTATTCTCAGCTGACAGAACACAAGTTCTTTTTATGTCAGAATAAATTTCATTAAAATATACCGTCTCGTAAAAAAATGGAATGTCCCCTTCATTCAAAAAATAAAATATAGCCCCCCTTTTTTGTCTAAAAGTGTACTGGAGTCTACAAAAGTCAGATAATAAATGATAAGCATATAATGTCGAATGATAAGCGTATAATGTTGAATTATAATCATAAAATGTCGAATGATAATCGTATAATGTTGAATGATAATCGTATTATGTTGAATGATAATTATGGAATGTCGAATGATAAGCGTATAATGTCGAATGATAATCGTATAATACTGAACGATAATCATATAATGTCAAATGATAATCGTATTATGTCAAATGATAACCATATAATGTTGAATGATAAGCGTATAATGTCAAATGATAATCGTATAATGTCAAATGATAAGCGTATAATATTGAATGATAATCGTATAATGTTAAGTGATAAGCGTATAATGTCGAATGATAATCGTATAATATTGAATGATAAGCATATAATGTTGAATGATAAGCGTATAATAATGAATGATAATCGTATAATGTCAAATGATAAGCATATAATGTCAAATGATAAGCGTATATTGTCAAATGATAATCGTATAATGTCGAATGATAAATGTATAATGTTGAATGATAAGCGTATAATGTCAAATGATAATCGTATAATGTCGAATGATAAATGTATAATGTTGAATGATAATCGTATAATGTTGAATGATAATCGTATAATGTCCAATGATAAGCGTATAATGTCAAATGATAATCGTATAATGTCAAATGATAAGCGTATAATATTGAATGATAATCGTATATTGTTAAATGATAAGCGTATAATGTCGAATGATAATCGTATAATATTGAATGATAAACATATAATGTTGAATGATAAGCGTATAATGTTGAATGATAAGCGTATAATGTCAAATGATAAGCATATAATGTCAAATGATAATCGTATAATGTCAAATGATAAGCATATAATGTTGAATGAAAAGCGTATAATGTCAAATGATAATCGTATAATGTCGAATCATAAATGTATAATGTTGAATGATAAGCGTATAATGTTGAATGATAATCGTATAATGTCGAATGATAATCGTATAATGCCGAATGATAATCGTATAATGTTGAATGATAATCGTATAATAATCGTATAATGTCGAATGATAAGCGTATAATGTCAAATGATAATCGTATAATGTCGAATGATAAGCGTATAATGTTGAATGATAAGCGTATAATATGTAATGATAAGCATATAATGAAATCTATATCGAGAGCATCCCTTGATACTGTTTTTGTTTGTAAATAAATATAGTTTGATTTATAAGTCACATAATATTAGGAATTGCGATGTAAGCTTCTTCTAACCTGGACATTGTATGTCCGATTAGAAGTGGCGCAACCAAAATCAGTCACTGAATTGCCCCGTATTACAAAAGAGATATATTACTTAATCAATACAAGCATTAATTTTATAATTCAAAATCGTCATTAAGCATTTATAGTTCTTTTGTTTTGGATCCCTGATAGTTTGTAGAAATTAAGCTATGTAACATAATTTTAAATGCCTTAACAACTCTTTCAAATTAATTTTATGTTGGAATTCAGTAAACTGTTTTTAGAAACTCCTGTCCCTGGTTGTTTGTAATTAAGTTTAAAGCCAAAAGTTAACATCAAGTTTGATAGATAACAGGTTAAATTAAGACATGCAAATACATCAAATTTCTACGCGTGCTATCTTAATTTTAATACCTCTTTTTGTTTGCCTATTAATTAAATTTATGTTCAAAACAGTAACACATTTCAATTCTTTATTACTTTAAGCAACAAGGCTCATCAGTATACAATATATAATATTAAGCAGTGTACAAAAAGTGAACAATAATGTCAATATTTGAATTTGTTACATCTGAGAAATTGATACATTTCAAACAATTAAAGTTGACCTTAAATTAAATGCATGATAGATAAATTTACATAGATTACGCAGCTCTTTAACATTTTCAGTAGACAATAACTGAACAAGTTTAAATGTAGATGGCTTCTTATAATAATAAGACTTTAAATATTGTTTTCTGAAATCAGAATAGCAAGGACATTGTAACACAAAATGATATTCATCTTCTATAACATTTAAAACACACAAATTACATTTTCTGTTAGCTCTTTCTATGCCATAATAACGTCCCGTTTCAACAAATAAATTGTGTGATGACAATCGAAGTTTAGTAAGAAATTTTCTATAAATAAGGGGTTTTGTAAGATATTTTTGAAGACATATATTATCAACAACATGCTTATATAAATAACATTTTGGTGAACTATTAAGCATTTCAAACAAAAATTGCTTAGCCTGATCATATATCCTTTCCTTTACAAAAAGTAAAATGTTGTTTTCTAATACTAAATTTTCTTGGTTGATCCAAAAATCTTGTAAACCTAAATGACATAACAATTGTTTAAGCTGATAAACCCAACTACTTTTATTACCAACTAAGTTTTCTAACTGGTATAAATAACAACTCTTAATAATACAGTTTTTGGATGATAAAATTTTAAACCAAAATTTTACAATACAGTATAACCTCTGATAAATGAGTGGGTATCTTCCTAATTCAAAATACACCATGGCATTTGTTGTACATTGCTTGACACCAAGTAGGTTTTTGCTAAAATCTAAATGCACCTTTTCAATTTTAGGGGCTTTATGATGACCCCAAATTTCAGCACCATAACACAAAATGCTAGATATATAGGTATCAAAAAGTTTAATATGTGTTGTAATATTTAAAAATAATGAATTTACCTTAGATTTCAATACAAACATAGCTTTTCTACCTTGCTCACTAACATGTTGAACAGCCTTTGAAAATTTGCCATTATAATTCAATAATACACCTAAATAACAAAATTCATCTACTAACTGAACAATTTCACCATTAAAATGCCATACTTCATTTTCTTTTACTCTACCTCCATTTCTAAATACAATTATTTTTGTTTTGTTGATATTCACAGTCAAATCCCACTTTTGTGTATAAGTAAACAAAGTATTTAACATATTCTGTAAACCTTCTATACTTTCAGAAAATAATATCATATCATCTGCATACATCAATAAAAATAGTGACAAATCTTTAACTTCAACTGGAATATTACCATTGTTCAAAAATTCCATTTCAAAATCATTTACGTATAACGAAAATGGTATAGGTGATAATACTTCTCCTTGCATAAGACCTGTAGAACATTTAAATTCTTCAGAATAAAACCCATCAACTCTGACACATGATTTAACATTAGAATACATAGATTTAATAATAGAAAGACATTTTCCTCTGATGCCTAAATTTGACAACTTCAACCATAAATTAATTCTCGAAACTGAATCAAACGCCTGTTTATAGTCCACAAAACAGCAGTACAGTCGTTTCCGAGCACATAGAGTCTTTTGAATAATAGACTGCAAACAGAACACTGCATCAATCGTAGAGTAGCCGGGACGGAATCCAAACTGAGCATCTGTTAAAGATTCATAAGTTTCGGACCAACGTAATAGTCTAGTATTAAGAATGGACGTAAAAAGTTTCGCTAAATTGCTCACTAGGCTGATTCCTCTGTAATTTGTTGGCTGTAAGGGATCTCCCTTCTTAAAAACGGGAACGATAATTGCTGTCGACCACGACTTCGGAAAATGTCCACTAGATAAAATCCTATTGAAGATTTCTTCCAAAAAAGGAACTAACACATTTTTGCCTTCAATTAAAATTTCGTTCAGAATACCATCAGTTCCATGACTTTTTCCTCGTTTGAATATTTATGTAAAGATGTATGTAAATTTATGCAATTAAAGATTTTGTTGTTGTTTTTTTTTTGCCTCGTGTATATGCAACATTTGATTAAAATAGTATTACATGAGAATAAAATCAATTTTTTAACAAATTGCGCTTTATATGCATTACTATGTTGCGATATATTACACATTGACCCTTTTTGGCTTTTTTCACGTATTTTTAAACCTTTTGTTTCATCGGCATTTACAAGCGATATATAAGATAAATTAACTCATTTATCATGTTAACGTGTTCCATGTGATAATGATTGTTCTAAAAATATTGACCTGTATGAGCAAAAATGTGTGTTAAAAACTTTTTTTGTAAATAAATTCATATTTCAAATGAAGTATTGATTTTGTAAAGAGGTTGTGGAACAAATCGTTCAATAATGAATTATGATGCCAACAAAATTGAACACCTAAAGATATGAAGTGGTGTTCCGTGCAATAGCATTTGTTTCTATATAAGAATGGCTTCAGGGCTTATTATGCACCTTTTTGATGACATATTGCTATTTTTGAAAATTTTGCCTTTTCAAAGTGTGTTATTAACCGTTTCCATGTGCGTGAATAACCTTTTTCTCCGCTCACGAGTCCATACGGTGACATTGCAAATTGGTCATTTCCTTCATATCTGTCCGTTTGAAAACTTAGGTGGTTTACCTTTCAGGTTCACCTTTTTTGAGACATCATACTGAACAAAGAGAGATAATCCAACCTAAAATTTTGAAAAAAAAAAACAAATTTATGCATATTTACCAAAGCTGCCAGCGGGGCATCAGTGTCGTTCTGACTCATCCTTGTTTTATGAAGTAAGTATGGTGTCACCATAAACTTTATACACATTTGCAACAGGATATGAACCAAAAAATATTGAAATAAAATTGTACCTGTCTCATTAACTTCATGGTTGATTGATCACAGAAAAAGTGTGTGTTATACTAAGGTATAGTTTTTCATGAGGAAAGTATGATATCATCATGAAACTCCTGGGCCGATGGTTCAGGTGAGCTATCACTTGTTACAATTTTTCCCAAAATCATCTCTGAAACTACTGAACAGAATTTAATGAACCTTGGCAAGGTTCATTAAATTCTGTTCAGTAGTTGGTATGGTTAATCCTTAAGTTGCCCTGCACTAAACTTGACAAATTGTGTTTCGATTTTTGATCCGTCAAAATGCATGGTCGTCGTTGCTAAAAATAGACCAGACCACTGTTTTTGGCTCGTAAATCAAAACAGTATAAGAGATAGATGAAATCTAATCCCACGCTGCTTCTATAGTACCAAAAGCTCTACAAAAATCCCCATTGAGTCGAAGTTGTCAGATGACCTTTTACGGGGATACGACCACTTAAAGGCGAAAAACAGTGTTTTTTTATGTTTTGGCCTATAGAATGAAAACTATTAAAGATAGATAAAAGCTGTTGGTTGCTTATATGTTCAGTCCTTTAAGCTCTACAATTGTCTCTTAATGGTCGAGGATGTCAGATGACCCTTTATAGGGGTTACTGCCCTTAAAGGTGAAAAATAGCCTTTTTTAGCTCTCCTGGACCGAAGGTCCAGGTGAGCTAATACCATCACCTGGCGTCCGTCGTCGTCGTCTGTTAACATTTTTTCAAAAATCTCCGCCTCTGAAACTACTGAACTGAATTTAATGAAACTTGGTATGAATGATCATTTGGGTGTCCTGCACCAAACTCGTGTTTTGATTTTTGATCTGTCAAAAACATGGCCGCCGTTACTGAAAATAGACCAGGGGGGTCAAACTACTGGTTTTGGCTTATACATTTTTCAAAAATCTTCTCCTCTGAAACTACTGAACAGAATTTAATGAAACTTGGTATGAATGATCCTTAGGGTGTCCTCCACCAAACTTGTATTTAAATTTTTGATCCGTCAAAAACATGGCCGCCATCACTGAAAATAGACCAGGGGGGTCAGACTACTGTTTCTTTACCCCGCCACACGAAGTGGCAGGGTATTATGTTATACCCTCAGTTTTTTTCGGTGTCTGTCCGTCCGTCCCCCGAAGGTTTCCGAACAATAACTTGAAAACGCGTCAAAGGATTTGAATGATAGTTTGCACAGCTGTTAAGTACAATAAAATACAGGTCAAGTTCCATTTCGAACATGATCCAAAAAATAGTTTTTGAGATAGGCCACTTTGAAAAATCAAATTTCATGAAATTTTGAGTTTCCGACCAATAACTTGAAAACGCGTCATGGGATGCAAATGATATTTTGTACAGCTATTGAGTACAATAAAATACAGGTCAAGTTCAATTTCCAGAGATAGGACACTTTGAAATCAAATTTTATGAGCTTTTGATTTTATAACGTGGCAGGGTATCATTTAATGTCCCATTACATGCCCTATTTTTGGCTTATAAATCAAAAAGTATAAGAGATAGATGAAATCCGATGGGACACTACTGCTTCAGCATCAAAAGTTCTACAAAAGTCTCCATTTGGTCGAAGTTGTCAGATGACCCCTTATAAGGTTACGGCCCCTTAAAAATGAAAAAAGAGGTTTGGCCTATAGAATGAAAACTATTGCAGATAGAGAAAAGCTGTTGTTTGCTTGAATGTTCAGCTCATTTAGCTCTACAAAAGTCTATAGGGTCGACACCAAGACCAGGCGAGCGATTCAGGCTCCTGGGAGCCTCTTGTTCATATTTTTGCCTAATAGAATGAAAACTATTGCAGATAGCGAAAAGCTGTTGCTTGCTTAAATGTTAAGCTCATTAAGTTCTAATATGTATCCATTGGGTCATGGTTATCAGATAACCCCTTATAGCGGTTACCGCCCCTAAAAGTTTAAAAATAGCATTTTTTTCAGAATGAAAATTATTGCAGATAAAGAAAGATGTTGTTTTTTTAAATGTTCAGCTCTTTAAGCTCTGCAAATGTCTCCATATGGTCGAGGTTGTCAGATGATCCCTTTTAGGGGTTACGGTCAAACGTTTTTTTCTTCATGTTTTTGGTATATAGAATGAAAACTATTGCCAATAAAGAAAAACTGCTCATTTACGTTCAGCTCACAGGACCGAATGAAATGTCTGGTAAAAATTCTTTCGGTCTTGTAAAAATTTTGATATAATTTAGTTACATATATAGGGGAAAGGTTCTAAATTGATGATTCGGTCTGGTAAACCTTTGACCAATTTCGTATTCACTGAGCTGTACTAAGGTCCTCAAGGGTGGAGGTTGTCAGATAACCCCTTTTAGGAGTTATGGCCCTTAAGGCTTTAGAATGAAAACTATTGCAGAAAGAGAAATGCTTTTTTTAAAAAGTTTCCATTGCGTGGCATTTGTCAGATGATACTTTATTATATGGGCTAGTTTAGACCAGGTGAGCGATGAGCCTCTTGTTTGGTAGGCCCCAATGAGCTAAATCGCTTATCTGACATTGAATAATAAAGGTATTCTATACCCTTAAATTGGTAGAGCGTTGTCTTCTGTATGTTCCTGATAAAATGAAATGAAAATTGAGCTAACAGTCAATAGTTTCCAAAACATGAAAAAAAAAATTTTAATGCATTCAAGTCATAATCCCTAAATGGGTCATCTGACAATTCATTCAAAGTCTAATAAGGCTTGAAGTTTTGAGACAAGAAAAAAAAAGTAGAGGTCAAGGTCAAAAATCCATTGAAACATCACAGTTATTGAGATTAAGACTGCCTAAACAGTATACTCCCCTAAAAAGACAAAGGTGCACAGTCACTAAACTATTGAAATGGGGGTCAGTGTCATAAGTCATACTAGTAAGTACCACAGTAAAGTTATACAAAAGTCTCACCTTACACGACTATTCTAGTTCGTTGCAGGGGAGAAAAACTACCCCCATTCCTATGGCAAGCCGTTTTTACATTTATTCCTCTTTATAGATATCTCATAAACTTTATAAGATATCTCATATACTTTATAAGATATCTCATAAAGTTTATAAGATATCTTATAAACTTTATAAGATATCTTATAACCTTTATGAGATATCTTATAAAAAATAATTTATAAGATATCTCATATACTTTATAAGATATCTTATAAACTTTATGAGATATCTTATAAATTTTATAAGATATCTTATTTACTGTATAAGATATCTTTAAAAGAAAATGAGATATCTACTAAAACAATGTTTATAAGATATCTGATAAAGTTTATAAGATATCTCATAATGTTTATATGATATCTTATAAAGTATATGAGATATCTTATAAATTATTTTTTATAAGATATCTTATAAAGTTTATAAGATATCTTATAAAGTTTATCAGATATCTTATAAACTTTACGAGATATCTTATAAAGTATATGAGATATCTTATAAATTTTATGAGATATCTTTAAAAAGGCCTCATAAAAAATATAAGATATCTTATAAAGTTTATAAGATATTTCATATACTTTATAAGATATCTTATTAAATATATAAGATATCTCATATAAATGGGAGTTTATAAGATATCTTATAAAACATATGAGATATCTTATAAAACATATAAGATATCTTATAAAGCATATAAGATATCTTATAAAGCATATAAGATATCTTATAAAACATATAAGATATCTCATAAAGTTTATCAGATATCTTATAAAGATTATGAGATATCTTATATAAAATAATTAATAAGATATCTTATAAAAGTTATAAGATGTCTTATAAAGTTTATAAGATATCTCGTAAACTTTATGAGATATCTTATAAAAAATAACTTATAAGATATCTCATAAAATATATAAGATATCTAATAAACTTTATGAGATATCTTATAAACTTTATAAGATATCTTATTAGTTTTATAAGATATCTTATAAATTTTTTTTATGAGATATCTAATAATCTTTGTAAGATATCTTATAAACTTTATGAGATATCTTATATGTTTTATAAGATATCTTGTTTGTTTTATAAGATATCTTATATGCTTTATAAGATATCTCATATGTTTTATAAGATATCTTATAAACTACCATGTATATGAGATATCTTATATATTTAATAAGATATCTTATAAAGTATACGAGATATCTTATACATTTTATGAGATATCTTTTAAGAGGAATAAATATAAATATGGCGTTCCATACATTCCATGTACAGTATCACAATCCGCAGTCAAGTTCAATTGATTTAAGAATTATCTGGAATTCATTTTTGGTTTATTGAACCATAAACTATTTTTTTTAATAATCTGCAAAGAGGATTATGTTGAATGTGCACCATCAAAAATTTAGTTTATGGTTCTACAAAACAAAAATTTATTGCCTGTCAGGCAGTATAAGATTTAGTTTGTACATGGCCGTCGCCAATGTTTGCTGCAGTGTCTATATAGGAGTGGTTGCAAATGCGGTAAGCTATTGGAATATTAGCCCAGCGTCCCGTTTCGATTGGTAGATGCAAGTTAGAGCTACGTAATTTAGAGATCCAAATTCTAGTTTTTTTCTGGAAGAGGTAATAGGTACATTTCTATGCCAAAAAGAAGTCTTGTATAATGAATAAAATTCTCCTCGAAAGGTTGAGGCAATATCTTCAAACAATTTGGAAGGTATTAGTAGAGTGAGACTCTAAATACACGTATTTATATTCTCTGACAGAACACAAGTTCTTTTTATGTCCGAATAAATTTCATTAAAATATACCGTCTCGTAAAAAAATGGAATGTCCCCTTCATTCGAAAATAAAATATAGCCCCCCCTTTTTTTTGTCAAAAAGTCTACTGGAGTCTACAAAAGTCAGATAATAATGATAAGCATATAATGTCGAATGATAAGCGTATAATGTTGAATGATTATCGTACAATGTCGAATAATAATCGTATAATGTTGAATGATAATCGTATAATGTTGAATGATAATTATTTAATGTCGAATGATAAGCGTATAATACCGAATGATAATCATATAATATTGAATGATAAGCATATAATGTCAAATGATAAGCGTATAATGTCGAATGACAATCGTATAATGTCGAATGATAATCGTATAATGTTGAATGATAATCGTATAATGTTGAACGATAAGCGTATAATGTCGAATGATAAGCGTATAGTGTCAAATGATAATCGTATAATGTTGAATGATAAGCGTATAATATGTAATGATAAGCATATAATGAAATCTTGTCATAAGGAGGCAGTTACGGCGTTCCATAGTTACGGGCTATTGTTTAATCGAACTTTTGTTATGGCCCGACCACGTATGTGGATCGGACATATAGTTTTACCCTTGTCCGTCCGTCCGTCCGTACGTCCGTACGTCCGTCCGTAACACTTTGGTTAAGTTCTTGGTTAAGGTCCATTACTCGGATACTAGATGTTGGGGGTCAACGATATTTCACCACCAGATGGGTCTTGGGTAGGGCTACACCACCCACTAGAAATTAGGTCACTGTGACCTATATTTTATGCATGAACGACTTCGGTTAAGTTCTTGGTTAAGGTCCATAACTTGGATACTAGATGTTGGGGGTCAATGATATTTCGCTACTAGATGTGTCTTAGGTAAGGTGACACCACCCATTAGAAATAATGTCACTGTGACCTATATTTTACGCATGAATGACTTCAGTTAAGTTCTTGGTTAAGGTCCATAACTTGGATACTAGATGTTGGGGGTCAATGATATTTCACTACTAGATGTGTCTTAGGTAAGGTGACACCACCCACTAGAAATTAGGTCACTGTGACCTATATTTTACGCATGAATGACTTTGGTTAAGTTCTTGGTTAAGGTCCATATCTCAGATACTACATGTTGATGGTCAATGGTATTTCACCACTAGATGTGTCTTGGGTAACATGATACCACCCAATGAAAATTAGGTCACTGTGATCTATATTTTATGCATGAACAACTTCGGTTAAGTTCTTGGTTAAGGTCCATAACTTGGATACTAGATGTTAGGGGTCAATGATATTTCACCACTAGATGTGTCTTGGGTAAAGTGACACCATCCACTAGAAATGAGGTCACTGTGACCTATCTTTTACGCATGAATGACTTTGGTATGGACCTTGGTTAAGGTCCATATCTTGAATACTACATGTTAGGGGTCAATAATATTTCCTCTCGATGAGTCTTGGCACATGGCACCACCCATCAGAAATAAGGTCACAGTGACCTATATTTTGCTCATGAACACTTTTGATCAATTTCTTGGTAAAGGTCCATATCCCAGGTAATACACATTGAGGTTCAATGATATTTCAAGAACGGGAGGGCCATCCTGTGGCTCATAGACACATTATCTAGTTTTTATTCAAATTGATCTATACATGTGACTATTATTTCAGCTTGTGCGTTTTGTATTATTTGTATGTTGCTTTGGTCCTTATGGATGTAAATAGGTTATAATAAAAAGCTTTTAATGTTAATGATTGGTAGTATAAATTTAACTGTTGCATGGGTCAATAGAGTGCGTTTCGATTCTTTAAATTAATGGTCGACCCCGCCAGTCTCATTGAAGTGGTGGCGGATTTTTAAACTGTCGTAGATTTATGAAGGTCTTCACCCCTAGTAAGGTGGATTCACGACGATCGGGAAAGTCCAGTGAAGGATTCATGTAAAGTTGTATTTGGTAAGAGGGTTCAGTTCTGTCGGGTTAAAGAAAAAAGTAAACAACTTTGTTTTTTTGCAAAATTTATGTCTTTCGAATTGTAGATGAGTGTAATGATTTTGTCTCTTTATTTGTTGCACAAATAACTAAAAAGTCGTAACAGTATAAATCAATCTGTTGAGAAATAAAGAAAATATTCACGAAAAACATCAAAGTTAAATAATGTTCTTGACGAAAACTATTTCATCGTGTAGATACGTTTTTGTTTGCATAAAGTGTCTATATTTTTCACCAAAGCAAGAATATCATATGTACTAAAGACACGTAGAAAATCTTTATCGAAAACATTGAGTTTATCTTAAAGAAAGAGATGTAAAAATTGGTGGATAATGGTTTGGTAATAAGAGGATTCTGTTTTGGTAATGTGTGAAGTTCGGTTTTGTCTCGGTTAAAAAAAATAAATTTCAATTCATATGTATTAATATTTGTGGGCAAACACTGTATTTTAAAAGAAAATCATACTTACTTAGTAAATTGATGCCAATTAAAATGGTTTTACTCGACGACTAGAAACAAATCACGACATCATGTACATTAATAGAAACAATGAGAATCTCAAGTTACTCGAAACATTAGTGTCTGAATAAATATATGATCCTGTCATTTATTTGATTCACTAGTTCGTCCAGTTCTTACATTCAATGCAGAAATGGTATATGGAAATTTATCAAAAATACTTTAATTCGGACAAAAGGGCATCAGCAAAAAATGAGAAACCAGACTATTTTAGTTTTTTAGATAAATCAATTGTTGATAAAGTTCACACCAAATTTTGTAAATACACTCTTTCCGTTAAAAAATCCTCGAGTAATATAGCAACTAGAGCAGAGCTGGGTAGAGAACCAATAGATAGTTATGTTAAAACTCAAAGTCTTTTATATGAAGAATTAGATAGACTAATTCATAGTGATATACCTATTTTGAAAGAATGTTACGATGTCTCGAAATTTTTACATTCCAAAGGGATTTATACTTGGTATTCTTATGTTCAACATGTTAGAAAAGATTTAAGATTGTCATATGATTTATACACAAATAGAAATAAAAATATAAATTTCAAAATAAACAAGAATTGTTACAAAAGGGAGTCTAGCAATCAATACCAAGAAAAATTTAGAGAAAAAATTGAAAAATTAGACGAAAACAGTAAACTACAAGTATTTAAATTGGTAAAGAATGAATATAATTGTGAAAAGTATTTAGATAGTTTAAATTCGGAATATAGAAAAATTATTTGTCAAATGAGAATAAGTGATCACCCATTATTAATTGAAAGAGGCAGATATACAAAAATACCTAGAAATCTTAGATTATGCAATTCATGTAACGAAATTGAAGATGAATTTCACTTTATATTAAAATGCACTTTGAATGAAAATTTACGTACAGATTTTTTAAAAGCCTTAGATATTTTTGATCAAATGAATGAAGAAGATAAACTGAAATATATATTGAATCCGGATTCAAAGGAACATGTGAGATTGCTGGGCTCCTTTTTGAAACAGTCTCTTTCACTGAGGACAGGGGGCAATACTATTTCTTAATTGTTTCTTTGTTTTGAATGTTTGTTTTGTTTGTAGCTATTGACCCCTTGGGGTGTAATTTGCTCAATAAACTTATGACTTATGACTTATGACTTATGATATAACAAAAAGGAATAAGACCAGACCAATCACAGACTTCTTGAAAACAGTTGTTAATATTAACAAGTATTATATTGTCTGTTGTTTGAAAATCAATACAATAATCAAGAATCTTTTTAATTTTTGTAAACTTGACAAAACTTTTCAAGCCAATACATGTTATGAAAATACAGATGTTACTTCTGTGCAGTCAAAAGTAGTAAATTTATCAACCATTAAAAAAGAAAATTAAAAATTTTGGAGATCTTTTATGTGATGATTAAACTTTTAATTAGCTATTACTATACTCCGGCTGAAATTAAATCTGAAGGAAATAGTGCTAAAGACTATCGATTCATTATAATAGATAAACGATGATTAATATTTAGTGTTCGGAATAATGAAAAGTCTTCTTTTGTTTGTTCAAATGAAACACCAGAAAAATACGCACCATCGGCATATTATAAAGTCTTCACAAACTTTTTAAATCTGTTGATATCTCGGCATATTTCTCATTTTTAGAATACATTTCTATTTTTTATTTTTCTTAAGAAAATTTTCTATTTCATATTTAGTTTTAATATTACATGTATACGGCATTCCTTGCAACGTCTGAAATGTAACATTTTTTAAATATTGCTCACCCCAACATTTATGAAGCATATGCAATTATATATAGTATATGAATGTGTTAGGTTTTATATACATCTGAATTTGACTTCTTTTTCTTCAATTGTACATTTTTTATCTTTGTATATTTTGGTTTTGATGTGTACAAATTCATTAGAAAAAAGCAAGAAGCTCCCAGGAGCCTTAATCGCTCTCCTCGTCCTTATGCTATAAGTGTGGCTTCTATAGGCTATTATAGCCCCTGAAGGGGTCATCTTGGAAAATCTAAAGACTTCTATAAAGCTTAATGATCTGATGGATCAAGCGACAGTTTTTTTTACTATTCTATAGTGCAAAACATTTTAAAAAAATCTATCTTTTAAGAGCTTTAACCCCTTTAAAGGTTAATTGACATCTTCGAACCCTTTTGTAGAGCTAATTGAGCTGATGATTTAAGCAAGCAACAGCTTTTCTCTATCTGCAATAGTATTTGATCGGGCAAAGCATGAGAAAATATATGTTTGCCTTTTCAAAATTATACATGGACTTACCCTTATAAGTGTCATCTAAAATCTTCGGACCAATGGAGACTTTTGGAGAGTTCAACGAACTGGAGGTTTTAGAGCAAACAACAGCTTTCCTCTTTTCGCAATAGTTTTCATTCTATAGGACAAAATCAGGATTTTATTTAACGCGGCCATTTTTTGTTGTTTCTGAGTTATAAGCCATTTTAAGTGATTTTATCAAATGTTTGATATTTAGTAACAACAACCATGTATTTTATCGAATCTTGACAAAAGACGATCGTTTGTTGCCAACATATCATAAATCATTACTGCAAAGTTTCCGTCAAGTTGATGCAGTGGAGAAGTTTTTTGAAGTGACGACGGACGGACATTTACAACGACAGACGACTTCGTACGCACGGCAAGGCGATCTAAAAAGTTATGACAGTTCTTGAACAAATGAAATTGATGTTGTATATGTTGAATTCATATATTTTGACTGCGATTTAAGATCACGTTAGAAAGTTCTATACCAAATCTATAACTATGAATAAAAGTCGAAACATTTGACTACAGTTATTAGAGTATTAAATATGGAATTTACGTAGGGTATCTTATGAAATTCAATAGTTAAAGATCTTATAAACTAAATGTTATATGTTCATGAATGGCCCTAAATAAATATTGCAGCAAATTGGTCAAAAATGCAACCAATAATTAAGTTATCTTATGCAATTTACCATACAAATATATGATATAACCCGACAAAACAGTACTCGCAATTTACCAAACCCGAAGTCTAAACATTACCAAAACCGAATCCTCTAAAATGGCGATACAAATAACCGTTTTAGTATGTCAACTAATTTGCTTTTCTCAAGCAGTTGGCAGTGTTTTAATCTATAACGATTAGGAAAGAACGTGGCTACACATCGAATGCTTTATCATGAGTTCAAAGTGTGTTATTAACTTATAATTTAGAGTTAGAAAATGTAAAACCCTTTTCGTCATAACTTTGAAACTGTTTATCATAGATTTACCAAACTTTCACATTTTTTTTAAATCAATACAAAACTGCTTAATGTAAAGAAATTTGAATAGTAAATAGCTTTATGTTTATTTACAATGCTTAGGTGTGTATTTCATGAGCGTTTTGTAAACAATATCGATCTAAAAAGGGACAAATTTAACCCACCAAATATAATTTTACGTGAATCCTTCACTGGACTTTCCTGATCGTTGTGAATCCACCTTACTAGGGGTGGTCTTGATATAAGTAAAGAGGTGGGGGCTCTATGACTTTATTTTTGGATCCAAAATTTTAATGTGACATTTTCTTGTTTGAAATCCCAAAATGATGCAAATCAAGTCTTTTGCCATTATAGCATTAATATTGTTAGTTTCGGGTCTTTCTTTACACATGTCCTTTAAGGGTGACTATTTTACAGTAGTAAACATGTCACATTTTACAATGGGTTTTGCTAAATTTGAACGCCTCAACAGGCCTGCAGCAAAATGTAACATGTTATTAACTGTATGACACTATATTTCAACATGTGAAATATCTTTCTGGTGTAGACATGCAGAGGTATTTAATATTCTGTAAAACTGCCTAGAATTTGTAATTTTCGGATTTTTTAGATTTCCTGAGATATGATATCATTTAACCAATGAATGTGGCATTATGTCAGTGACAATTGAGAACATCAGCTTTAAAAAACACACACAACCATTCATCACATCAATTAGTTACAGCATAAACTTTATCAGTTCTCCTAAATAATATGGGACCAAAATAAGCACTTTGTAATGGAGTAGCCCCTATCCTTTTATTCGACGTCATCAATTCTCTATTTTATTTATTTCGTATCGGTTTCTGAACTCGATTTCTAGTGATCAGTATCCATAATTCATGTTTGAACAGTGAAGACACATAAAATTTCCATTTGCAATTAATTTAGTCTCCAAACGACATCATTTATGCAAAATTATATTTTGCTTGTCTCTAAAAGTGTTTATTATGAGATCATTTCGCAAGACTAAAATACAATAAGCCTGTTCATGGTCCAATAGTTGCAAATAAAAAGATTAAATCACTGTAAGTGGGTTTCTTCCTTTTATAAATAAACTCGATCGTCACAATTTTAAACCTCGTTCTTTCAAACAGCGTCCATTTGTGTTCATTGAAGTAAATGGAAGGCATGTATATGATATCTATGGTTCTTTCACTTCTATTAACATTTATTTCAGTGAGTTCTGGGCAAGCTACAACGCTGTATAGTGAAATCATCAAAGACTACGAGAAACAAGTGATGCCGATTTGGAACAAACATGGAAAGGAAGCGTTAAAATTGCAATTCAACATTTTTCCTGGATATTTAGCGAAGTTTGACGAACTGAATGAGGAGATAACTCTTTTACTGTCTGTGACTACCAACTGGACCGACCAAAGACTGGCATGGGACTTCAATGTGTATAACCAATCTTATCTAATTGTAACAACTGAAGACATTTGGCTTCCTTATTTGTATTTGGTAAATAGTGCTGATGAGTTAAAGCCAATCGGACATGAATCTAATTTCTATGCATACGTGATCATGGACGGGCAAGTTATCTGGACACCAGCATCAACATTCAAGGCTGTTTGTACTCCGAACGTTCTTCGATTTCCATTCGATACACAGAGTTGTGAGTTTATGTTTCAAATGTTGGGACTACCGGCCACGGAAGTGGAATTTATACTTCCAACAGAAAAACCGGATATGATTTACTTTATTCAGAATTCAGATTGGAAAGTTGAAGATATAACACAAACAATAATGCAATCCATTCCACAAGTAACACTGAACTTGAAAATAAGGCGGCAATCCATGTACTATATAGTGACAGTCCTACTGCCTACACTGATGTTTGCTTTAATGAACCCACTGGTGTTTTGTTTACCTGCCGAATCAGGAGAAAGGATTTCACTTGGAATGACAATCTTACTTGCTTATGCTATTTTTCTGACTATAGTAGCATCATCCATCCCAGGAAAATCGGACCCCATTTGTGTTATCATTCTCGCTCTGGTTCTGATCATGGTCGTCAGTGGACTAGTCATCATATTTACAATCATCAGTGCTCATTACTACTTTAAGGAAGAAACAGACGATGTCAGGTCCTGTTTGAAATGGTTAGCTATAAAATGTAAGAAAAAGAAGAACTCTTATATGACAAAATCAGAAGTATCGGGTAAAAACGTTGCCCATACCCTCGACATTATATTCTGTATTCTCTCTTACTTTTTGTTCATAGCAATTTTAGCAGCATACTTTATATACATTGCTGTTGTTTGATAATCGTACCAATAATATTACTTGTGTACATTCTATTACGTATGTGTGTGTGTGTGGGGGGGGGGGGTAACGTCATAATGCTATATAGGATATTATATACCAAGAAAAAGCTAGGGATTTCAAAAAGAAAAAAAAATGTATGTACACACCCGACGAGGCAGAACTTAAAAAAAAGACAGAAGTGGTGAAAGAAGCAATAGTGTACCAAAGGGGTAATCAAATATCATAATACCGAAAGGACAAAGACAAAATCGGTAGACAAAAAAAAAACATCACAACGAAACAAAACACACAACATTAAAAAACACACACACATAACATCAAAATCGCATTCAGCAAGGTGAACTCAAGTCGAAACAAGAGTGAACTCAGAACGGAAGAGTAAGCAGTTCCTGCTTGCTGTAGCACACCCGTCACGTTGCCAAAAATCGATTTAGTGCTGGTCAAATCCGGAAAGGATGACATTACAAAATTCTCTGTCAAACCAACATCTGTGCCCATTTGAAAGATAGAAATCCCGTATTTGACTACGAGCACATGATGTCTTTCGTAAAATTCCTTGAGTGTTGATAACAACCTGGGAGCAACGTATGGGTAACACCTGTATTAACAATTTGCTTGTCAGCCATGTAGCTCTATCAAGGATGTCGTTATACTCCCCACATGCTCTGGAATAATGAATCAATTGTGATACGTAAACTCCATATGCTGGAGCAGACGGATTGTTGCTACACAGAAAGGGAAAGTTGACTATTGGAAAGTTGAATTCGAAGTCATCACGTTTGTCATAGAGATTGTTCAGAGCCTTCCTAGTGTGTCAATTTCAAGATAAATCCAAATATGAAGCGGACCTCCTAGAATCTGTAGTGTCCTTTATCTCAAGTTCTTTCGGATATATGAGATGCAAATAGACACCAAGTCGAGGATTGTTTCGTTAAAGGACATCATCAATATAACGAAATGCAAGATTGAAGGACTTCAACTTTCTCTTCCTGCGAAGCAACATTCCTTCCGCTCCAGCTTATGGATTTTATATGTCACAACCGACAAAGCATCTGGCCTGACACAAAATGCCAACAGATTATGCTGCCACTTGCTTTTGTTCTATATTGAAGTAATTTTACATCATGATCTCATAGACAAATACAGGATTTCTACCTCCAAGATGCGTACAATTGTTAATTTGTTTTTGTTTGGCCTTTCTTTATCGGTTTTGAAACAATGAATTGAAGGTGCACGCGAACTGCTCACTCGTCCAGAGCACCTGAATTTGATCTCCAAGGAGGCCTAACCGTTTATCGAGAAATATGGTCCGTTAAAAGGTGTTTCACGGTTTTTGTGGTCCGTTAAAGTCGCCATGACAGTCCGTTAAGTAGTTTTATGAAAAAAAAAAATCATTTATTTTTTTCGAAATTAACTCTGAGGCTAAAATATAGTAAATAAGTGAAACTTATGATAGGTGTATCCAAATAGTTTTTATTCACAAAAAACTTCCCGCAAAAACCATTTTGATTTGATTTGACACTTCTTCGCAAAACGAAAAGGCGGAGACCTACCCTCTGCAAAAATGTATCCTTATAATGACGAAAAATGCATTAAAATACGTTAATTAAAGACTCAATGATTTGGCGTATAAATACTGACACAAACATATCAAATGGCTAATTACGGCCACAGCTAACTGCAAGAGAGGAATTGACAAGATAGGGAAACAGAATGCCAATCACTAGGATATACGGACAAGTCTGTGCACCATTGGTAGGCAATGGATGCTCACATTCCTCTCAGGTTCCTGGAGAGAACGAGGGACACAATATTCCAGTACGCCAGCTCATATTTTGTCACCCCATGGATTATTTTTTATTACATGGGAGTGAAATTAATATTATTTTTGATTTAGATTTACCATGGATTTACTTTTATTATACATTACACTGGCCAAATCCAATCTGGTGACAACAGATCAGGACCGACCACTCATGGAGGCATGAGATGGTCTAGACCAACTTCCAACGGTAAAGCGTTGGAAAGTTTTTTGGTAATATGACCCGACGTACAATTAAGGAAAGAATAGTGTCCCCTTATCTTGCCAAATTCCGCACTAGTAGACTGTGACAGGAATTTTTATTAAAAATATTAGTATATACACACAAACACAAAAAATGTATAAAAATTGAATGAAAAACTGATAATTTATAACTTTAAAATATCTGTTTTTGGTATACTAGTGGTATGCAGTTAGAAAAAATAAATAAATATATAAGTTACATTTCAAACAAGTCAATGAAACTAGCAAAATGAACAGTAACATGGTCATCTTTGTAAAATCCAAGTGTATTTCAAACTGCATCGTCCTAATATATGTAGAGCTCCTGTAGTCATATTTTTTTGAAAAGCCTGAAAAAGAAAATAAAACAACAGCAGCAAAAATGTTGGACGGTGAAAAGGGGGGGATGGATGGAGGGATTTTGTTTCATTCGTCCATCAATGTCAACATATGTATAAAATTATAAAACCCGGAACAAAAAACGGAAAGTAAATTACGGAGAAGAAAAATCGAAATATTATTAATCTCGCTTTCATTAAACTGGTTTATCTTATAAATAGATAAACCTCATTAATTAAAGACTCAATGATTTGGCGTATAAATACTGACACAAACATATCAAATGGCTAATTACGGCCACAGCTAACTGCAAGAGAGGAATTGACAAGATAGGGAAACAGAATGCCAATCACTAGGATATACGGACAAGTCTGTGCACCATTGGTAGGCAATGGATGCTCACATTCCTCTCAGGTTCCTGGAGAGAACGAGGGACACAATATTCCAGTACGCCAGCTCATATTTTGTCACCCCATGGATTATTTTTTATTACATGGGAGTGAAATTAATATTATTTTTGATTTAGATTTACCATGGATTTACTTTTATTATACATTACACTGGCCAAATCCAATCTGGTGACAACAGATCAGGACCGACCACTCATGGAGGCATGAGATGGTCTAGACCAACTTCCAACGGTAAAGCGTTGGAAAGTTTTTTGGTAATATGACCCGACGTACAATTAAGGAAAGAATAGTGTCCCCTTATCTTGCCAAATGAGCGTGTCTATACACGTTCAAAATACATCCTGGCCCTCTTTTGGGACACACTTTCTTTTTGTTTAATTGTAGTTTGGATTTTATTTTGTACTAAAAAACACTGGCCAAATTCATCAGAACCGACCACTCATGGAGGCATGAGATGGTCTAGACCAAATTCCAACGGTAAAGCGTTAGAAATTTTCAATTAATATCACATTGGAGCAAAAACAGTGTCTCCCATTTATTGCCAAATGAAAGTGTCTATACACGTTCATACTTTACCCCACCAGCCCACTTTATCTACCATTCTATCAATCTGAGTTAACATGGGCCAATAAGGGACACATCAGCATAGGTATAATTGAATTATTCAATATAGTAGAAACCATAGATATGATTTGTATTTCCCACCTAAGTAGACTATACTTCTTTAGTATTGCTGGACTGTTCATGTTTCAAAGTATTGAATGACTTAAATTCTTCTGAACTGAGCGTATATAAGATGAGAATAATTTCCTTCTTCAATGTGATAAAACAATGCACTATAATGAAACAACATAATTCATCAATCAGCGCCTGAACGAATCTCTATAACTTATCTACTGTCTTGTTAAGCGATCAAAGGGGTTGAACATGTTTTGCATTAATGAAGATATGTAAGATTTTCTTATTGTGCCACTAGTTTAATTCGGCATGCTTATAGTTTCAATCCAAGAAGTAAATGTAAATGTTCAGTGTCTGCATTCATGTTTTTGTCCTTAAATATTTGTATTGTCAACATGTACAGCATGCAAATGATAGGAATCTAGTAAACATGGTTATATCAAGAATACTTACGCAATCAATTGACTATCATAAAAATTATGCAGAAAACAAATGTTACAAATTGAATAAGTTAAAGGGATATTGTCTACGAAAAAAATTTTTGTGTACTAACAAAAAGGCCTACAGAAAACTTGGTATTGTCTAATTCTAAACTTTAAAATATAAACGACAATAAAATAAAGTCGGTGTACTCTATTAATTTAAAAACCGAAAAAAAAAAAAAACAATAATCTAAAGTTTTACAACAACAACAAAAAATTAAAATTCATATTCATGAGATCTAATCCCGCCTTTAGCATCATGCACACTGTGTCAAACTTTGCTTAAACACTTTTACGGTTAATGCACGCTGTTAGCTATCTGTTTCTCGTCTCAGGTTTTAGTCCGTGTAGAAATTTTAAAGGCGACGATAACGCCAGAGTCTCCAAACAAAGAAAATGACAATATACCGGTAAATGAATTCGTTTAATTTGTCACTATAATGAACAACTGAAACATACATGTATGAGATCCAGACTGATTGCTGCATTAAATTTATACATTTAAAATATGTTTGTCGTCACGAAGGCAAACAAATAATCAACCACGTTGGTCTATTGTGAGCGAAATAAACCAAGTTTAATGCAATATTGGTTTTAAATGTAAACATGATACATGTTCAAAGTTATCTTTCTTTACATTTCGGTCAAAATGACATCAAAAGATAGGAGTGTCCGACGAAAAATATGTGAATTTGGTAGAAAATATGCCTTTAAATGATGCTGAAATGGTATGGAATGAAAATTCATATACTCAGATAAAAAGATCACAAGTCTTGCATGGCTGGGGAGAATAAGAATAACCAGCATTCATTCTTCTGTCAGTACTCCAAAATTTCAATTTAAGAATACAGTTTCTGTACAATAAACTTTTATAACTTGAATAACCCCGTGAAAAAATACCAAAACAAAAAAGGACTGGGTCTGAAACAGGAAGTAAATGATCGAATGACCTAAAAAAGAGAGGGGGGGCGTAATGCCCCACAGGACAATTTTAACAATCCATTTCTCATGTGACATGTTGTGTACGTTTGTATTAATCTGAGGACCAGCCTGTTAAATGCAGGAAAACGTCTAAAGATATGATCTGTAATATTCAATATACAGTTTAGCAGTCTGGAAAAAATAAGATGTGTAGTTTCATATTAAGCCTTTAGATGCAGAACAAATCAAAATAGCTTTACAAGTTATAATAATTAAACCTTATATGGATATAAGGACAGTGTGTACTTATTCGGAAAATACTTAATCGTTCTGAAACAAAAAGCTCAAAGCTTGGGTTCAAAGACGGACGGGAAGACACAGTGATTTGACTTGTCACTTCATGCACTAGTGCGATGAAAGTATAAGCAAAACAAAAACAAAGTTAAAGCAAACGAAAAAACATATTATAGAACACAACAGAAAGGTTTACTGAAATATAATATAACGAGCAGTACTCAATTTTAAATTAAAAATGAAATCATTTAAAGAATAGCTACGTTTGATGTAAAGTTTGTTAATACGGCATGTACCATGTGTATATGTTTTATGTAGTTTTGTACATTTTGTGATTGTTTTCGTTTACCATGTTTACATGACATCAATGATTTGATTTGAATGTGACGTAACGTCAATTTACAGGTGCCCGTCATGTGATTTGGTTGACATAATACAAACAAGATGTGAATGACAAGAGTTTGACATGTCAAACTTTTACTTCAGAAAGTAATAAATATCGTAAAATTTAATGGTCAATATCCTACCCTGGTATAAGCTGAGTTAAAGTAGATTTATTTGTGTTATAGCTGCTATTCTTAATTAAACATAAACATGTACCTTGAATTATAAATCTGATCTCGGAAATGTGCCCCCATTGAAAAAGAAGATGCTACAGTCCTGCTTTATCCTGATTCCTTGAAGCACCAGATGGCCCTATCAGCATCTTCCTGTACTTGACTACATATAGTAAGTTCTGTTTTTCGACCGAAAGATATGTACCGATAGAGTTCAATCTTTCTTCTTTTATCGTTTTTCCTTAGTACATGTAGTAAGGTCTGTTTTTCGACCGAAGGTATGTACCGATAGAGTTAAATTTCTTTCTTCTTTTATCGTTTTTCCTTAGTAAGTTCTGTTTTTTGACATAAAGATATGTACAGACAGAGTTCAATTCTCTTTTTCCTTAGTTTTTCGACAGAAAGTAAAAGATGTGTACCGACACAGGCGACAGAGTTCAATCTTTCTTCTTTTATCGTTTTTTTTTTTTTTTTCTTCATGGTCATGTTGTAATGATTCAATTCCAGGAAAGCGGCTGGTTCCTTTGGTTTTACGATGGTTCAAACAGAAGGGTTCAAATTATTTTAACAAATATTAAAAGCAATGTTTGTCCATGCTTGTTGATTCAATGTCCTACTGTTATACAAGGTTGGCTGGATAACTTTCAAATTTTTCTCCAATAATGTCAAAACAACTGTCCTAAATTCTGACGAGAATATCGCACCATATAAAGACCTATAAATGCTTCTTAAATTCAGCAAATTTGTCCTCTAATTATAGGGTAGAATGAAGGATTGCTTGGATTAAAAAACACAAATTTTGTTTCATTCGTCCATCAATGTCAACATATGTATAAAATTATAAAACCCGGAACAAAAAACGGAAAGTAAATTACGGAGAAGAAAAATCGAAATATTATTAATCTCGCTTTCATTAAACTGGTTTATCTTATAAATAGATAAACCTCATTATTTTCGTCATTGAAACATTTTTTTGTAGTAAGGAGCAGAGGTACCAATGGGGTATCCGAATGTCAAAAGTCCGAAAGGGCAGAGACTAAACCAGTAAACACAAACAAGAACGGGACAAAAACAGACAACACGTAAAACATGGAAACACAAAACAACTGAATATCAATCAACAACGCGAACTCCAGTCGAAACAAGAGTGAACTCAGGTGCTCCGGAACAGTAAGCAGTTCCTGCTTGCTATAGCACACCCGTCGCGTTGCCAATAGTCCATTCAGCGTGTCAAATCCAATAAAGGAAGACAAAACAACACACTATGACAAACCAACATCTGCACTCATCTGAGAGATCGAAATCCCATCTTTGTCTATAAGTGCATGATGTCTTCCGTAAAATTTCTTGAGTGAAGACAGCAACCGAGGAGCAACATAACCCTGTGTGAGCAATTTTTGCGTCAGACGTGTCGCTCTGCTAAGGAAATCGATGTAAGTCCCGCACGCTCTGGAGTAACGAATCAATTGAGATACGTAAACTCCATAAGCTGGAGCTGACGGAATATTGCTACACAAGAAGGGGAAGTTGACGATTGGAAAGTTGAAGTCATCACGTTTGTCATAGAGCCTTGTTGAAAGTCTTCCTTGAGAGTCAATTTCGAGATGTAGATCTAAATATGAAGCAGACTTCCTAGAATCCGTTGTGTCCTTTATCTCAAGCTCCTGTGGATATATGAGATGGAGAAAGTCACCAAATCGAGAATTGTTTAGTGAAAGGACATCATCAATATAACGGAACGTGAGGTTGAAATACAAATGACAACAAAGTTCCAGACATTAAATTTTGCTACGCCTGACGCGCGTTTCGTCTAGAGAGAGCTAGTCTACGGTCTTTTTTGTCTAGAAGAGATTGCAAGAAGTCTGCTTCATATGAATGAAGAAACAAATCAGCAAGCAAAGGTGCACAATTAGTGCCCATTGGAATCCCTATTGTTTGCTGAAAAACACGTCCACCAAACTGAACAAATATGTTGTCAATAAGAAAGTTGAGCATGTCGATTATTTGGTCTTCTGTAAATTTGTTCTTTTTCTTGGACTCATTGATGACAAAGTAAGTCTTGGTATAATCGACTACAAGAAATTTGTACCTGCGTTTTCCATTCTTTTTGAAAAAGCTGCGTTTAATCAGCTGTGCCAATCGCGATTTCAGTTGAAGTGTAAAGTGTGGAGAAATCGAATGTTTTGATGCTGTTACAAGATGAAACTGAATTAGAGTTAAGAATCTCCATCAGTTCTTTCGAATTCTTCAGGATCCACATTTGATTGACACCATTTCTAGAATAACAACAATCGTAATATTTCTGGAGGCCGGATTTTACTGCCGTAAGTATTGAAGTCAACAAAACTGAAAGAGGTTTAGTTGTACATTTGGATGACCCTGCAATGAAGCGCTGCTTGTATGGATTTTTATGTAATTTGGGAATCCAATACAGGGATGGAATGTCATCATTACTGCCACCAACAGAAAGGCCGAAGGAGGAAATGACAGATTTGTGATTGTCAATGATTTCCTCCTTAGACAGTGTTGTAGCCGTGTATGTGGTGCTGTTGCTGGTACAACCAACCCCCAATTCAGCTGTCAAACAGTCTATATAGTGTTTTTTGCACACAAAAATGATGTTATTTGGTGCTTTGTCTGCAGGTACAACAACATATTTGTCATGTAAGGTGGACAATGTTTTGGCAACATCAGCGTTGCTGAAAATGGATGTTGCCTTAGTGCTCATTGAGCCTTTCAAAGAATTGATTCTTTTCAAAACCAATGACCTCACAGCTTTTACCCATTCTGACAAAACGTCACATTCTTTCTCCTGTTCTTTTTTGGCCCATTTTCTGGCATAGTCCTCAACTGAATCCATAATTGTTTTGAAATTATAGCTCCAGTTGATTCGTCTTGGCTCACGATATTTAGGTCCTTTAGCCAAAACATCGCGAAGTAAGTCATTTTCCACGATGTTGAGGTCACCAGTGATAACGTGGCCAGAGGGACCATATTTGAATGCGGACTTTTCACAGGTACAGTCTGGAGGTTTTGCTTTGAGGTCATTGATTTGGAAATCCCGCAACACTTGTTTATAGTTGAAAACCTTAGGTGCAATGGTGGAAGTGTAGGAATAAGAGATAATGGGAATGCTTTTATCTTTGAAGTAAGGAGGAATATGTTCCGTAACAGATTTGTGGTGTAAAATATTTCCTAAATTAATAGCATCTAACCCCTTGTTTAAAAATGGAAGTGAAAGAAAGGAACGATTGTCTTTACTGTTTTCGTGGTCTTGTGGTACTTGCACAATAAAAAAACATAAGAGAAGGATTTTCTGGACCAAAATATAAATATTGGGACAAAAATGTCAAAATTGGTATTACTTTGAGAAACATGGTCCGTTAAGAGGCACGTGACACTTTAATTTTAAGGTCCGTTAATGATGCATGTTTCACATTTTGAAAATGCAGGTCTAATGGAAATAAACCTTAATATAGCGAATCCCAATTATTAAAATTGGCAAAATCGATGATATCTTTGTCAGAAGATTGTAATGATTGGTTTCCCAGAATTATTGTATTATTTTGAATATAATATAAATGCCTAAAATATTTACACGAGTTTGTGGCAATGGAAATAAATCTGAACACATCTTATTTGGAAATACCCACATATATGATACAAATAAAATAATATAGTGTTACATTAATGTTGTTAGGTACTGCAAAGTTAATTTTAGCATCCAAAGGGTCATACGAACCATATTCGATAAAGAATTGGCCTGTGTTTTTGTAACCGGACATGAATCGGATAAATTTGCCGTTAAATGGAATTTTGCCGAGTGACCAAAACTGTTTCGTTGCCTTGAACGGATATCTCATGAGAGTTGTAGTTGTTTATGCCCAAAATCGTAAATTGTCGCAGAAAAGAAGGAAAGTCGAAGGTCTTGTTTGCCACGAGTCGAAAAAATATTAAGAGGTATGTGAAAAAGCCATTGATATGCAATTGGAGTACCACTTCAGGAAGTAGTGAGTGTATTTCTTGGACGTCAGTTTGTATGTGTGGAGTTTTGAAAATTTCGTCGGTTTCAGTACGGTCTAAAGTTCCAAAAAATGTGTCTGTGGTACAAATCATATTTAAATTTTTTTTTTCCATTTATATTTTTTTATTTCCAAAGCTTTTGTTCTTTTTTCTTTTCATTGCCTAAAATAAATAACCAAAACAGACTATATTGAACCGTTTTCATTAATAATTAGTAGCTTATTGCTTCTTTCCAATACCGTTGTTTCGTAGAATGATCTAGAATGGTCTTACAGGTAAAGCCTATTGACAATGGTTCATATTTAGACGTGCATATTCAAACGTATGTATTTTAGTTTCGATAAATCCACATGAATTTTGTCTTTTCTTCTGTATACTAGCGTTCAGTCCTTATAGTAAAATTATGATATGTCATATCAAACAAAACTATTTTAATCTTCTATCTATTTATGTTATTAAACGGAAATAATATTTTGTCACAGGCACTTAACGGACCAACTTAACGGACAAAATCATATGTCATCAGCCCTTAACGGACCATATTTTATAACTTTTCCCCTAATACAAAGTTAATATATAACATAGAGCATTGAAAATTAAACAGAATGTTGTTACATTATTGTACTTTCTATGGATAACAACAAAACATATGTTTTGTTATATAAATTAAAAAAGAGAAATTGATAATAATGAGGTAAACATGTTTACATTTGCGACCTTTAAAATGCTAAGGAGCCACACGCCTTTTCATTTTATGAAGTTTTATAGAACTATTTTTACAGAAATGCAAATCGTATCGAACGGTCATTCATTTTCATTTTGACAGATGTAATTTTTATAAATCTAAAATGCGTATTAATTATGATATAACAAATTAATTACTGACCTTCAGTTTTTTTTCTCGATTATACCTGGTTAACGGACTGTCACGGCGACTTTAACGGACCACAAAAACCGTTAAACACCTTTTAACGGACCATATTTCTCGATAAACGGTTAGGCCTCCTTGATCTAATTTCAACTTTAATCGCGTTGATGATTGTAGTTTGCTATTTTTTGAGTGTTTTAAATTTTCTGTTTCTCGTGTCATTTACTAATTTTGTCATTGCCATTTCATACATCTATTTTAACATTCGAATGCTCATTGATGCTTCATTGTCGTATCGTGTAGTGTGCGTTAATGTATGTGCACGCAGATATATTCTCTCTTTTGGAACGCAAGCAGAATCACTAAAATAAAGTTTAAAACAAGCTTTACCCTTTCGTTTAAATGTAAGATAATCAAATATTGTTCTAGTTCATATCTTCATATATACAAATTAGCTCTTTCATACGTGAATAAACTATATCGGTGTTTCATTTACATGTAAGATAATACAATATTATTTTTATTCATATACAAATTAGCTCTTTACAGCCCTGTCTGTATACCGACATGCTTCAACTATGTTGGTGTTTCGTTTACATGTAAGATAATACAATATTTGTCCAAACTTTTAACAGTAAAAAGCATTCTATAAATGTTATTATTTAGACCTAAATCGGCTTTTAAAACTACCAGTGTGACTGATAAGAATCAAGTCTGAAATTAAACGGCAATTCACCAGCAAATTACTAGCAAATCTAGTTTTATTTGTATTCGAAAGTTAACATTATTTGATTTTTTCTTGAAAACAAATAGTGATCAATTAAAGTAATCATTAACATGACATACACGTTTTAAATAACCATATACTGCTTGGTTTTAACAGCTTTTTGGTCTTTTTCCTCTTTTATTCTCGGTCTTTTCAATTAACCTTGGTGTTACATTAAATTTCTATATGTATTTTGAAATTTTCTCTTATTGCTACAACTGAAGACATTTGGCTTCCTTATTTGTATTTATTAAATAGTGCGGATGAGTTAAAGCCGGTCGGACATGAAACTGATTTCTATACGCGACTTATGTATGGAGGTGAAATTATATGGAGACCTGCTGCGAAATTCAAAGCTGTTTGTACCCCAAATGTTCTTCACTTTCCATTCGATACACAGAGGTGCAAGTTCATGTTCCAAATGTTAGGTGTACCTCATGCGGAAGTGCATTTTATACTTCCATCAGAAAAGCCTGATATGACTTACTTTTTTCCAAATTCAGACTGGAAGGTTGAGGGTATGACACAAACAAGGTTGAAAAAGTTACCACAGGTAACACTTAACTTAACAATAAGGCGACAATCCATGTACTACATAGTGACAGTCCTACTGCCTACACTGATGTTTGCTTTTATGAACCCACTGGTGTTTTGTTTACCTGCCGAATCAGGCGAAAGGATTTCACTTGAAATGACAATTTTACTGGCTTATGCTATTTTTCTGACTATAGTAGCATCATCAATTCCAGGAAAATCGGACCCCATTTGTGTTATCATTCTCGCTCTGGTTCTGATCATGGTCGTCAGTGGACTAGTCATCATATTTACAATCATCAGTGCTCATTACTACTTTAAGGAAGAAACAGACGATGTATGGGCGTGTCTAAAATGGTTAGTGACAAAATTTAGGAATAGGAAGGATTCCTATATGACAAAATCAGAAGTTTCGGGTAAAGACATTGCTCAAGCCCTCGATATTATATTCTGTATTCTCTCTTACTGTTTATTCATAGCAATTCTAGTAGCATACTTTATATATATCGCTGTTGTTTGACCAATTGTATTACTTACAAGAGTTTAGGGTTATTGAAATAAGTATTTAACATGTAATGTCTAATATTTCTTCTTTACGCCCGAGCCGCTTCAAGCATGTCAGTTGAATTTATGAACTTATGACGTGCCTTTTTTCCTCGAAACATTATATATCTGTGGCACTGCTGGACTAGTATTAAAATATGTGCGACTTATCACATGTACAGAATTTGTATTATTATGTATATATCATATTCAAATTATTTTTTTTTCTTAATAAAGTTGTTTTTTGAACGAACGTTGAAATAAAATGCTTTTTGTCTCGCCTGCGACGAATGTCGCAAAAGGCGAGACTTAGGTAGGGTGATTCCGGCGGCGGCGGCGTCCACAATTGGTTAAAGTTTTTGCTTAAGTCTGTTTTGTGTGAACTAGTTATGTTACACCATTGATATTTGGTATGCAGTTGCATCAGCATCAGTACAGATCAGTTTTAAAAGGATTTCACCTGTATGCTCATGCAGTCACCTACTGACTTTGAAATTTTACACTGATTTTAACCTTTTTTCTTACGTCTGTTTAACATGAAGCAGTTATGGCTCACCATTGATAGTCGGTATGCATTTGCATGAACATTAGTACAGATCAATTTCAAAAGCATTTATCTGTATGCTCCTGCAGTCACGGTCTACTGACTTTGCAATTTTACACCGATTTGGCCGAGGTTAACCTTTTTTAACGTCTGTTTAACATGAAGCATTGGTATTGGGTATGCTCTTGCATTAGCATCAGTACAGTATTTTATCTGTATGCTCCTGCAGTCACGGTCTACTGAATTTGAGATTTTACACCTTTTAACTGTTTACTTATGTCATGTATGTCATGAGTGTTTTATATTAGGCAGTTATGGTTCACCATTTATATTTGGTATGCAGCTGCTTAAGCATCAGTTAAGATCACTTTAAAGAGGATTTTTACTTCATTTTATACTGTGTCCAGTTGCGACAGGCGAGACATGTCTCTGTGTTAACAGTTTATTTACACTAAGTCTTCATTTCTCCAGAATATAACTAAATTTCGGCTTTTCTGGTACATTTGATGTCACTCACCCAATTAGTTGTAATTTAAATCCGGACTCATCAGAATTCCCTTGAGTCTGGATTGCGCAACTAACTCTTAGGAGGCCAATTATCGTGATATAAAAAGTTAAACATATCGTCAGATAACTTCATAAGTCTCCAACAAACATAAGGGTAAAAAAAATCAACGTAAGTTAACGCCTGCAATACCCAAGAGGGTAGTAAAATAGAGATTTCCGTAAAACATTGAATTCTATAAAAGAGTCTACAACCTTATCTACCAAAAAAAGGAGCAAAGGACCAAAGCGGCATTCGAATATCGTAAGTACGAAAAGGCTAAGACAAAGTTAGTTGACATTATAGACAAGACGGATAAAACAGGAGCAACACACAATATGACAAAAATACACACTTGTACAAAACGCAAGTCGAAACAAGAATGAAATCAGCTGCCCAGGAAACGATCGACTTTCTGGTTGTTATCACACCCGTCTTGTGACGTTGCCAACAACCAATTCAGTGTAGGTCAAATCCGACGGGACCTGGGTGGTCGACTGTTCTAAGTCGCTGGTTCAATGACTTCAATACAACACTATTAATCACTAGCCAATAACAAAAAAAAACCACACTAAAAAAACTCAAACAAGCAACAGGACTTTCCCACTTGCAAGGAAATTGGTTTTATGACTTCCTAAATTCCTCTAAAATTTTTTTTTACAAAATTATCAATTTGATTTTGAACTGCAAGTATATCTCACTAGACTACCAGTAAATGACCTCTTACTAAATTTAGATAGTCGAACATAAAGCTTTCAGTGAAATGATAGTCGGAACAGTACTCCCAAAGAATAAGAAGTAAATCTATGAAGTCCTACTATTCTGACAATCAGACAGTACAAAAGATAGATTTTTGTCTCGCCTGCAAAGTGGATTTTATGAGCACCTCAATATCTCAAGAACTATTGTAAGTCCTAAGTTGACGACACTTGGTATATGCATATGCATTAGTATTAGCTTAGCACAACGACATTCCCCATCTTTTGACCTTGACCTTGATTTTTCGGTTGAGTGACTTTGATATTTTTTTAGGAAAATACAGGTTTTTCGATGGTGCCGGCAGGCGAGACATACTTATGTGTTAACTTTTTTTTTCTATATGCAACTTGACGTTATGTCAGTGAAAATTGAGAACATCGGCTTTGACAACCATTCGTCACATCAATTAATTACAGTATAAACTTTATCAGTTCTCCGAATAAATATGGGACCAAATAAGTGTTACAGCCATTATTATCCTGCAGTCCAAGGGAAAATATCAAATAGACATGGAAATAATTAACTAGTTATTTTTTTTTTCGCTGGAGAAAATTAACTATTAAAAAAATTCTGGCCGGAAAGAAATATCCCCGGAAAAAAGATCGTTCACATAAGCACTTTATAGCCCCTATCCTTTTATCAACGTCATCAATTCTCTATTTTATTTATTTCACATCGGTTTCTGAACTCGATTTCCAGTGATTAGTATCCATAATTTATATTTGAACAGTGAAGACACATAAAATTTCCATTTGCAATTAATTCAGTCTCCAAACAACATCATTAGCGTTATGCAAAATTATATTTTGCTTGTCTATAAAAGTGTTTATTTTGAGACCATTTCGCAAGACTACAATACAATAAGCCTGTTCATGGTCCAATAATTGCAAATAAAAAGATTAAATCACTGTTAGTGGGTTTCTTCCTTTTATAAATAAACTCGATCGTCACAATTTAAACCTCATTCTTTCAAACAGTGTTCATTGTAAATGGAAGGCATGTGTATAATAGCTGTGGCTTTTTCACTTCTATCAACACTCATTTCAGTTAGTTCTGGGCAATCTACCACGCTGTATAGTGAAATCACCAAAGACTACGAGAAACAAGTGATGCCGATTTGGAACAAACAAGGAACAGAAGCATTGAAATTGCAAATCAACATGTATCCCGGATATTTAGCAAAGTTTGATGAACTGAATGAGGAAATAACTCTTTTACTGTCTGTGAATATCAACTGGACCGACCCAAGACTTTCATGGGACTTAAATGTGCATAACCAATTTTATCTAATTGTTACAACTGAAGACATTTGGCTTCCTTATTTATATTTGGTTAATAGTGCCGATGAGTTAAAGCCGATCGGACATGAATCTAATTTCTATGCCTACGTTATTTTGAATGGACAAGTTCTCTGGACACCGGCAGCAACATTCAAGGCTGTTTGTACTCCGAACGTTCTTCGGTTTCCATTCGATACACAGAGTTGTGAGTTTATGTTCCAAATGTTGGGACTACCGGCCACGGAAGTGGAATTTATACTTCCATCAGAAAAACCGGATATGACTTACTTTATTCAGAATTCAGATTGGAAAGTCGAAGATATAACACAAAGACTAATACAAACCATTCCACAAGTAACACTAAACCTAACAATAAGGCGACAATCCATGTACTACATAGTGACAGTACTACTGCCAACACTTATGTTTGCTTTAATGAACCCACTGGTGTTTTGTTTACCTGCCGAATCAGGAGAAAGGATTTCACTTGGAATGACAATTTTACTGGCTTATGCTATTTTTCTGACCATAGTAGCATCATCCATCCCAGGAAAATCTGACCCCATTTGTGTTATCATTCTTGCTTTGGTTCTGATCATGGTCGTCAGTGGACTAGTCATCATATTTACAATCATCAGTGCTCATTACTACTTTAAGGAAGAAACAGACGATGTCAGGTCCTGTTTGAAATGGTTAGCTATAAAATGTAAGAAAAGGAAGGACTCTTATATGACAAAAGCAGAAGTATCGGGTAAAAACGTTGCCCATGCCCTCGACATTATATTCTGTATTCTCTCTTACTTTTTGTTCATAGCAATTTTAGTAGCATACTTTATATACATTGCTGTAGTTTGACAAATTGTATCAATATTAATACTTGTGTACATTCTATTACAGTAACTTAAATGTTTCATTTAAATTGACAACAGCATAACGTTCTTAGATTTTGTTTTGAAACAATCCCAAAAGATTTAGCCTAATATGCATTTTTGTCAACTTTTTCTTTTTGAAATCCCTAGCTGTTTCTTGGTATGTAATATCCTATAGTATTACATGTATGACGTTAAACACACACACACACACACACACACACACACACACACACACACACACACACACACACACACACACACACACACGCCCACACACACACACCTGTACACACCCGACAAGGCAGAACTAAAAAAAACTAAGACAAAAGTGGTGAAAGAAGCAAAGGTGTACCAAATGGTTAACCAAATATCATTATTCCAAGGGTGTGAACGTACGTTCGTCCGTCCGTCCGTAACAAAACTTCCGTTGCAGTTTTCTAAGCAACTACATGAGATAGAGTTCTGATATTTTGTATACAGTTTTATCCTATAGTACCATATGGTGTATACCGATTTCATGCTTGTAGTTAGTCTACTTCCTGTTAACTGAATACTTCGGTTTTTACACATATTGGGCATAAATGCAAAATTTCCGTCACAGTTTCCCAAGCAACTACATGAGATAGGGGTCTGATATTTTGTATACAGCTTTATCCTATAGTACCATATGGTGTATACCGATTTTATGCTTGTAGGTAGTCTACTTCCTGTTAACCGAATACTTAGGTTTTTACACATAATGAACATTTGAAAAAAACCTTTACACAATGTAAAAATTTCGTCACAGTTTCCCAAGCAACTACATGAGATAGAGGTCTGATATTTTGTGTACAGCTTTATCCTATAGTACCATATGGTGTATACCGATTTCATGCTTGTAGTTAGTCTACTTCCTGTTAACTGAGTACTTAGGTTTTTACACATATTGGGCATAAATGCAAAATTTCCGTCACAGTTTCCCAAGCAACTACATGAGATAGGGGTCTGATATTTTGTATACAGCTTTATTTTATAGTCCATATAGTGTATAGCGATTTTATGTTCCTAGGTCAACTACTTCCTGTTTACCGAGTATTTAAACTTGTATGCGTGGCTTAGTTTGGGGAGCGGGGGTATCAATAGTGAGCATTAGCTCACAGATTTACTTGTTGATTCTGTCATTTTTGCAAACACTTCGAAACAGTTTTTGGAATTCGGTCAACTTTGAAAGATGTCGGAAACATTTTCAACAAAATGCAAGAAAGCGTACAAGTCTTAATCATGGAAACAACGACCAGAGGCCTCAAGATACAGTAATATAAAAACACTTAATGGTTGGAAAAAGGAAATTATTTCTGGTCATTTTCTATATTTTCTCTCAAAAATGGAAATGATGTCGGCAACAAAATAATATTCCTAAGGATGTCGGAGACATTGTCTTTATTAAATGATCTTTTATAGTCGTATTTCAAACTTTATATATCACATAATTCTTTAAATTGACCTTTGCAACACGACGGGTGTGCTATATTAAGCAGGAAATGCTTACTCTTTTGGATCATCTGTGTTCACTCTTGTTACGACTTCAGTTCGTGTTGTTTATAGCTATTCAGTTATATTGGTGTGTGTTTTTTATGTTTTCTGTTTGTTGGTGCTATTAATGTACGTGTTTACTGGTTTTCGGACGTTTGACATTCGAATGCCCCGTTAATACCAATTTGCTTCTTTTGTATCCATAAGTAAAACAAATATTTTATAAGGAAACACAAAAGTACAAAATAAATTTGATGATAAACTTATTATGTCTCAAAACCGTGTAATAGTTTGTGAAACACTACTATACCGGCCCCTAAATCTCCTTGAAAAAAGCACCCGTGAGTGTTATGATCTGGTTCCCTTCATCGTAATGGAGCAGGCTTTAAATTTACTACAGACCTTTTTACAGTCGATACTTTTGACACTAAATAGTGTGGTGCCTGGAACGAATCAAATGAACAGCTCTTTATTGTTGTTCTTTAGCTTAAAGTCAAAGGGGCCTCCAACGTGGAGCTAACGCTTACACCTCACTGTGCAAGTTTAGGACAGCCATGCACTAGCACCGGTTTAAGGTGCATTCTCTGCTAAATGTCAACTTTATTCCCGTGTCTTGAAGTTCATAAGCGTGGGGTAATTAGCAAGTTACTTGCATCTTGAATTCTTACAAATATGACTATACGTTGCTCGACAACCACATATAATATAATGACATAATTATTTCAATAATATAAACAAGAAAACAAACAGGGCCTAGCAAGTTAATTGTTAATTTTATTCTAACCAACTTTTAATTTTTAATTATTAATAAATAATAAATCAATTTTTAGGTCATCTTTATTCTTCTAATAAAATGACTACTATTTTACCTCCGTTTTGCAGTCTATGTACAGCTTTAAAATAGCTTAATAAGACAGCAGCTTCTGAGAAATTATTATTTTTTTACATAATTTTCAAGTATCTTTATTAACGTGACTGTACGCATGTTCTTCCCACTACAAACCGCACATGCTCCACAAAGCATTGCATATGAAAACATGTTGTTAACCATGTTTGCTGTTGAAAACCCCAAACATTCAGCAGATCAAATTTAAAAAAGAGGTGCACATCTACAATTTGTCAAAAAGACGGGAGAGTTTAATGAAAATCTATTGAAGGGGGTTAGGAGGAGTTGCGATAAAAGGGGTTTATGAGGAGTTGCTGGTAAGAGATGGGTATCCTCAATTTTAACGGAAAAACACGGGGACGTGTAATCGGAGGGATATAACAAAAGCAATGTGGACAACAATGTGTCTCCGACATCCTTGGGATATCATTGTGTTGCCGATATCATTTTCCGTTTTTAGAAAAAAATGTAGAAAATGATCAGAAATATTGTCTAATTTCCAATATTAAATGTTTTTTTTTATATTATCCTAATGCTTCTGGTCGTTGTTTCTATGCTTAAGATTTGTACGGTTTCTCGCATTTGGCGTTTTTTTGTTGAAAATGTAGCCGACATCCTTCAAAGTTGACCGAATTTCAAAAACGGTTAAGAAGTGTTTGCAAAAATGACATGATCAATACCGGTAGTTATAAATGATGGCTTATTTAAATCCTTATCTTTTAAGGTCTTTGATAAGCTATATATTGCATCACTTTAGGCTATCACAGAGAGGTATAATAAGCAAAATCCTACCTTGAAGCGGCAATATGGCGACCAAAACCCATTCGCTTATACCCTTCGTGATGACGTACATTCACACCTTTGTATTTCGAAAAGACAAAAAACAAAATCGGTAGAGAAAAAACTTCACAACGAATCAAACCACAAGCGTTACAAAACACACAAACATAACATCAAAATCGCATTCAGCAACGTGAACTCAAGTCGAAAAGAGAGTGAATACAGGTATTCCGGAAGAGTAAGCAGTTCCTACTTGCTATAGCACACCCGTCACGTTGCCAAAAAACGACTTAGTGTTGGTAAAATCCGGAATTAAGGATGACAATTACAAAATTCTATGTCAAAGCAACATCTGTGCTCATTTGAGAGATAGAAATCCCGTACTTGTATACAAGCACATGATGTCTTCCGTAAAATTTCTTGAGTGTCGATAACAACCTGGGAGCAACGTACCCCTGTGTTAACAATTTGCTTGTCAGACGTGTAGCTCTATCAAGGAAGTCGTTATACTCCCCACATGCTCTAGAATATGCTGGAACGGACGAAATGTTGCTACACAGAAAGGGAAAGTTGACTATTGGAAAGTTGAAGTCATCACGTTTGTCATAGAGCTTTGTACAAAGCCATCCTAGTGTGTCAATTTCGAGAAATAATTCAAAATATGAAGCGGACCCCCTAGAATCTGTAGTGTCCTTTATCTCAAGTTCCTTCGGATATATGGGATGTAAATAGTCGCCAAATCGAGGATTGTTTAGTGAAAGGACATCATCAATATAACGAAATGCGAGATTGAAGGACTTTAACTTTCTCTTCCTGTGAAGCAACATTCCTTCCGCTCCAGCTTATGGATTTTATATGTCACAACCGACAAAGCATCTCGCCTGACACAGAATGCCAACAGAGTTATTCTGCCACTTGCTTTTGTTCTTTATTGAAGTAATTTTACATCATGAACTAAGACAAATACAGGATTTCTACCCCTTAGATGCGTACAATTGTGGATTTGTTTTGTTTTGCCTTTCTTAATTGATGTTTTGCAACGCAACATGCACGCGAACTGCTCACTCTTCCAGAGCACCTGAATTCGATCTGATTTCAACTTGAAATAGCGTTGCTGATTTTAGTTTGCTTATTTTTTAGTGTTTTTAAATGTTCTGTTTCTCCAGTCGTTAACTTATTTAGTTTTAGCCATTTCATGCATCTAACACTCGAATGTTCATTGTTGCCTTTTTGACGCACTGTGTGATGTGCGTTAAAGAATGTGCACGCAGATATATGTGAGAATCGTTTTTCTGTCTTCTTCGAACACACAAAACCACTAAATTAAAGTTTAAAAAAGGGTTGTCCTTTCGTTTACATGTATGATAATCAAAGAGCCGGTGGTGTAGTGGTCAATTAACGCGTCGGGCTATCGGTTGTGGTTCGATCCTCGTCCGGGGTGAAAATTTCATGAACCAATTTTCCGACTCTCTCTTGACACCATTTGCGAGGATAGTCTCAAGGAACGATTCTAGAAGGGACGAAAAAAGGTTGTACCGTGTATGAGGAGAGCAATACCCCATGCACGTTAAAGACCCCTTTGTAGAGTTCGATAAGAGTAGGCTCAATGGGAGCCGCTGCAAAGGCCACACTCGCAAACTGCTAGCTGGAGAGGGATTTACATAAGCATTAAGCTTGTTTCCCAATCCAGGATAAATAAATATGTTTAAACTAATTATTGTTTGAGCTCATATATACAAATTGGCTCTTTCATTCAACCATACATTGTCTCTGTGTAAAATACAGCCTTGTATAATCCGACATGTCATGTGAATGAACTATATTGGTGTTTCATTTACATTTAAGATAATACAATATTTGTCAAAACTTTTAACAGTTAAAAGCATTCTATAAACGTTGTTATTTAGACCTAAATCGGCTTTTAAAACTACCAGTGTGACTGATAATAATCAAGTCTGAAATTAAACGGCAATTCACCAGCAAATTACTAGCAAATCTAGTTTTATTTGTATTCGAAAGTTTACAATATTTGATTTTTTCTGGAAAACAAATAGTTATCATACACGTTTTAAATCACCATATACTGTTTGGTTTTATCAGATCTTTTGTTATTTTTTTTCCTCTTTTATTCTCGGTCTTTTCAATTAACCTTGGTGTTACATTAAATTTCTATATGTATTTTGTAAATTGTTTTTGTCGATCAACAAACACCAATCAATCAATCAATCAATCCATCCATCCATTTCCACATAAACCTTCCAATATGAATTCTAAATTGAGTGTTTTAAACTTTAAATTCAAATATAATAAGATTTTGTCATATAAGCATTTGCATTTATGACATCATAAATCAACATTTTCCTTGCGTCAAGATTTGATTTTTGTCTTCTTCGTTTCTGAAAAGATGACAGTATTGCTTGCTTATATGCTTATACGCATGCCTAAGAAGGATGTGCAAGCACCAGAGAAGTTTCCAAATGTCGACACTACTTTGCACGTTCTAGTCAGCAGCAGAACAAGACAATACTTTATAAAGAAAGACGTAAAACTCCCAACTATTAACAAAATGAAAACTTTCTCGCCATCGTTGAATTTGTCTGTCTCGCCATCGTTGAATTTGTCTGTCTCTCCATCGTTGTCTCTCCATCGTCGACTCTGTCTGTCTCGACATCGTCGATTTTGTCTGTCTCGCCATCGTCGACTTTGTCTGTCTCGCCATCGTCGACTTTGTCTGTCTCGCCATCGTTGATTTTGTCTCATCAGAGATTCTATAGTTAAATACAAGTTGATTATCTTATGTACATCAACTCAAGAGCCCGTCCGTCACGACTCTATATAAGATATCTGACTTTCAAACATACACCCCATTTTCGAATGACAGTCGAAGTCCGTTTACCCTTTCATGTTCATTTGATCACCCATATCGTGTTCATCGTCTAGTAACTAACATTTTGAACATTAAAAAAGAGGTTCCCAGGAGCCCGAATCGCCCACCTGGTCCTTAAGCTATAGAGTCTCTTCTATGATCTATTACCCCTATAAGGGGTCATCTGACAACTTTGACCCAATGGAGTCTTTTGTAAAGCTTAAAGAGCTGAAGGTTTAAGCAAGTAACAGCTTTTCTCTATCTGCATTACTTCTATAGGCCAAAAACATGAAAAAACCCGTTTTTTTTATTTAAAAAGGGGCATCATCTCCATAAGGGGTCATGTGACATTTTCGATCAAATGGAGATTTTTGTATAGTTAGTGAGCTGAAGGTTTTAGCAAGCAACAGCTTTTCTCTATCTGCAATGGTTGTCATTCTATTAGTCAAAAACATGAAAAACCGCTGTTTTTTATCTTAAAAGGGCCATACCCCCAATAAGGGGTCATCTGATAACTTCAACCCATTGAAGGCTTTTGCAGAGCCTTTGATGCCGATGAAGGAAGGTTGCATTAGATTCTCTCTATCTCTTATAATTTTTTATTTACAAGCCAAAAACAATAGTTTGACCCACTGGTCTATTTTAGCAACGGCGGCTATGTTTTTCGACGACACAACTTTTGTTCTCAAGAGAATTCCTCTACGTCTCGTTGTTCTCGTAAAGTGAGTGCTCTATAGTCTCATGTTCTCTCTTGGTGAATTGAACTTTTTATCGATTTGAATTTTAGAGTGTTTTATTTTTGTGCTTTGTACAAGATAATCGTGTTTGAGAGCAGATTCATGTAAAACCAATAAAGTTGAGGAGAAAGACTATTAAACAGACTTCATTTTTAATAACAAAACAATGATTTCCTCATGAAGTAATCAATGATAATTTACAATGAACGTGAAAAAAATAAACATCATTATTTTCTTTTTACAAATAAATAAAAGATGATCAAATATGTACATATAAATTCAAGCAAACATGTTATGTACAATTAAGAAGATTAACATGAATCTAATAAATATAGACATGACAAAGACAAAGGTGATGGACACATTTGTTATAAGAGAATACGATATTTACAACAATAAAAAAAATACATGACCACAAAAAAAGGGAGCGATTTTTATAACCGTAACCATACATTTGCAAACAAGGTTTGTAATCAAAAGAAGGAACTCTCATTCCCTTGGTAATAAAATGATTTCTTTCCCTTGAAGAAAAAAAGCCTTGCCACTAAATGTGCTTTTAGGAGTTTTCAGTAAGTTCGTATCAGCTATTCTATGTATGATATAGAATATCTGGATATTGTCTATCTATATTGATACAAGTAAACACATGAATGTAGACGGGTTTTAACATATATATGCGTGTTTAAAACCGAAACAATAACAGAACTTTTGTTCAGTTCCAAAGCGTAAAATACCAGTTGAAAAAGAGGAAATGGACAATATATGGGCTTAAAAAAGGATAAATGGTAACAATCAACGATATACAAATATTGTGATAATCGTTATCATAAATGTTCTATCATATGGGTAAGAAACCTTCATGCTAGAATATGACATTATTAAGATCACATGTGAAGAATGTTTATAATGTGGTCATAAGTCAAAGTTTATATAAAGAATAATCTACTATCTAACTACAAACGAAACACTCTGATTTCGACTTGTTGCCCCAATCTGAGCTCAAGATGACGCATTATTCAGTTAGCTTATTCTGCTCCAAGGATAATGAACCTTCGATATTATCTTTTTTTCTCAGGACCACGACATTTCGATGGAACTCTCGACAACAGTTTTGTTCTATATAGCACTTTGCTTGCCGCTGAACACCGGACTTCTCTCAAAATCAGAGTCAATATACGTAGTTGTGACAAGTTTGTCGCCAGAAGCAGAAGTATGGCCATTTTGGTCTCTGCAGGACTTGACTTCCGCTAACGAGTCGAGTGAACCTGATCTTTTCATCACCATTCTTTTCGACTTAGCTCTCTCTTTCCGCAGATTCCGGCTATAAAAATAAAAATAACAATCAAAATTAATACATGCCATCTGACAATGCCGCCATTTTGAATATGAGTCCATGTAAATTATTGGGTGAAACATGTATCAGAGACATGAAAACATATATCTAACATACCCTTTTTGTTCGCTCTAGACCAGATTTTCAATGACTAACCTTCCGACTGTTAACAAATGATTATGAAGGAGAACGTCATGAGTAATTACAAAATCTTCAGAGAAAAATCACGGATCCTCATTCACAGGTATTTACTATTTGATACAGATCAGTAAGTAAGAAACAATCAGCATCTACTCTGTGGCTGACACCATTTATGTAACGAACTCAACAATTAAATTGTATTTTAGGTCAACAAGAAAGAGAAAACCGACTTTGTAAGGAATTACAAGCATGAAGCCATAGGAAACCAACAACTTTACTTGACTTTGTATGGAATAACAAGCATGAAGCCAGTCAAAACCAACACCTTTATTTGACTTTGTAAGGAATTAAAAGCATGAAGCCAGTGAAAACCAACACCTTTATTTGACTTTGTAAGGAATTACAAGCATGAAGCCAGTGAAAACCAACACCTTTATTTGACTTTGTAAGGAATTAAAGCATGAAGCCAGTGAAAACCAGCAACTTTACTTAACTTTGTAAGGAATTACAAGCATGAAGCCAGTGAAAACCAACACCTTTATTTGACTTTGTAAGGAATAACAAGCATGAAGCCAGAGAATTCCAACAACTTTATTTGACTTGACAAGGAATTAAAAGCATGAAGCCAGTGAAAACCAACACCTTTATTTGACTTTGTAAGGAATTACAAGCATGAAGCCATAGGAAACCAACAACTTTATTTGACTTTACAAGGAATTACAAGCATGAAGCCAGTGAAAACCAACACCTTTATTTGACTTTGTAAGGAATAACAAGCATGAAGCCAGAGAAAACCAACACCTTTATTTGACTTTGTAAGGTATGACAAGCATGAAGCCAGTGAAAACCAACACCTTTATTTGACTTTGTAAGGAAGAACAAACATGAAGCCAATGAAAACCAACACCTTTACTTGACTTTGTAAGGAAGAACAAACATGAAGCCAATGAAAACCAACAACTTTATTTGACTTTGTAAGGAATAACAAGCATGAAGCCAATGAAAACCAACACCTTTACTTGACTTTGTAAGGAATTACAAGCATGAAGCCAGTGAAAACCAACACCTTTATTTGACTTTACAAGGAATTACAAGCATGAAGCCAGTGAAAACCAACAACTTTATATGACTTTGTAAGGAATAACAAACATGAAGCCAATGAAAACCAACACCTTTACTTGACTTTGTAAGGAATAACAAGCATGAAGCCAGTGAAAACCAACAACTTTATTTGACTTGTAAAAACATGCAAGTTGAAGTCTTCGGATCTAAGGTAATATTTTGAATGTCTTTTGAAATAAATCTCATGTACGATGTCTTTTGTTCGGGACATTTGTACAGACGGACAGAATTACATGCGTAAAACTCAATGCCTACCGACATTTCGTTGCAGGGGCATAAACCATTACGAACATAAATAGTTTCAAAGATCTTTTTTAATAATCATGAAGAACAGAATTCCTGTGTCCTCTGGCGAGCGGCAAATATTTTTTAAAAGAAGTAGATACTAGGTGACAGACCTGAAGCACCATATGAGAACCCTACCTGAAGCTACATACCAAATATTGAAAGCCTACGAATTGTAGTAGCCAACAAACCGTTTACGAAAACATTTCATTTAAAAATCAGTCAGCTTGTTAAAAAAGAAGTAGGTAAGCGACAGACCTGGAAATGTATCTCACCATATGAGACCCCTACCTGAATCTCTATACCAAATATCGAAATCCTACGTACATAACTAGCTGAGAAATCTGTTACTAAAATAAAGTGTCAAGGACACCGGCATTTCTATGTCCCCGCTCCGCGTTGCAGCGGGGGACAAAAAAAACCCTAAGAGCCTCCCAGGAGCCTGAATCGCTCACTTGGTCCTTAGGGCCATAAGGGTCTCTTCTATATGGGGTCATCTGACAATTTTAATCTAATAGAGACTTTTAAGAGCTTAAAATAAACTTAAAGTTTAAGCAAGTAAAAGCTTTACTCTATCTGCAATAGTTTTCATTTTATACACATGATATAACTCTATTTTTTACCTTTAAAGGGCCACAACCCCTATCAGGAGTAGTCTGACAAATTCGACCTAATGGAGACTTTTGTTAGAGTTTAGTGAGCTGAAGGTTTAAGCAAGCAACAGGCTTTCTCTATCTGCGATAGTTTTCATTCTATAGGGTCAAAACGTGAATAAACGCTATTTTCAACCTTTATAGTGTCAATGGCCCTAATAGGGGTTATCTGACAGCTTCCACCAAATGAAAACGTTTGTAGAGCTTAATAACCTGAAGGTTTAAGATAGCAACAGCTTTTCTATAACTTAAATAGTTATTATTCTATAGGATAAAACACGAAAAACGCTATATTTTGGCATAGAAGGAATTATATGACAACATCGCATTAAAGACTTTAGTTAAGCTTTTGATTCTGAAGAGCCTAAGGTCCTCCAGATTTTTTCAATCTGTTTTAGTTGCTGAGTTATAAGCCATTATAAGTGATTTGACCCTATTTGGTATTTTTAGTAACAGCGGGCATGTTTGTTTTTTTTCATGAGGATCTTTTGTTCTCAACATGTCATATTTCATTCCTAAACCTTGCTATATTTTGGCATAGAAGGAATTATATGACAACATCGCATTAAAGACTTTAGTTAAGCTTTTGATTCTGAAGAGCCTAAGGTCCTCCAGATTTTTTCAATCTGTTTTAGTTGCTGAGGTATAAGCCATTATAAGTGATTTTACCCTATTTGGTATTTTTAGTAACAGCGGGCATGTTTGTTTTTTTTCATGAGGACCTTTTTTCTCAACATGTCATATTTCATTCCTAAACCTTGCTGATCTCACATACTTAGATTAAAATTCTAGACACCTCTCAACTACAAATTCAAGGCCGATGTCAGATGATGGGGATGCAGCTTTGCTAGTTAGGTACTGGGCCAATGCAGACAAGTTAAATTGCTATTGTCAATGGAAATGTAATCCCTGTGCGTCTTTAGCTTTGAACTTCACTCAATATTAGATATGAAAATCTGTGTACCAACTTTCAAAGTAACTCAAGAGCCTAATTCCCAATTCCCTTGATGAAAAGACCTGAAAATAATATATTAAGAGCTTCAAAGTAGTCTGACGTGCTCACCTGGTCTTCATTGCAGCTATTAAAACTTGTGAGCAAAGATGTTTTGTATCTCTAGTGCCTTATAACATTCAACAGCTTTTCTTTATTTTACAACAAAAGCCATTCTATATGGCAAATCACCAACAATCTTTTCTTTGACCTTTAAAGGACCCAACAACCTTATACATGTATTAAAATGAGGCCATCTGACACCTTCAATCTCTGCCAAATAATCTCAAATACCAAGTGTGGTTACATTAAAAATAGAAGATTTTTGAAAAAGTGGAATGGACAGGGCAAAACGGATGACAATAGCACACATTGCCTTACATCAGGGTCAAGTGAGCTTAAAAGGGGTCATAAAAAAACTTCAACCCTATGCGATTGACAATGTAAAAGACTTTTTTGATCTAACAGTTTTTTGTACATGTCTTATCTGCACAAGTTTCCAATATTATAACCTTTGAATAGGCATAATTGCTAAAAAAGTATGTCTCGCCTGTTGGCACCATCACAGAACTCATTGAAGGTCTAGCTTGGCCTTCAGAAAAGTTAAAGTCAAAGTCATGTGAGAGGATCACAAAAATGTCTGAAGTGTGTTCTAGATACCATAGTTATTGAGAAACAATGAAAAAAGACAAACATTCAACCATGAGAATGGGGTCATGGTCACATTACATGGTGACGTATGTTGTGTATACCATAATCCCCAAATATCAGATGCATTGCAATAATATTATACTTTTCACTAAACTCATTTTCCATCCAAAGATCATCTAAGTTCACAAAGTCATTGAACCGTGAAAATGGGGTCAGGGTCACACAACATGGTGTCAGTTGTGTAGACCAAAACCTCAAATGTATACCATATATCAGATGCAAAGCTATTATACTTTTAACTTAATTTATTTTCCACAAAAGTTTTAATTGTCCCAAATATCATGTAAGTCCACAAAGTCACTGAACCATGAAAATGGGGTCAGGGTCAAATGGCATGGGGCCAGTTGCATAGACCATAACCCTAAGTGTTTGTATACCAGATGTCAGATGCGTAACTAAATTCGGGACAGGGTCAAATGGCATGGTGCCAGTTGCGTAGACCATAACCCCAACTTTCTGTATACCAAATATCAGATGTCTAGCTATTATAATTTTCTTGTAATTCATTTTCCACAAAAGTCTTACGTCATTGCCGCCGCCGCCGCCGGAAAGTAATACCTATGTCTCGCCTTCAGCCACTAAAGTCGCAGGCCAGACAAAAAGTGCAATCAGACCAATTAAACCAAATTATGACTTTTGTAGACCTTAAAATAACCTGAGCTGAACATTTAAGCAGGCAACAGCTTTAATCTATCCACAATGTTTTTACTCTATCAAAAAACAGAAAAAAATAAAGAAGGAATGTGTCCATGGGACACGGATGCCCCCGCTAGGCCCCAAACAGGAAGTAGATGTCTGACAGACATGAAAGTCGCTTAGGACATACAGTTTGTCATACTGAACCATCCTACCAAGTTTCAAATCATTCTCATGTATGGTTCCTGAGAAAATCTTGATGGAAATTTTCAAGTCATGTTCACATATTTTCCAATCGGCCTAAGTCCCAAACAGGAAGTAGATGTCCGACAGGTCTCAAAATTGCTTAGGACGTACTGTTTATCATACTGAACCAACCTACCAAGTTTCAAGTCATTCTCATGTACGGTTGCTGAGAAAAGCTTGACAGAAATTTACATAGTCATGTTCACATATTTTCACATGGCCTAGTCCCAAACAGGAAGCAGATGTCTGACAGACCTAAAAGTAGCTTAGGGCGTACAGTTTGCCATACTCTCTCGGACATGAGTAAAACTAAATGCCACCGACATGTCTTCGCGGGGGCATAAAAATAAAGGAATGTGTCCATGGGAAATGGATGCCCCACTAGGCCCCAAATAGGAAGTACATGTCCTACAGACCTGAAAGTCCATTAAGACGTACAGTTTGCCATACTAAACCATCCTACCAAGTTTCAAATCATTCCCTTTTATGATTTCTGAGAAAAGCTTAACTGAAATTTCGAGTTGATTTTCATATCGGCCTAGTCCCAAACAGGAAGTAGATGTCTGACAGACCTAAAAATAGCTTAGGGCGTACAGTTTGCCATACTGAACCATCCTACCAAGTTTCAAATCATTCTCATGTATGGTTTCTGAGAAAAGCTTGACAGAAATTTTCAAGTTGATTTTCTCATCGGCCTGTTCCCAAACAGGAAGTAGATGCCCAACAGACCTTAAAGTCGCTTAGGACGTATAGTTTCTCATACTGAACCATCCTACCAAGTTTCAAATCATTCCCATGTATGGTTTTTGAGAAAAGCTTGAGGGAAATTTGTATGGATGGACGGACGGACATGAGTAAAACTTAATGCTCCCTGACATGTCGTTGCAAGGGCATAAAAAACAGAAAAACCCTAAGGACAATATGGTTTTTGGGGCCTCACCAATAAATGGTTTGCAATAAAACTTCAACTGAATGTAGAGCTTTTGATGCTAAAGTTGCATTGGTTTCTTCTATCTCTTATCATTGTTCATCCATAAAGCTATACTATAGAAAGTGTTTAAGCAATCACTTTAATGGTTTTGGAGACAAAGAATTTTGTAAAAGTTTTACAGACACTGGACACAAATGTAACAACAGCTCACCAGTGAGCTAAAACAGATAGCCTTCCCAATATATGAGACGAAATACTACCAAGATACTTAGTGGTGTCAATAATGCAACACAATATAAATCAGGAGTGCTGAAATGGTAACAAAGAAAACAGACAGGGAAGATATGGAAGCATGGTAACAAGGCTTACTCTATTTTCTTGGATACAATAGTTGAAAGACTTCATGCACATTCATAAGACTAAATTATTTAGCATATCAGTCAATTTAGTCTGAAACATTCTGTAGAAGATAACAGCCTAAGAAATGCTGAATCAAACAGGGTAAGCAGTCTTGGATCTCTCTTCTGAAAGGACTCAAACAACAATGAGGTATTTTTAATTCAACAGAGATTCTTTGATATTCTATGTTGTATTTACAAATGCACTAAACTTAAAATATAAAATGATAAAAAACGTCAGTAATGCTAATCAATGATTGGATCGAGTATATAAGTAAAGTTTTACGATGATATTGTACAAGGCACGTTAATAAACTGGCCACAGAGTCATAATGCTAACTCTATATTGCATTTCACATATTTTCAAATTCATTTTTTGCATTTAACAAAATATAGAAATTTCTATCTTTATCTTTATAAAAACATCTTGTGCAAATCAAAAACATTTGTCATAGTCATAAATGGACAGATTTCCTATACCAGGAAGTAGGTGAGCAACAGACCTCATGCTTTTCCTGTGAACTAAATATCAAGAGGCTGTGTGATAAGTAGTTGCTAAGATTATTTTTCTAACCCTGAAAAGCCCTCTGCTTTAAATGCAACCCCAAGCAAGCCCTCTACTTTAAATGCCACCCAAATGCCCAATATTCACCATCTTATCTCCCAGATGTTCTCTTTGTGAAATCTGTCCAAAAAAATGACATGTTTTTGATCATTCTACAACCCGTCCGATTTAACTATGGACTTTCGATTGTAGCGTAAAGTGAAGTTTACAAACACAACAAATGAAAATTTACGTCGTCATGATTTGCTGATTACTAAGATACTTTTAAAAATCACATGGTTTTCCATAAAGGACCCGACGAATGAATCCTGCAAACATTAAATCTGATTGGATATTGACGAATGGTCTGACTGACATTGCAAGCAGCTTCCATCTGATTGGGTTTTCCTACTGTGACGATTCACGGTTTTTGTTACTGATTGTTACCGATTGGCTTGTTCATGATGACGACGTAAATTTTCATTGTTGTGTTTGCACACTTCAATAGAAAGTCCATAGTTAAATCGGACGGGTTGTATTAGGTGTGATAATAAAAAAATCATAAATATGAACAGGACTTTTTAAACTTGTTCAATGGTCAAATCTTTCACCCAGTTTCTAAATAAAAGTATATAACTTTTTGTAAAAAAATGTAAAATTACAACAAACATAACAACACTAACAATTATAAATATATACATAACAACTATATGTAACTACATGCACACATCTACTCATGCTATCATGCTTTCATCTCTTTGTAAAATAATTGATAAAAAGTTTGTTATCCCCAATATAGAGCATCATGCAAAATTATATCTGAATATGGAAAGGGGGAGATAATTAGATTTATATGAAAATGCTATTTTTTCAATCCTATTTTAGAGAAAAAAAAATTAAAAAAAATATATTAAAAGAACAACTATTAATGATAATGATTTTGATTGAGCAATTTTGGAATTGCATTATCATATTTATTGTTACAAATGCAAAATTATAGCAGTTTTATTTTAAATGCTTATTGATTCAAATAATTTACGTTATTAAAAATGACAAAACACTTAATGAAATGTAAAACATAACTATAAATTGGTATATGTTTTTCATGTAAGTCATATATGTTTAACATACATGTATTTCAAAATAATGCCCATTTTGATTTTATACATCTCCCCTTATAAGGAAAAAAGAAAGAAAAAAAAAAGAAACCATTCATTTTGAGACCTGAAAACTACATTCATATGGTTAAATTTCCCTCAGAACTACGCCCTTTTAAATAATAATTTCAAACAGTGGTAGTTTTTGACAATTTGTTTTGTTTCCGTCCCAAGTGACACTTTCTAGATGCTAAATCTTTAAATGTATCATATGAGTTAGTTCTACTTTCCTCTGTCAAACAATTTTCTTCCTCATCATCATCTTCGATTTCATCAATTCCATTTGGCAATGATGTTATTTGATCATCCGATTCACTCTCCTCCTTTTTTATTTCAGTTTTTGACCCATGAACTTTATCACCTTTGACCTTGGATATTTGTTGGTTGTCATTGATGTCCAAAGCTCTAAGATCAGCATGGACATTCTCTTTGTCCTCAAACACTGGTAAATTATTTAAGTGTTCATTAGATTTATACATTGGCTCATGTTCTATATCAGCCTCCACTATCTGTTTCTGTCGTGATAGTTTGGGTTTTGTGCCTAAAGATGGCTTTCTATCTAATGCAAAATTGTTAACAGTATTTAAGTCAGGACTTAGAGAACATAGAGGTTTAGGATAAAGTAAACTGTTCATTTCTTCAAGTAAATTTGTGTCATCTGTATTTGAATGAACAGAAAATAAACCACTTCCTCCATTAGATAGTGGAGTACTTTCATGATCATCCTCCGAATCACAAGGTTTGATATTTCCTCCGAAACACAGACTGTTTGTTTTCGAGTCAATAGAGGATTTCGGAGAGGACTTTAACGAGAGAGCAGGAACATGCTCCAGTTGTACAATACCAGGGTTATTCTCAATTAGATCATCCACATCCTCCCCTTCAGCAATGGTATAGCTATCAAAAGATCTTTGTTTATCAAATGAATTGCCTTGTCTTTTAAATCGTTTATCTGGTCTAGAATAATTAACATGAGCCACAGGACTTGGTAAAGATTCCACAGTCCTACCACTATCATTGGAGCTATTTTGCATAGAGATTGCAGAATCTGATCCTGTGATCTTTGACTTTTTTGGCATTTCTACGATCTCAATATCTACTGAGCTTTGATTACTAATAGTGGGTTTATCACTATAATCCACTTCTGGAACACGTCTGTAAGATTCACCATCAGCGTTATCTACATAAGCAGTATATGTATCCAATCTAAGATCAGGGTCATGCACATGCTTACTACAACCACAAAAATACAACATAGAATAAAATTTTCTAGCTATACGACTGCGAACACTTTTAGAAGATGCCCTCACCCATAAATTAGCATTAGTGGTGCTATTTTCGTAAAGATGGTTAGTAGCAGTTGGTTGAGGGGCAAAACGATGTGTGTTTACATTAGGGCAGTTATCCACTTGGTCGAGACCATTTTGGTGGTGGCTATCAAGAGTTCCTGTATTCAATTTCTCTGCAGCCTCCTCATCTTCCTTTCCTCGAGGTCGAGGGCCTGAACGAAAGTGTTCGCTAAAAATAAAACAGAAAATAAAAACAGAAAAGTAAAGAAAAAGCTGAGAAAATTAAGCAAAGCAGATGGATTTTTATGTACATATAACAGTCTGATACTAAATATCTGTCAAAGTCAAACTGGTCTGATTTTGTTAAACAGGAAGCAGGTAGTGACAAATCTGAAATTGAATCTTATGGTATGGGACACCATGCTGATGCTGCATACCACATATGAAGAGACTGTGACAAGTGGATGCTGAGAAAACTATTACAAAAATTACTTCCCCACCTGCTGTCCAGATTTCACCATTTTCCCACCTGATTTTTCATTCTGTGAAATCTTTATCATTTACATTTATTTTATGTCAACAATTGAATTATCTAAATACTTCAAATTTTAAATAAGAATCTTTATATATAAATGGAATCTTGATAAAAGTTCATTACACTATATCCTCTTATGAAAAGAATTTATGCTGAAGGTTAGAGACAACTAAAGGAGCAATATACATGTAGAGATTCTTGTTATTAAGTCTAGTTATAAGCTAAGAAAGATCAGATATATGAACATTTAAGAGTATTCTATTTATGTTCTTTTAGTTTCAGTAAAAATCCTTAAATCTGCCCATTACATATAATCCATACAAATCTTATTTTAAGTAGGCTTATAATACATATTTTAGAATGCAAGGATTTCTGAAATGATTTTCTGACTAGTGAAAATAAAAATTAAATCTATCTACATTAAAACATTTTCTTTTCACTTCTTCTTCAAAGAATGTCACCTAGTTAAATGATGTATGACTGTATTTGTTTCACTTCCTTAAAACATAATACCTGCTTTGCTTAATTTCAAAGACAACAATTGGACAATCTACTAAAATGATCTATTGAACATTTATTCAGTGCTGATTGAAAAAACTGTGCAACAACAATTAACAACAATAAGAACAGGTGACTACTATAAATAAACAATAATGAAAATAAATATCTGGATCTATTTTATGGTGTTTCTTTGACAAGTTCCTTAGCAATGCAGACTCCCTTAAGGACCAAATTATTTGCTATTTTCTCTTAATCCTTTAGCATTGTTTAACAAAACACACTATTTTACAATTCACGATTAGCGTTTGTTTACTGAGCAAGGCCCTTAAAACCCACCCTTTAAATGAACAAGAAAACACAAAACATATGTCATAAGATGACAAGGATTTTATAAATATCAAATATAAATCTAAATGGTCACTTGTCTTTTTGATATATTTTAAAACCAAATGCAAACTAACAGTTGTTCATATTGTTTAAATGCTACACCAAGTTTAAGCTACCCTAAATCTCTAAAAAACATTTGATATTCCAGTAAAATAGAATGACATCTTTTAATTTAAGTAATTCAAACCATTTGCAGTAGTTCACAAAACATTATTAAGTTTTCTAAGGAATCTTACCTCATGTTATAGAAGGCCAGGGCTACAAATATGATAAATACAGTGCCTGCAGCTAGGACAGCATACATCCAAATACTGGTGGAACTTGTTTCTGAAAAAAAAGAAGATAATCATAATTTAACAATGATGAAATCAATCCCTGTTGTGATTTTATACATCCTGATACTGGTGAAGGTAGTTTCTGTAAACAATACGAGGAATACTAAATCAAAAGAATACCCACACTTCTTGGGCGCATTCAACATTCCCTTCCTAGGCAGCCTGGGTAGATTATTTTTTCCCAGGTTGAAATATAAAACAGAACGCGGGTGACCTCTGTTCTGTATGGGTCAATAATCTTGGTAACAAATAAAAGTGTACATTTGGAACAACCTAGGTTACATATTATATTACTACGTCATTTCCCAGGTTGTTCTTGTTCTGCCCCATGTGAGCGACATTTTTCCTACCTGAGACTCCCTGGGTTTGAATGACGAAAGCAAGCCATATTGAATTCTATGTTGTAAAAAAATATAAAGTCCAATTATCTCCCCTGATTGATAAACAAGAGCATCAAATTTCTGCATGCACATTTCCATATGATGTATTTCCTTTATGTAAAGTTTCATTAAATTACATCTTACAGTTTTAGGAGAAGTTGTGCCAAAAATTATATAGCATTTATAATGTAAGTAAAGGAATTTGTCCTAAAATTTGAAATACTTATACACAAATAACTGATGCCCTTGTTTTTTTAAAGCCATGCAATTTTATATAGTTCTTTATGTTCTTATATTCTATTTTTCCTTTTTTATTATCATATAATAGTAATGGACATTTATTGAACATTTCTGTAATGCCAAGCTTTTAAGGTTTTTAGGTTTCAGATAAAAAAGTGCATTACATTCAAGGGGGAATAATTCTAAGCAAGCTAAGCTGCTTAGTCTTGTAGTATTGAGAACTATCGCATCTATTTTCTAACACTGCTGGACATACCTTTGGGTGCATCTTCTTGAGCTACTGGTTCTATTGTAGCATTCTGCAGTAGGCATGCTCTCAGTACACCTCCAGAAGTGTAATCAGGAACCTTTTTAGGATGACAGATGCACGTGTTAGTATCATTACATGTAGAGTCTTGAGGACATGGTGGTTCACACACTAAACTTTCTGGTGGTCTAATATCAAAATCGCAGCCACCTACAATGATATAAATATTCTTATTAGCTTAATTAGAAGCTAAATGGCATATCCAGTAAAAATTATTTATAGAAAAGGTGTCAATAAAGTTTAACAGGAGTTTTCACAGTGATTTTGTATAAATGCATTGTACAGCAAGAAAGTAAGATGAATATTTTTATCTGAACATTAAAGTATTGCAACTTGAGCAGATGGAACCTCTTCAACTATGATAATGTTAATATCATCATTAGAAATAACAAAATATATTATACAAAACTATACTCTTTCCAAAACAAGTTATTATGATACCACTTATGGCATATAAATGTATTTATATCATATATTATGGCAATCATATAGCCTTCTGAATAGGTATTACCGGTATAAGACATAATTCAGTACCTATATTACTAACCCTATATCACATATCATACTCTATATCACATGACCTATATCGCATACCCCATATTGCATGACCTATATCGCACCCCCGCTACAAAAACACAAAAGTTGTAACAAAACGTAATTGTACAATGAAAATATATTACATATTGAATATTAAATGGCTTAATATGTACCACATGCTGTACAAACCTTTGTCTCAGGTTTTTACTGCATGCAGCACAGATTTCAACATGTAATATTCAGTATATATTGCATATATTGATAATTTTATATGCTATTTGATATTATTTAAATTTCAAGTTTTTGAAATAGAATTTATAAGGAGTCATGTTAAGATTCATATACATTTTTGTACAATTAATTTTTTTTCAGGGCTTTATTTTTACAAATGCATTTACTTACTCCATAAATAAGTAAATTTCAATAACAATTTCAATTTAATTTTCAACTTAAAAGTTTTTCAGCAAACAAAGACTGATAAATATCTTAATATTTTACCTGTAACAATAAGGCCATCAGATCTCTGACACCAGACCATCCTAGTGCCTTCACTGCTCCATGGTCCATATGCCCAGTCAAAGGACATGCCCTCATCAGCCACACAATGTTGTTTTTCCCACAGCTTATCAGGGCATGGCATGTTAGATAGCTTCGGGTAGGCCAGAACTGCCCTAGATCTACTTTGCACTCCTAAGCTCCTGTATTTGTCTGTAAATTGAATTGAATACATGTAATTGATATAGAAAGGTAATACACAAAGCTTTACTGCATGAACTTGATGGATTTTTGATATTTCACTTTTAAATTTGATGAGTTTCCCAACACTGGGGTTAACTTGGCATCCTGTTCTTCGCTAATAAATTTAATGAGTTTCCACTAAACATTTTTATAATGTATAAATCCTTCAATAATTCTACACCAACACTGGGGTTAACTTGCACCCTGCTCTAAAGTTTATGTTTAACAAATGTAATATTGTGCTTTCCATATTATTTAGGTAGCTTACTTTTGTCAGAATATATTGGCTAGCCTAACCCTGATCTATTTTTTAAAGGGGAAACCCACAACAGATGCATTTTAAAAACGTTTGCCAGCATTACAAAATTTCTACAAAATTATCTAACATTGAACAGTGCAAAAATTAAGCTCTCACCAACATTCCTTTTAACATCATAAAGTTGAAATTATATATCTACAACCTGTAGAGTGCTCCGAAGTCAACGGAGGAAATTACCAGAACAAGACAAGACAAGACTATAGTAAAATAACTATAATAGTCACTTTCATTTCTGAAGTACTGTCATAGTATAATTGTTACCAATTTTCATGATTTTCACAGATAAGCTTGTTTCTCAAATTTAAAACTTCCATGACATTAAAGACTCCTTGACCTTAATGCGAAATTCACAATCTACAATTTGGTACCTATTCATGATCAATCCATGAAAATATGAAACTTCTGGTAAAAATTATTAATAGTCGATTCCAGAAAATGTTGAGTCTATGGCACACAATAAATCTAAGACTCACCGACAAGAAAATCCTCTCTGGACAGATAACAGGTATTCCAATCAGACCATTCTGTAATCACACACTCCCCAGGACAAGGCACGGTACATGGTCTTTCAGTCTACAACACAAAACCAAATATTCTCTAGCTGTTCTTAAAGATTGATCATGACTACCATCTGATGTCTAGACATAGCTATATAGCACCTCATATAATAGGCTAATTTCATAATATGTACGACAGATCATCTCGTGGCAGAAAGACATATATCTTCAATGTATCTAGAATCACTGTATTAAATTTCAGAAAGATTTAGGTTTGAGTTTCAGTTTTCTCAATACAGAAAGCCCCATTGTTTTGTAGAGGGATAGAGTGACTTCTAAGTTTAATCACATCTGACAAATCACACAGGAGTTGATACTTACATCCATGATAAGTACATTAAGGTCAGGAGGGCACTGTGAAGGGTCAAGGTTGATTCCATCTTCACTGACACAGGATATGTTTCTCTTCTGTATTCCATGACCACAGACACCATTCTAAATATATTTGAATCAAAATGTTTAGAATAAAGAAATTATAAACAAGATTGCTAAAAATGTAACCAATGTCCCCAGCCGTAGCAAGTTGAAAATTTACTTTGACAATACAGTCTCAACATTCATAGAATTTGTCAAACTCATAATTAACATAGAACTACATACCTAAATGAGATAATTAACTCACATGATGTTTTCTCTTCGAATTTGGTGGCGGAAATGCAGACCGTCATCAAGCCTATTATCACCTACTTGATAAACTGAGCCGGTACCTTTATTTTCTATAGACAAACAGTGGGAAATAAAATATGTTAATTTATTGTTGGAATTCCTGTCAATTTAATACTTCCATGTTATGACAAACAATCCCTGAAATTTCATTAAAATCTGTTGAGGGGTCTGGAGTGTGAAGGATGCACAGACAGACAGAAGCAATTTAATCATTCAGGTACAAACTGTTTGTTGGTGATATATACCTGAGATGTACAATTTGACCATTCAGATACAGCCCAGTTATAACAACCTCGCAGGAAACATGGCTTTTTCTGGACCAGCATATCAGGACAGGGACGACCATTTCTACTGTATTGTTCCACCACAGTTCTCTCTCTTTGGCTATATCCTACAAGGAGACAAACCAGAATATATAATTTACAGTCTATTACTGGATTTGATTTCTCAGATGCGCACAGGTGTTTGTTTGTGATATATTTTTGTTTTTACCTGATCTATTCTTACCAAAATATTGGCAATGGAATAGATATGTTTTTACAAGCGGAAACTGCCAACACTTTTGGAGCACAAGACTGCATTTTTGGTTTTAATGAAGTTGATGTTGCTGGTTGTAGGTTAGTTAACATTTGTGTTCTTTGTGTTTAGGGACTTTTGGTTTAGTCTTTTCTATCATGCTTTAAGACCTAGAGACCTTATAATTTATATTTGACATGCATGTCCTTTGTAAAGTGAAATAATTGGATACATACTAATTCCAAAATAATTTCACATCAGGACAAATTGACATTCCTATATTGTCTTTTATATACCAATGCCTTACCCAGACCACATGTTGTACTACACGATGACCAGCGTGACCATTCGGAGACGAGACAGTCCACATCACAGACCACTTCACATGACACCACGGCAGGTTCAGTAACAGGGTCAGCATCCTTAAGATAAAACATAAGGTGGTGATTACAAGTAAAGTGGTTTTAGTGGGTGTCAGTCTACCACAATAATAAGAAAACAACTTAGTGTAAATGTCATACTGGCTCCTTCTAGGAACATTTGCTCATTTTTGAAAAATAAAATGAAATGCATTTTTTCATGAAAACAAGAAAATAAATGAATCTACGGTATGTGAATAACAAGAAACAAATTATGAATTTTCTCAATTCAAAGACATTTTTCAACTCAAAACTGTACATTTACTAGTACATTTATAGATATAACAACCTTAAACAGCCAACCAAAATAAAAAACAACAACAAGGAATTCTGTGAGGAAATTCACAAAAGGATACTCCAGCTTCATATTGAACACTTTGAGAAAAAAATAAACCATGAATGACATATGTTTTCAAAAAGGATTTTTTTTATAGTTTTCTACATCAGACAAACCTGTTCACAGTATTCGTTGTCAACTGTCTGACCAAAGTGGTTTTTACAGATAGTATATCTCTCCTTGTGTCCCACGCCACAGTCGTCCATGCCATTATTTATCAGACATGTTGTCCATTGTGACCACTCCCAGTAATACTCTATACAGTTGTCATTCTTGATACATGGTTTTGTTTCTCTGATTTCTGGGCAGTTGTTGTAGTTCCAGTAGCGTAGAACTTCTCGTGTTCGAAGTTGTCGATCGTTGTGATTGCATGGCTATATCAAAATTAAAAAGACAGGTATAAAAGTGAATTCATTATAATGTTGAGTGAGTTAAAGCATAGAAAATATTTGTTAAACAGGTAAAATCACACAGGCATAAAACTGACAAATGTAAAATCTACTATTTTCTTTTGATTTAGAAAGCAAGGCTATAGTAGGAAACATTAAAAGTGCACAATCACAATCATAATAGAAGAACATGCATCTGTGTCTCCAAAAACACTGCTGGCCTGCTTGGCACATATTTTTTTTAGAATTTCATCTTCTTTTTTGCTAAAGTGTTGTCCTTGCACACAAAGTTTCATGAAGATTCAACTTCAAGTCAAATATGTGGTCTTTGTGTACAGAGTTTTACGAGGACCCAACTTTAAGCATTGAATAGACATATGTACTGACAGACAACTGAAAATCTATACAACAACAGGTCAATATAGATTAAATATATATACCTTGCTACATTGTGTCCAAGGTGTCCATTCACTGACAACACAATCATGTAAACAATACATGTAACAATGCTGAACATGTGGTGGACGAGGTATCCCAGTACACATATCATCTGTTGCAGTACCAGTTGTGTAACCATGACGATTCACTGCCTCACACCTTAACAAAGGACAAAAAGAACTTAGAAGTGAAATTCTTATCAAATCATAGTTACAATAAGATTAAGCATACTTTTCATGTATTCATCTTATTAATAAATATTGTAAACAATGCAAGCAAAATTCGGGTATTATATAATTTGTTATAAGTTCTTTGAAATCAAAATCACAACAAATGATCTTTTTACAAGTAATAAATTTTTTTATGTAGTCTTTTTGCATGTGGAGCTCTGTGGAATGAGCAAAAAAGCAACCCCAAAATCTATAATATTGTAAACAATCAACACTGGTTTTCCATATACACATGTAAATGCCTATTTCTACCCCAAAAGTTACATTTTATAGATGGAACCCCTAGCTTCATTCCAAACAACTGAAATTTTAAATTGATAAAAGCAAATTTTTCTTGCATTTTAAAACTAATTCCATGGAATTGCCCACTTTAACCCTTAAAATTTATTACCATTACCAATTACAGTATTTTTAACTTCTTTAAATCTGTGAATTTAAAGGGTCTACTAAGGGCTGTTTCAGAATTAAATGTGTGGAGAGGGGGTCAGGAGGCACTTTTTTCTTTAACCCATCTAATAATAATTAATTTTTAGCATTGTTTCTTAACAAAATCTTTCTCAAACATCCACCACCCACTATAATATGTAATAGTTCCTCCCGACCCCCCCCACATAAAATTATGGAACAGCCCTAATATGTTGTTCCATGCATAAATTCTACCTGACATGTCTCGTCTGTGTTCCATTTCCACAATTCATTGCTGAATTCATCATACATGTTCCCCAAGTCTTAGTCTTCCACACGTACCGTACACATTCAGGATGACATAGTCTTGTCTGAGTTTCCTGAATTAAAATACAAAATGATGAAGCAAAAATGTCAGTAGATCTGAAGACGATTGCATTAGCAGATGTGGTGAAACTCATTTTTTATATGTCTGACCAAATGGCATTTTTAGCTTTTTTTCTCTATTTTCAACTACATTTTTCCCACTTTTCTGTCTTACTGCATCAGTTTGTGAATTTGTTGGTGTATGACTTGCATTAGAAAGATATATTTGTGGGATTTATTTTTGTGGCTTCTGTCGACCCCTGAATATCAGCAAAAATTAACCACAGCGAATAAAACTTTTTATACCATATGTCTGACATATTTTGCCATTCATGCCTAGGGACTACATATGCTAAGCTATGGTTTTCTTGTAAGCTTGTAATTGCTGGTTGTGGTTTTATTTTGCATTAGAGTCACCTTAACTGTGTCTATATTTTGTCTTTTCAATGGACTTGGAAACTGAATTTTTGCAAACGTCTTATTGATTTCCTTGCTAGGTCACCTTTAATGAGAACTTACTTTGCTCTTACTGCCCAGAGAAGGACACTGTCTACCTCCAGCTGATGGTAGCCTTCTGATACTACGGTAACGTGTCTGTACTCCTGCACCACACTTAGCTGGACATTCACTCCATGTGGTCCAATCTGACATCTCACAGTCTACAGGACAGGGTATCATACATACTTCTTCTTCATGACCTGATATGTAAGAGGTGTAAAAGTAAAAGTAACATTGAAGTGCTAAAATCTAAATTGTATTTTGTCTTGACTAATTTGTTTGTACAATGTTTTCTTGTGTGCTCTTATATAAACTGTACATTCTATTTTTCATGTTAACTTTGAGCAAATGTCTGAAATTACTTTAGGACTGGTAAACTTCATCTTTGATTTTAAATGAAACAGGAGACCCTGTTCGGATTTCTTTACATATTTCAAAACCCAATGTTTTTTGCAGATAACAAAAAATTTAGATCATTTGTAGGTTTGAAAACATAACTTAGATCTTCTCACTGACCTGCTCCATTACATTTCTCTGCTGGTTCTAAGCCAGAACCTTCTCTACTACAGGCAACAACCTTAATTCTCTTCCCTGTACCACAGACATTGCCCATGTCTAATGATGTTGTGTTTCTGGTCCGTTTCCCTCGACTACTTGTCAGTTCTGGTTGGTTGGTTATGTAGTCATGCCTGACTGGTTCTAGGATACAATCTGACCAATCCCCAGCAGTGGTAGGTTTAGAACACAACATACATGGTCGTTTTTTGTATGTTGGATAGATATCTGTATTTCTGCATTTGGCAGGCGAAGACAAACCACCTACATTAATAATATAAGATGATTTAAGAACTATCTTCAGTACAATATATATTAAAATTATAAAGTTTTATTATTATTTCTCAAAAGCATGACTCAAGGTTCCACATATGGCAAGACTTGTGACCTTGACCTAAAACCCCAAAAATCAATTTTTGATGATATTTATGATATGGACCAATTTGGCACAGAGAGAACGAGAGCTGAGATTGAACTCAGCTTGGCTTAACTTGTTGCTTCATTAACCCTTAAATATAAGTGTTATCAACTGTCATACAATTTTATGAATACCTGTCAATTCTCGTGACTTGAACTGGTGCCCTCTACAGCCCTGTACACAATGACTCCATTCTGACCAATCAGTGAACACACAATCTTTGTCACATGACTTATAACATGCTTCAGCAACTGGTGGCATTGGTCCAAGAAATTTTAGGCATTCCTCTATGGGATGTTCTGTTCCATTCAAGGCCTTGCATGTAATATCTGAAAAGTCAAAATAAAAGAACTCTAACATTTACATAAATAAATAACATGAAAGTACTTTCAATAAAACTTTAACATATATGGAACTATAATTAAAGTATGCTTAATATGAATAATTATACTGAACTAACATTAAATCAAAATTTTCAATAATTATAGCCTCTTCAGACTTTAATTCAGCTCATGATATTTAATTACATGCTTTTTCAAACACTACTTCCCACACAGCCTTTTTAAAAACATTTATTAATATGAAACATAACACTGAAAACAAATAAAATGTCAACATGATGAAGAAATGCAAATATTTGGCGAGTTCAACTAATGAGATTTCCATCTAGATCATGATAGATGCTCCTAATATGGAGTAGGCATTGCCTAAATGCGAGCATAGCTAAAAGGGACTACGTTTTTTTGTTCTAAATGTCGACATTATCTTAGATAACATTCTGTGTTAACTGTTTTATGTCAAGAATTGGGTCTTTCGTTGATGATTTAGGGATTGGTTTTGATACTTTTGTATTGTATTATAAGTCTTGGGCCAATGCAAGACGGTAAGCAGTGACCTATGGTCATGTTGAAGACTGCTTGCTGTTTTCCGTTGTGATTTTTTGAATTGCTGTTTGTTTATGTTTGTTGTGTCGCGTACACTTATTCCACATCTCAATATCGTCTATTCAGGGATATCGCTATCATTTAATTTCCAATATTTCCATTTGCTTATTTTGGGGCGAGATGGTATGGGGCGGTTAAGCTTCGAGACACGTTAGTTTCGTACGTGCATAAAACCAAGACGAAACGAGCAGCTTATATGTATTTATTATTTTAAGAATATTATTTTCTTGTAAAAAACGCAATTTATTATTTTTTTAAGCATTATTTCTTTTCTTATAAATTATTTTAACATTCACTCCGGACCTGTAAAAATAATAACCCTTTCCGGACCATAAAAAATCTAAAACAGCATTAGCAAATTTCTCGCGGAAACAAATACCGTAGAGCTCTCCACTCGAGCGGGCACTTCGTGCCCGCTTGCGAGCTATGCTCGCTATAAAAAAAGAAATCAACATTTGTCACACTGTATATGATAATGCATGCATATACCAAATCAATATCTGTGAAACTCTGAGATTACCTCTTGCCCTGAGCCCCTTTCCACAGTGGTATACAGTGGGGGCCAGGATACACTGGCTCCAGTTTGATACAACCCACTGCATCTGATTACATAGAGGTAAACCAGTACACTGTTCTACCTTTTGTAAAACCTCCGGACAAGGAGCACCGCCATTGTCTGGTTCCTTTAAGATGTAACGCTGCCTGGATTTGGTAGGAAAGTTTTCTTTGCCTATAAAAAAGAGAAAATATATTAACATTAAACATATCGGTTCTCAAAAACAACAGTGCACTGAGTCAAGTATTTACAAAAGAAGTGATTCTTATCAAGTTTTTTAATAAAGTGAAAACTTAAATTTGTTAAGGATCTGCAGATTCTGTCATTGGGCCATAGTTATACTAATAAATTATCTATGATTCTAACTTTCATTCTTGAAATTTTAGGAACAGTTCCAATCCTATAGTAGATACATTCCTAGTGGCCTAGGCAACGTTTGACTTGAGCATCTCTGTCATGTCAAGAAATACTTACAGATTGATTTGAAACCAAATTTCCATCGGTAAAGAATAGGATTATACAGCAGGCCATAGGCCTATACATTAGAAGCAATGTTACAAGATTTTAGATGAACCTTTGGTATAAAAATGTTTTTTTCTATTTTTCTATTACTGTAAACCAATTAACTTTCGCGTGCGATAAACGTTCGCGGGATTCACCAGCACTTTACATCCGCTAAAGTTTGTAGTCGCGAATAAGTAACTGAGAAGTTGTATTAATTAAACGAATCTCGAAAACCGCGAATGTTTGTCTTCGTGAAAACGTCCAATGTATAAAACCGTGAAAGTTTGTTGGTTTACAGTAGTTACTGTGACATTGTCCATGAAAAGGTTTACACATGTAGTAAAAACATAGGACTTACTGCTAATACAAGAAGCTGAGCAGGATGACCATTCTGACCAGTCAGTGTGGTGACAGTCTTGGGGACATGGGATGATACAGGATTTTACAGTGTCTGGTTTAACTGACTGGGTACATCTGAAAAAAAACCCAAACATTGATTGGACTGATAAAAGTAACACTTAGTAAGTCATGAAAAGATAGTGAATATTTTCCGAGGCTATACACACTCATGTTGGCACCCTTCTTACTGAAGTTAAATGCGTTATCAACAACAATCCTTTCACATACGATTCAGCTGACAGTGGTCTCAAATACTAGTTTAAGTCAGTCTTTCAACCATTTGCTAGAACATCTCTGGTGATTCTTATCAAGACAAAATGCATGTCATAAACAGCTTTAAATTCACATGCAACAGGTAAATCTGTTAACTTATGCTCACCTGAGTGATACCCCTGCTTATAAATTATGCCTTGCATAAATACCTAAGTTTTCTGAAAACAAGAAGTATACATTACCTAGGGGCATAAAATGATAAACATCATGTGGTACTATAGTAAAAAGCTGTATACAAAATATCAGACCTTTATCTCATGTAGTTGTTTAGAAAACTGTGACAGAAATTTAGCATGATGCATGTCCATTATGTGTAAAAACCTAAATTTTTGGTCAATAGGAAGTAGATGACCTAGGATAAGAGTAAAACAGTATACCTCCATCTTCTTTGAACAGGGGTATAATAATTCCTGCCTTTAGGTACTTACTTCTCATCCTGGACAAACTGGTTGTTCCTATTGTAACAGTGAACACCCCTGGTCTGTCTGCCCTGCCCACATTGTACCCCGGGTACATCTAACACACAATCACTCCAGGGATCTGCACTCCAGATAAATACAGCACATTCTATAACAGTAGGACATGGTTTGTTTTCTATCAATTCTCGCTCTCCTGGGCATTCAGTTCCTCCTGTATAAAGAAATCAATGCGTAATAATACTCAGAAATGAATTGTTGCCCTTCATGAAAAGGCTTGAATGTTTAAAAGCATAAAATATGTAAATAGTATTTAAAATGTCTTTTCAGAGTATATCTCAGCCCGACTGTCTCCTATGAAAAGGAATTAACCTTAGCTTCTGTGTTTGTAGTTTGTCTGAGGTTCATATGATATTATAGGACGACGGGAAGAAATATTTTCATAGTGAGAAAAGATATCACTTTTAACCAAAGGAAAGATAAGCTTATGAAGCTCACAGAAAATGTGTCACTTTACCTAGACCATTTCTGGCCAGTATAGTTTTCTGCCTGGATCTCATGCTTGGTCTGTATGCTACATCTTGTTCTGTCTCACAGATGTCAGGACATTCAGACCATTCCCCCCACTCTGATGTGACACAGTCCTGTCGACATGGGATGACACACAACATCTGAGCTTCAGGGCGGGCTTCCCATTCACTACACAGCTCATCTCTTACCCGCATCTGTAATATTATTAACGAAAATGTGAATATCTTTGGTAATTGAATTCAAAACAGCTGCCAACATGCAACAAAACTGTTTTTATTCTAACTGTCCCAAGTATGAATATATTCTGAGCTTTAATGTGGAAGCTTCAACGATGTTGCATTCAAAAATTATAAAGGCTCATTTTAAGGCATGTTTTCACAGAAGTTGCAGGTCATTTGATTAAATTCTTAATGTATATTGTTTTTAACCAAAAAGTTTTCAAAAGTTACCGAATATCAACAGGTCATTTTTGTTATTGCAGGAGATTCAAACATCATCAGTGTAGACATGGTAGTAATACAACAATCAACAAAAGATAACAGAATGCACTTAATACTTCATACCTAATTTTCACAATTGTTCAGAATAATTAACCTTGATTTTTTAAAGTTATACATGCATCATCATCTTTTACAACATTAGACTATTTTACATTTTAGATATTTCATTTCCAATCAATGGCTTAAAGAAATATTCAAAAGCTGAAGATAAATTTAAAACAAAATGTAAATGTCTAATTAAAATAAACAATTAATACATAACAAGAACCGATAATTAAAAGACCCAGACAACATTAAAGCACAATAACAGTTCTTAGTCAGAACAATGGACCAACAGACTTGTAACACATTATTTCTTTTCATACAGGCAAGTTTGAATCCATTTTTCCATATCAAATTATTACAAATATTAATAAATCATCCATCGTTTTCTGCTCAGTGTTTTTCCTACAGTAATTAATAGTTTTAAAACTTGATTTTAACACATCTCTTACCATACAAAGCTATAGATGGGTCTATAGGGACCCATTACTCTAGTCTATGATGTAAAATGTATGATTCATAACAATGAGCTTTCACAAATAATGACTGTTACTGAAGGTGTAATAAAATATCTAAATTATTTTCCATACAGCTTTCAGGATGGATAAGAAACATGATGTAATAGTCTTTGAAAACATGTTAGGGGATTCAATAAGAAATTCTTTCTTGGGAGACAAATCTTTAACCTGGGAATTTTTCCAACTTGAGACAAATAGAAAGAGTTTAAGCTGCATTACAGTTCTAGGCAAAACATGTAAACCATACAACTGACTGCTACAGATGGTTGGTTGTTTGGGTATACAAGTACTTCTAAATAGCTTGGATTTTATTTGATAACAATAAGGCTCATTTGCAACATCAAACAAGGGATTGCACTTAGTCGTGCTAAGGATACCCCCATTCGACCACTCAGAAAACAGGAAGTAGATGTGCGACTGACCTGAAAAGGGGAGGCAAGATACAATTCATCATGCTAAAGCTGTATACCAAATTTGAAATTAATCTCCTCTGAGTAGAAGCAGAGAAATCTGTTACGAAAAATTGTCTATTTTTTACCCTTAAATAAGACTAAGTCGGCTCAGAAAACAGGAAGTGGATGCGCGACTGACCTGGAATGGGGAGGCAAGATACAACTCTTTATGATAAAGCTGTATATTAAATTTGAAATCAATCCCTTCAGTAGAAGCAGAGAAATCTGTTACAAAAAAATGTCTATTTTTTACCCTTAAAAAAGACTAAGTCGGCTCAGAAAACAGGAAGTGGATGTGCGACTGACCTGGAATGGGGAGGCACGATACAACCTATCATGATAAAGAAGTATACCAAATTTGGAATCAATCCCTTCAGTAGAAGCTGAGAAATCTGTTACGAAAGTTTGTTACGGACGGACAGACGGACCGACAAGGTGATTGCAATATAGCCCCCTCTCTTACGAGTGGGGGTATAACAATATATACATGACATATAAATATTGTAACCCTAACAGGAAAAGGATTTAAAGTTTTAGTCTTTCTTAACACACAATGGTTTCATTTGGAAGTCAGATGTATTTTGGAAGGTAACCACTAATATTGACAAGTAACTGTCAGTCACCTATAATTAAATTCAGGTGGTGGAAATGCCAAGGTGCTTTTGTTAAATCTAGAGTGGGGACTAAAACTCCCACAATAGCTATTTATAGTGAGGATATAAAAGTCTGCTATTCTTATGCAAAATTCTATGAGCATTTTTATTCCCGTAACTATAACAACTAGAATGGCAGTCTTCCATGGAAGACCTATGTTTGCTCGCATCTTAAAATATTCGGTAAACAGGAATTTGAAGAATTACTGGCATAAAATTGCTTTACACCATATAATTCTATAGAAGGAAGCTACATGCCAAATATCAAGAGGCTGTGACATGTAGTTGTGTGGAGAAATGCTTTGAAAGTTTTTGTGACAATGCAAGACGACAGATATTGTTGAAGTAACCCCTAAATGTTGCTTCACAACATGTTGCAGGTGACATAAAAATGGGTCCAAGTCAAGAATGGTTAAATTCTGTTCAGACAAAGGTCAGAAGCAGACCTGAAATGGAGTCCTACTATATGGGACCCCTGATTCTGATGCTGTATAATTGCTTATTTTTTTTTCTCCTGCCAACATGTCCTCACAGGTTCACCATTTAAAAACCTAGACTTCCAGCCAAATATTTGATAAACCAGTTTTCTGCACTAAAACATCATTTTCCTGGGATGACACCATCTATTAAAATCTGTTTAAATTTTCCCTGGACATTGACCTAATAATGTCAAACTGTTTAGACTCTTGGAGACAAGCTGTCATATATTTCTTATTGCTTCCCTACAGTAAACAAGAAACTAATATCCAATCTCTATGTATTGAAGTCACTTTTCATTTCATCAAATTGTAAAAACCTAGACAGATAAAAATGACAGAATAAACTAATATCAAAAGAATAGCCATATAAACAAGACTAAATTAAATTTCATATTTCCAGATTGGGAAAATTCAATACTTGTGAAATACTAAACTATTGTAATAAAGTGAGCGAGTGATCACGATTCAAAATAGATATAGATGTGAAGACCTAGCTGTTATATTAATCTTCTGAGAGTGCCAGATAATATTACTAGCGGAGGCCACTCTGACACGATGTTTAGCATCCAATTTCCAAGAGGGATAAAAATCTTCCTTCAATTTGTTGTGAAATAGTTAATTTATTAGATTTTGAAGAGTTTTGTCATCAGACACATCCTAAAAAAAAAAATCAAAGGTTGCCTGAGGCGTCTTCTAAACCATCACTATTATGCTATAATACCATCACAGTAAGGCTCTAATACTACCACACTTTTCTTCTGTAATCCACAGATTATTCTTTGACTTAAGTTACAAATTCTAACCACATAACGTCTTAAGATATTAGCTTGGCAGAAGATATCCCATGAGTATCCACTGAACTATTGTTACATCATGGAATGAATTTCCTTTTTCTGAATTACATAACCAGCATTTCATCAGAGACCTCGAAATGGACATTCAATTTTCAAACGATCAACACGGGACCAAATAAAGAGAATTTTAGAGCAAAAACATCAGGAAGAAATAAACAAAAATACAATAAATTAAAGTACAAATTTGTTATTCTTTTGGTTATTTGACAGAATTGAAATAGGTTAAACATTTGGGAAAAATGGGTCAACCATTATCAAGATTATAGAAATTTTAGAGACTATCATGCTGTTATATTTTTTCTTAACATAAAGCATGATTACAAAAGAACATTTTATATTTATTACCTGATTGTTTTTTTTCTATTCTAACAGAGCATATAGGTTTTTTATTACTACATGTAGTTGTTATTTTCAAATTGCTTTTCATGGATGTTTTGGATTAAAAAACCATACCCCTTTCTTGTCAACACAAGTTGTTGTTTGCTGTTTGATACCAACACCACAGTTCTCCCCTGACCCTGCCCCGTATCTAGACTCCAAACTACAGGGCCCTGATGATGTATTCCAGAAATAACAAGGCTCTGGGTCACAGTTCTGTGTCTCACTCAGATGGGGACATTGTTGTCCATTCTTTCCTGGTGGTGTTAGGATCTCTCGAGTTCTGTATCTCTGACCTGAAAGACAGATAATTTCAAGGTTATAGTTAATTTGAGGATCTCTAGTATCTCATTTATATAGCATCAAAGCTATGGGGATCATCCATGTAAATTTCAAAATTATAAACGATCATCGTCATAACCTAAGTCTGATAATTTCTGCAGTTTTGGGCAATGATGTTTTATGCTTATCATATTCATTTATAGCCTTTTTGGCTAGAGTCATTCTGATGAGTCTTAAATAGAGAAAATGCATGTCAGGCAAAACATGTACTTATTGCCTCAAACACTGAACATGTAGCTTTTGATAACATGTAATTTTCTATGTTGCACAATTCCGCCATAACCTAGTCTCCCATAGTAGGCTAAGATTTACAGCATGAAAAGGGAAGAGTCAGCTTATTATTAGCAGCCCTTAACATAGAAAGTATTGTGTATAATTTACAACAGAATGGCATAAAACAAGCTTGCAAAATGTAGAGCTTCCAAAAAAGAATTGAATTAAAAACATAACCCACACAAAGTCATAAAATTGAAACCCTTACTATATTCAGACAATTTACAATGTTAACAACCGACAGAAACTGTAATTGAATTTGAATTTTATTCTGTATATGCAATATTTATATTCATTTGATATTGTCCTTAAAACAATACAATGCATTTAGTATAGAAACAAGATGGAGAAAATGATTTTGTTGTCTACAAATGTTTTTTTTTAAGAATTGTGTGATATTTGAATTGTTGAGGACCCAATTCTATATTGAAATCATTCAAATATTTCAAAATGCTGTACACTTTTGTAATGAATTCAATCATTTATTTTTTCAATATCTTTAACTTTGTTTCATACAAGCTTCTGTTCATTTAGTTCAAACCTTCTTATCATAAGATTTAATGAGCTGTACATTTAAAACTGGGATATAAAATTCAAATTATCCCATCATTTACAAAGTTTCATTATCATCATGTAGTCTTATAAAAGACTTCTGATACTTCAAGATTCCAAAGCACATTAATCCCAAAAGCCAAGACTAAATTACATCTTCATTTGTATTCAAGAGAAAGAATTGGAAGAGTACATTTACTCTCGGCATCAACATTGTCTACAATTAACAATTGATATTGGTATGCCTCCATTGTTATGCAAATTACAAATCAAATGCAGAAATAATTTTGTTGATTATTCCAAGGCGAATCTGTGGGCTAAAACGCTAATGATGTGACTGACAAAATCAGGTCAACATGCTTTAATATGATGTCAGAATTCTAAATTGCAACAGTTTTTAGTAATGGAAGTATATAATTACAAATTCCATAGATGATGCTACTTAACTGAACATGAAAGCACAAAAACATCTAAGCTATTCTGTACTCATAGCTATTAGACTATATATTTTTATAGGCCATTAATTGACACAACTTTGAAATCACTTCAGTAAAATGACATGGATGCACTTCTTACATCATCATTCACATTATCCTATACCAACAATGTATTTCTACAATTACCAAAATTTTGACATTACAAGTAGGAGTTGATATGTCATAATAAAACTACTTTAATGTGAAAGGCTAATCATTTAAAAGACTAAAGAGGGTTTTTTTTACATGTAGATTGAACAGTGGAAAGTCTAGAGTTAATCAAAAGACTCAAGAAGAAAGTCAAATTCAAAACTAGGAATAATGTTGAGTGAGCTAAAAAATGTATACCCCCCACTTCATACGGAACTCTTTAAGTCAAATTCTCTACCCTGAATGATACAGGAACATAATCAATTTCTTCACACATATCTGCATATGATGTACATACTTCATCTAAAGTTCTATCAAAATCCATCCATCAAAGGATTAAGGAGGAGTTGTCCTTACTAGAAACAAGTCAGATGGATGAACAAACAGGATGATTTCTATACATTTATATACCCAATAAACTGTGTTTGTGGAAGGATACATGAATCTAACCTGCACAAAAGAATACAAAATCTAAAAACATAACGATACTCCTCAGACAAATTATGCTAAAATTTACCCATCTAGTATTCAAATGATGCTGATGAAAGGTTACTCCTTGAAATATGCCCATACAGCATAAACAGATTATCCATTTTTTATACACTGCTTTTGTATTTTGTATATAGCATCTTCAACATGACAATTTCCTAGACTGCCCTAGACTTACTAACAATCCATAACCCTGGTCTATTTAGCCTATTTCTGTCTATGATTTGTCTTGTGTCTATTCATTAGCTTGGTTTATCTATAATTAGTCTAACCTATGCTTCTTACAAAGGAAATGTCATACTAAAGTCACAATGTTTCTACTTGGTCAGTTTTACATCACCATTAACTAGACATAAGAACTATGTCATGTCAAACAGATCCCAGCATTACAGCCCATGACAAGGAAAACCAAGATTAAGTATTCAAAGGTCCTAATGTTATTGACCTAATAGTTACTAGAATTAAAACTAGAGGCTCCAAGAGGCATGATGTTTTGTAAGAAGAGATAAATTCTATTCTAAAAACATATCTATTTCGAAGAATGAGAGAGAAAGCAACAAGGAAGGATATAATAGAAACTTAGAGTTAGACACATAAACAAAACTTTAAAATTCCACTCTCTTATTTTGTGTTTTTTGTTCCTTATGAATTGAAAACTACTGCAGATAGGCTCTACCATAGTTTCTTGAACCCACCTGTTTTCTGGTTGTTCCGTCTCTTCCTAGCGTACTGATCACACTCTGTAACGGTACAGTCAGTCCATGGTGTCCACAGGGAGACGGTACAATCCCAGTCGCAGTCTGCTGGACACAGCTGTGATATTGTTGGGCGTGGATTAGTACACAAGGAATCTTTTACTGGCTTCTGTTCACCTTTCTCTATAAAAGTCAAAATGATAAACAAGTGATCAAATCAAAACATTATAAAGGTATAGTACAATGGTATTTACTGTAAAAGTACTTAAGGTTACTTTGGGGGTCTAAAAATTAGATTTTAGATATTTCCAAACTTTGATAGTAAATTAATTAGAAATTGATATGAGCAGTAAAAATATACAATAAAAGCAATAGGTCATGGTGCTTATTTTTTAAATAATTGGGTTTCTATTTTTATGAAATTTGTGTAGATTATATAGGAAAAATCTTCAAAATGAATATATTTTTAAAACCTTGTATAGAATTTTATAAAAAAATTCTTAAAATAACAAAAAAATATTTAAGGAAAACTAAATTTTCAAATACATTTCATTATAAAAATTGTCCAATTTTCCCTCTAATTCAATTCATTGAAATGGGATTATTTTTTTTTTTTAAATTTATGCTATAACAAGTCATTTATATTGAAATATAGGCTTCAAATTTGATGACTGATGACTGAAACAGATGCTTGGTTTTAGAACCCCCAGCTACCTTAGTTCATTGGTATCAATTTAATGGAATGGAAGTACTATGTATACTTGTGGAGAGATGTGGAATAAGTGGAAGCCACACAGCCCACATAAACAAGTGGAAATTCAACAGATCCAAGATTATTAAATTCATAAACGATGCCAATACCAAATTTGGAGCTTGCTAGGAATCTTATTTTATTGGTTTGTCTGACCAATAAAAATCATGAAAATTTAAACTAAACAGAAAATAATACTTTCACAGTATTCAATTATTTGCCAATGGAAATAAGGTATGACAAAGAATCTAAGATTTTTTCTTTAAAGCTGTTCTTGTCTCTTAAAATATTGTCCAATGATGTCATATGGATCATTTACAAGCTTATTCTGGTGCCTAAAATAGCATAATGCATATTCAAAGTTTCAATTTCAGCATAAGTTTGATAAAAATCTCAGTGTTGATGACGCAACAGTTTTATTCTGTATAAGAAATTTCATCGCATAAAATTTAATGCTGAAATTACTTCTAGTTTATACAATTGTTAAAATGTCGCTGCTTTGAAAGGCATGAAATTACATGGCTGTGACTTTGTTGTAATTAAGTTTTCTATTGGTGAAAATCAATTTATCTCTCTGTTATAAAAGTCCATGTCTTTGATACTAATTAAGTTCTGTACATCTACTGCATGGCACTGTATCCAGCGATTACAATGTGACGCTTGTCTGAAATCATTGCGTTTCAAGACCCATTAACAAGTGTTGTATTCAGATTTCCAAGCAAATGAACAAACCAAAGATTGGAAGAAGAGAAAAAACAAGAGTCTCAGTAGGCATTTGATGATTATGTAATCACATGTGAAAAGAATACCCTTAAAACACGCAATGGCAGAGATTTCCCCAGACAGTATAAATCATATTGAATGTTTTATAATCAAAATATAGAAGGAAAGTGCTTGATCATAGTTTGGTATTTGCAAGCCACATGCACATTGATTTTTTAAAATAACAAATTTAAGAACAGACACATAAAACAAGATTGTAAATAATTCTTAAGTATTGTCATTTGACCAAAAAAGTCAACTACAATGTCTTATAAGAAAAGTCAATGGCCAAGTTTTTGCCAACTTTGTAAATGCTTTAACCCAGTGCATCAGCAGTAAAAGACAGACACATGGATATTTTCGAACACATAATATTTAAATCTCTGTTTTTCATTAGAATTCTACATAACATGACAATTAAAAGATTTGGTTGCTCTTTCTGGCTAACTTTAAATTAAAATTGTCACTGACAGATTTACCCTTGATTAAACTGGCTGTTCACATGGAAATTCAAAATTAGTATTGCTTCAAGTCTAATAGGAAATGGAAAAACGTATGATATTTCTTCACACATTCTACTTTGCAATTTGTTAGAAACTCAATATAGTTGGTTCTTAATCAATATGAATGAAAAGTTTAGCTGAAATTCTATTTTAATTCATTTTGAAGAATGAATTTGAAACAACAACCTTAAAATTTTTAAAATATCCTAGACAACATTAAATCCTCAAATTGCAAAACTCCTTTCACAATTCCAAAGCAACTAAATGTGGCCAACAACAATTCTATCATTAAGCTCATAATGTATGTCTCATAATAACTAAGAAAGGATCAATAACACAACCTCTTTTCAAACATCAGTTACCATGAATTCTTTTTGCTTTAATGCTGCTGACTCAACAATAGACACATGTACATACACTTAAAACTTATGCCCCCTTTCCTTGCGTACAGAGCCACCCAACTCCTAAATGTGTATGACCCCTTCTATACAACCCCTGCCCATATCCCTATCTGACAACAACCTACCATTTTCCTCTACACAGATAGCTTTCCGATGCTGCATGCCTGTGGTACACTGAAGTCCTCCATTGACAGCCATACATTTGCTCCATCCTGACGTTATCCATTTTGTTCTAAAATAAATCAAAAATCTTTGTGTAATTTTATGTCAGTTAATTAATCTGGCTAATCTTGAAAGTAAAAGCATTGTTTTAACAAATTAATACTAAAAGCTGTGGAAAATAAGAGAAGCTTCCACTCCAAGATATTTTAATGCATTATTTTACTGCATGTAATACATTTTTGAACATGGAAACAATTTCAATTACCACCATTTTGAAGATTTGACAGAAATTATCATAAAGAAAATCTCATTCATGTTTATACCACATTTGAAACAACAGAATTCTTTCCTTTACAACAGTATACTTTTACCTTGTAATGGCCAACAAAAACAAAATTTAAGAACAGATCAAAAACTGTACTACTCAATTAATGTACTATTTTCCCTATTTACATAAATATCTTCCTTAATTATTATTTACAAAAAAATCAAAAACAGGTGTCCAATATTAAGGAATGCAAATGAAGAGAAGAGCTTACTAGTAGAGGCTTATATCTATGGAGACACAAAGTAAATGTTTCTATGTCGTAAATCAGTGCTTAAGCACTTAACAAAGTGACTGGTAACTTCAAAAGTTCTGATGCTTTTGAAGTACAGAAAATGTTTTGCAATAGATGATTTAGGAAGCATCTTCATAAGCTGTATAGTTTGTTTTTTACTTTTGTTCTACAATGTTTTTTTCTTTAAGTGCTATCAATCTTTTAACTAAGTGATATATTACTGAAAAATCACATTTGGTTTAACATGAATATGAAGTTAATTATGGTGGAAGGCCAAAGTTTTACCCCTTATTCTAGTGAATTAAATGTTTTTTTTGCTGGTCGTAGACATCAATTTAGTCAAGTTCTTTTACAGAATTTTGTTTTGAATAAAAATGGGTCAAAGGCAGAAATGGCCAGATTTCGTTAAAACAAGAAGTAGGAGAGTGACAGACCTGAAATCACATCCCATGTTATGGGAGCCCATGTTGATGCTGCATACCAAATGTCAAGAGGCTGTGATTAGTAGTTGCTAAGAAAACTGTTACGAAAATTTACTACATTTGGACATTATTGTCAAAAATTAACTAAGTTGGTAAACAGGAAATAGATGAGTGACAGACCTGAAATCGCATCCCACGTTATGGGACCTCACCCTGATACTGTATTAAATATCAAGTGGCTATGATAAATAGTTGCTCAGAAAACTGTTACGAAAATTTTCTACTATTGGATATTATTGTCAAAAATTAACAAAGTCAGTAAACAGAAAGTAGGTGAGTGACAGACCTGAAATCACATCCCACATTATGGGACCTCACCCTGATGCTGTATACCAAATATCAAGTGGCTGTGATAAATAGTTGATAAAAAAACTGTCAGAAAATTTTCTACTATTGGACATTATTGTCAAAAATTAACTAAGTCGGTAAACAGGAAGTAGGTGAGCAACAGACATGAAATCGCATGGAACATTATGGGACCCCACCCTGATGCTGTATACCAAATATCAAGTGGCTGTGATTAGTAGTTGCTGAGAAAACTGTTACAAAAATTTCTTCCCCGCCAGCCATTCACCATTTTATAACCCGGATTTTTCACTCCGTGAAACCGGCCAAAAATAAGAAGAATATGTCTATAGGAAACAATCCCAGCACCACAAACATGAAGGACGTTAACAGGTCTCAAAAACCATTGTTCATAAGTTTCAAAGTTTGCTTCAAATCATTTTCCTGTATTGATTCTGAGCAAAGCTTGAAATAATTTCTAAGAACATACATAGGTTATAAACATAATGAAGATAAGCATCATGTTAAATTCTTTTTAATGTCATGTTATAACAAGAATAATCATGCCCAAATTAAAGACGTAATGCACCATTTCACAACATTTGGGAAGGAGGGACGGATGGCCCCAAACACTATATGCTCCATATTTTTGTAGATGGGGCATAAAAATATACTTTTATTAGTACCTTGGACAGTATCTCCGTTCTTCTACAATACCCTGAACAGTAGTTGTCTCTTCTAAAGGGGGACAGGACTGGCCCAGCCCTCGAGGTAATTTTTTAACTTCTCGTTCCCTCCTGAGTAACCCTAGTCTCATAAAGCCAGTCTCTAACACACAGCTGCTGTTTATAGGTTGCCATGGTGACCAGGAGGAGACGATACAATCTTGGGGAATGATACAGGACTGGTGATCAGCTATAATCTGACCAGAAAGTTTCACATGCTCTTTACATTTACTGAAAACAAATGAAGACAGAAAGTATTCATCTGTAATTTCTATGGAAAGACAGTAATTTAATAGGTGTTGTTAAACAAAAAGTTTAATGTATATATAAAGTACAATCACATTACTATGAATGCATTAACATGATTGGTTGTTCGCAATATTGTTTCTTTGTGTCTTTATAAATACCAAGTACAAAGGAGAGTTTCAATAAAACTTTAATTTTTTAATGATGATATCCATATTTCATGGAGTAATTATAACCTCTCTTCAACAAAGTTTGAATCATAGAAGCATTGTCTTGTTTTTGTTCTAGTATGTTGTCAACCATTTTACATGTAGATTCTTATATTTACACCCTGCATATATGTTTGATTATTATAACAAACTTACGTGTATGGGACAGTAGCACCATTGGAATCAAGACACTTAACAGCACGCTCCTGATGACCTATTAATGAATGTGATGGGAAGTTATCGGGAATGGTTGTCATGGTAACACAAGGCGACCATTTTTCAACAGATATATAATAAACATTTGAACAATTAGAACATTTTTCTATTTCTGAGAATGGTGGACATTCTTTCCCACCGTGATTTTCTGGAATGACAACATTACGAGTACGAGTCCGTGAAGTTTTTTCACAGTTATCACAGAATGTCCATGATTCCCATGGTGTCACGATACAGTCTTGTTTACATTGGAGATCACAGCCCTCGCTTGTACTAGGTTTAGCTTCAAAAGATAAACACACACTGTCATTTTGAAGTTTTCCATTAGATTTGAACACACAAGTAACATTCCTATAACGTATTCCCATCCCTCTGGCACATGTTGTAACCCTGGGCATGAGTTGACATGGGCCCCATGTCTCGATAGCCCATGTGACCTGATACTGGTCAATGATTGGATATCTGTTGTCCATGCATTCTTCGTAGCATGGTCTTTGTGACAATGGCATCGGCATTGCTCCACAATTTGTTTCCTCTGTATAACTAAGTCCTCCATATCTGTCTTCGTACATACAACTTATATGACGACTCTGTTGTCCTTGTCCATTCAAACCACAAATACAAGAAGACCATTCACCTGCAAAAAAAAAGGCATTAAATATTCTTTCGTTTTGTTAATTCTTACAATAATATGTTGCCTTTGCGTTTTGGTTTGAATTGTCACTATTTAGCAATGTGCTGGAAGGACTTTTGATTATTCCAGACAAGTGTTACATTCATGTATGATTTGAATGAGCTTAGGGTGAGTTCTTTATAGTTTCAAACTTATACAGACTCTCACTATTTTGATAAATAGATCTGAATATGCTTGGTTGGTTCAGGAGCTGATTGACTAATTTGAAGGGAGACAATTACTGACATCTATGGTAATGATACAAAACAAAACATATAAAGAACAAGAAATGCTATGAGCAGGCATACAAAAAGGATACATTCACTCCATATTGAATTCTACACTAGAAAAAAACATAAATTATTTCCCCTTGATTTATTTTTTAGAGCAAAGTTTCTTCACGCACATCTCCATATGTGGCCAGACTGGTTGATTCCTATATACCCCCAAGCTTTGTTTTGGGGGCATAATGACTTAAACAAGGAATATTATGAACAATATTGTGAAGCTCAAGGAAACAAGTAATACTGTGAGCGAGCTCACAAAAGGATATCCCCCTGCTTTATATTGGAATCTGTACTGCCAAAAAAAAAAACCCAAGTCCATTTATCTCTCCTGAATGACATCCGAGAGCAATAAAAATTCTTCATGCACATCTACATATGATGAACTTCTTTTATGTCCAGGAAATTAGGATTTGAGATTCTTATGCCCGAATCCTAGCTAGATTTTTAGATTTTTTCTATTTATCCAATATAGATTTCCTTCAAAATCACTTGCCCGGCAGGATTTTAACTGGCCAGGGGCAAGCGGGCTGTGCTAATTTTGTACACTGGTAAAGCTTCATCAAAATCTGCCAAGCAGTTTATGAGGAGTTGCGCTTACAAGGTCTTCCATTGAATACTATATTCAAAAAGTCTAAGTCCAATTATCTCCTCTGAATGATATCCGAGAGCGATGAAAATTCTTCATGCACATCTACATATGATGTACTTCCTTTATCTTAAGTTTCATCAAAATCTGTTGAGTGGTTTAGGAGGAGTTGCGCTTACAAAGTATGTGGACAGACGGACAGACAGTGTGATTCCTATATACCGCCCCCCCCCAAACTTTGTTTGAGGGGGGGTATAATAAACCAATTAAAAGCTTATTATTAACTTTTGGTGGTAAAAAAAAAACCTAAAAAACTTAAGTACATGTACTACTATATGCCCTATATTACTATCCCACTTGCAAAAAATGCAATTTCATGTCATAACCAATCTCACTGAAAGCATATGAGCTTATTTTAATTTGATTTCTAATCCATACATTGCTATCTTTCATCTTTTTTGTGCCTAAAAAAATTGGAACTGCAACAAAAGACATCTGCTTTAATTATATGATGTAAGATGGATTATGAAATCACCACTTGTGTTCTGTGGTTGGCTGGTTTTTGTTCCTGGGTACCACGGGTGCCAACCTGACACATGATTGGCAGATCCATACATATAGACTTCATTACAGCAATCAGAATTTCTAACCCTTAGACCCCCTCCCCACAAGTACTCTACAAAACCCTTTGTTATCCAACTTCCATTAATGTGATTGGCAAATATTGTTTGCTAATGAAATGCACTAATTAAAAGGAGCAGTCTTTAAGCAAGCCTAATTGATAACATTTGACTGAACTACGTCAGCTTTAATGTTCTGCCAAAAAATGATTTTTTCTGTGCAATTTATGCTACATGCACTGCAAATTCACTCCTACATTTATACATGTTTGTCAGTATTTTCTATAAATCTTGCTATTATGATCTTCTTTTTTAAATTTACAGCATGGTCTTATTCTTAAGGCAGTTTACATACGCTATAATTCCAGTATGTAGGTGTTATGTAAACAGTTGCATTACATAGCAGAAATATATGCCTATTAATAATTGTTTCAGGTAAAGACCCAATTTACTTCAAAGCATTTGGCAATGTCATAAGGCATTTCCACTGCCTATAAAAATACTGTGAAGAAGTTATAAGATTTCTTTGAAGACATGTTATAAAATATATAGAGGAGAAATAAAGGAACCGAGGACCTGGAACTAAATTCTTACTCAGCAATCTCAACTGGAAAAGTTGCCCTATATAAAAACCCAGGACTGCAATGCCAAAAGACAAAACAAATTTGGTTTAGTTGTAACTAAATCCTACTTTGAATAGCAAAGATTTATTAGGTAAAATGATGCTGGCACTTCAGACATGAAAAACAACTTGAGATATGTTCTCATGTTTGCAAGCATCAGACATTTAGTAAGATATAAGATCACTAAACTGCATCAAAATATAAAGGTCATAGTTTTTAAGCAATACATAAGATTGAAGAATTTATAAAATGTTCTAAATTAGATTACACTAAATGAACCATTTGTGTTTTAAGTGCAGATCTATCAATACAAGAGGCTCCCAGGGGCCTGAATCGCTCACCTGGTCTTGATGTTGACCCTGTACTTTTGTAGAGCTAAATGAGCTGAACATTTAAGCAAGCAACAGCTTTTCTCTACCTGCAATAGTTTTCATTCTATAGGCCAAAAACACCATTTTTCACCTATAAGGGGCCATAACCCCTATAAGGAGTCATCTGACAACTTCAACCCTATGGAGACTTTTGTAGAGCTAAATGAGCTGAACATTTAAGCAAGCAACAGCTAATCTCTATCTGCAATAGTTTTCATTCTGTAGGCCAAAAACATGAAAAATGGCTATTTTTCAGGGGCCATAACCCCTATAAGGGGTCATCTGACAACTTCGACCCTATGGAGAATTTTGTAGAGCTAAATGAGCTGAATATTTAAGCAAGCAACAGCTAATCTCTATCTGCAATAGTTTTCATTCTGTAGGACAAAAACATGAAAAATCGCTATTTTTCAGGGGGCGTAACCCCTATAAGGAGTCATCTGACAACTTCGACCCTATGGAGAATTTTGTAGAGCTAAATGAGCTGAACATTTAAGCAAGCAACAGCTAATCTCTATCTGCAATAGTTTTCATTCTGTAGGACAAAAACATGAAAAATCGCTATTTTTCATGGGCCGTAACCCTATAAGGGGTCATCTGACAACTTCGACCCTATGGAGAATTTTGTAGAGCTCAATGAGCTGAACATTTAAGCAAGCAACAGCTAATCTCTATCTGCAATAGTTTTCATTCTGTAGGCCAAAAACATGAAAAATGGCTATTTTTCAGGGGCCATAACCCCTATAAGGGGTCATCTGACAACTTCGACCCTATGGAGAATTTTGTAGAGCTAAATGAGCTGAATATTTAAGCAAGCAACAGCTAATCTCTATCTGCAATAGTTTTCATTCTGTAGGACAAAAACATGAAAAATCGCTATTTTTCAGGGGCCGTAACCCCTATAAGGAGTCATCTGACAACTTCGACCCTATGGAGAATTTTGTAGAGTTAAATGAGCTGAACATTTAAGCAAGCAACAGCTAATCTCTATCTGCAATAGTTTTCATTCTGTAGGCCAAAAACATGAAAAAAATGCTATTTTTCACCTTTAAGGGGCCGTAACCCCTATAAGGGGTCATCTGACAACTTTGACCAAATGGAGACTTTTGTAGAGCTTTTGATGCTGAATCAGTAGGGGTGCCTCAGATTTTCTCTATCTCTTATACTTTTTGATTTATAAGCCAAAAACAGTAGTCTGACCCCCCTAGTCTATTTTTAGTAACGGCGGCCATGTTGTTTAACGGATCAAAAATCAAAACACAAGTTTGGTGCAGGACACCCTAAGGATCATTCATACCAAGTTTCATTAAATTCTGTTTGGTAGTTTCAGAGGAGAAGATTTTTGAAAAATTGTTAACAGACGACGACGACGACAGACGACGACGACGGACGCCAAGTGATGGTAATAGCTCACATGGACCTTCGGTCCAGGTGAGCTAACAAGATATGAAATATTATACCTACTTTTAAGTTAAAAGCATTTTTATTTTTTTTTATTCTTAAAGAAAAGATTTTTATTTTTTCATTTTCCATTGTCGTAAATTGGACATCAACCTAAAAACAATCTTCAACTCTAAATCATTATTTTATTTCAGCTAACAAATACTTTCTTCATGCTAAAAGAAACAAAGCCATGTCTTAAAGATTTTATTGCTTCTAAAATTACCGGAAGTGGATGTCTAATTATAATGAAATTTTAATGAAATTTGAAAACCAAATGATGTCTAATTTATTCAAATATCCACGTTTTCAAAATGGAAGGCTCTTCAATGTACTGTGTATATGACATCTCTAAAAGTGACATGATGTACTAAGATTCTGATTGCATTTTTAACTGTAACATATGTATGAGCATAATTATGACTGTCATGCATATGAAAATATTTTGGAACTTGTCCAGACCTTAAGACTGTAATTTATACAAATCCTTGCAGTGTATTGCATGTTCATAGCGTTAACATAAGAAGTAGGGTCAATGTCAATTACAGCAGTTGAAATCATGAATTATGGACATGATTTAGATCTCAAAATTCTGTTTGAAAGCATGTGTTTTTGTCCCCCGCCACAACGCTGAGTGGAGACATAGAAATTTTGGTGTCTGTCTGTCCATTAGTTCATCCCTCTGTCCATCACACTTTATTTTGTAACAGATTTCCCAGCAACTATAAATCATAGGCTTTCAATATTTCGTATGCAGCTTCAGGTAGAGGTCCCATATGGTGGGATGCGTTTTCATATCTGTCGCTCCTCTACTTCCTGTTTAACGAGCCAGCATAGATTTTTCCCACTCAACAAGGCAGAGGACCTAGAATCTGTTCTTATATAAGCAGTAGTTGTTGAGAGAGTTTTCAACGATTTATCACAAATGTCGAAAACATTTGGTACAAAAAAGGTAACAAGAAGTATAGATGTGGGGCATTCAAAAGATTTTGAAATCTGTATCCTTTAAGTGGGAACCCACATAAATGGATGTGATAATGAGTCTGTTACTGTTACATTATTTTGTTCTGTACTTAGGTTTAAACATATCTATTTATCCTGGATTGGAAAACAAGCTTTGTGCTTATATTATTCCCTCTCCAGCTTTCAGTATGCGAGCGTGGCTTTGTAGCTGCCCAATTTAGCCTACTCTTTTCCTTTCTTATAACTTATTTTCAGTATGATTCATTTTCATTTAGCAGTAGACATCCTTTATTGTAATTTACATAAGCCATTGTTATCTAATGCCAAAAATTCTGTTTTGTTTTAACCTTTTTTACACATTTTTTTCAGTTTCAAGAAAAATTTCTCCATGACATATTGACTTGCCAGGATGTTTTGTTGTAATTTTATATTATTATTCACAGACTATATATATTCAGACAAAACTTATAGACATGTGAATTATATCTAATCCCATGTTTAGAGCAGTTCATGACAGATAGCAAAAAACTTTTTCAACATGATTGATGGTTCTTTATTAAACTTTTTGAAAGTCTTTAAAAAAAAATGGCAGTCTAGGAAATGTCCTATTATAAAAAGAAAATTAAATGTCTTCTTGGCCCAAGGTCTTAAGACTTCATATCTTAAAAGACTTGTCAACCTTAAGCATAAAAAAGACATTGTCTAAAGAAATTTGTTTGTCTAAAGATGTTCAAAGACATTGGATTTCATTTTTCATCCAAAGATCATCATGATCATTCTATTTTTAAAAGGTCTTGGATATTTTAGTTTTGTATTATGGTTTGACACTTTTGTTTATTTCACTGTGCATTTCATACTTAAGTTAGCTGTTAAGCATTACAATTTCAGGATAAATAGCCAAAAAAGTTTTTGCATGACTAGACCTCAGATCTGATAATGTTAGTCTAGGGTACTTACTGGGTTTCCACTTGTACTGAGCAAGGGAAATATTGATGAGACAGGTAACCAGTATAAAAAGGTGACGGATGTCAAAATTTGTTCCCGTTAGGATACCATATTCCATACTGTACTTTACATTCTACTGAATGGTAAAACAAACATCAGACCTCTTCTGTCCTCTACAAAGATAAAAACAAATATATGATACCAAACAAACACAAATTTTCTTTGGTCATTTACAGGAAACCAGCATCTTGATGGATATGTTGCTGGGGCAGATAATAGAGCATTTCTGATGTTGTCATTTTTTTGGGTTGTTTCAATGCATCAGGGAATGTTATTTGGTTTTAACTTTGAGATTCAAGTCTCTTGAAGTATATGGGTACTTTTTTTGCTTTCTATGTCCATTCATTCATTGCACTCATGATTAATGTTTCTAATGTTGAGAAAATACTAAACAAAACAACAGGCAAAGCAGCCTTCACCCACTTTTTGAATCTCAAATATATATTTTTTTTTGTAAATTATTTTAATAATTTCTCCACATACTTGTAAAATAATGTATGCTCTTATTAAAAACCTATCAGTCATGGCAGTGTTATTATGACCCATCACAGTTACTGATAGGTAAAAAAAATGTTTGACATAAAAAAATAATGTAATTTTTGTTGAATTTACAGCAATTTATGGACATAATTGACCATAAAGAATCCTATCTCTATCATCAATGTATTATAATATAAATCATTTCACATATTAACTTCCCATAACTTTATCTAATATTTGTCGGAAAAATCATTTCTTTTCTAAATTAGTCAATGGCCCACAAAAGATCAGATAATTACTTGGGAGGCAAATGCCCTATTAATGAAAGGGAGAAATAAAAATCTTCACCAAAATTAGACAAACTCCTAATCCCCCATAAATCTAGATATCTCTACAGTCCCTGTAATGGGAACATTGAGATCTAAATTAAGACATGCAGTAAGTCTTGGTCAGTGGGCCATCCATCATCCAGGACATTATACTGCCCATATCATCATTAATGAGACTGATTGTGCCAGCTATCTTGTAGATAAATATTAGTTATAATGCCATTGATAACAGAATGGACAGACACATGGACCAGAAACAGACATTCTTCTCTTTACTGTATGTTAATTCTTTGTTTATGCAATCCACTTAAATAAAACACAGCATAATTAAAAGTCTGATTTTCTTTTCATATTCAAAATTGCTAGTTAAGAGCTCTTCAATGATTTCCAATTTTTTTTCTAATAGTAGCCCCCCCCCCCCCCCCCCGCCTTGCTGGTTTGTGCTTGTTTCTTTACTTCTTTACAATCTATGCTCCTTTCATTTGGAAAATTCATACTACATCCATTATCAATGTATTTAAGTTCAAGAATTTTTCAAATTAGCTCAGTAAGAATTTCTTTTCATTGGTACAAACTATAGGAATTAGCTTCCTCCTTTCTTGGAACAGGAAAGACTAATTGTCTAATTTAAGACATTTGTCTCAATTCATAATAATCAAGGAATTGAAGGCATAAGAACAAAGCGAGTATTGATTTGGTGCGTGGAGAGCATAAACATATATTTCTTCATTTTCTCTGCTGATAATAATCACAGCCATCTAAATAGGTAGTTAATGAGAACTATGTAACACCTCTTTACACTAATTGTAAAAACTTAATTGTACTTTACATGCCCATCTTAGGATGTTATTGATCATCACTGAGTACCAGCAAGTTTATCTACGATATTACCCATAATTCATACAAGTGTCAGGAGTCCGTCATCAATCATCATACGATATGAATGTTAATTGCCCTCGGATATGGAAACTAATAGTTTTCCTAACCAAAGTATGGAACGGCTTTTTCAGCTAATTTGAAGTTTCAAGATAAAACTGTAAGAGAAATAGTGTTGATGTATCCGATCTATTATTATGGTCTACCAAAATAATGTGATCTGAATGAGGTCAGGTTTACAGTTGCTTTTTTTCCACAGAATATTAGCTCCTTGAATTCAATCAAATAGACTGTCGATATTTAGTAGTGAGACAATTTATCATTCCCAAAATAAACAAACATTTACTTAGACAATTCTCTGAGCAATGTAAGTAATTTCCATTTGATTTCTTTTGTCTTATATTTGTCCATTAAGTAAGTTAAAGTAATGGTTGAAATTTTCACTATTTATTGAAATGTCCTAAGAAGCTTTAACTTAGAAAAAACCTTAAAATGAATTACTACATGTATTTTGAAATTAAATTGAGAATTTGAACAAGACAATGAAAAAAATACTGTCTTTACCAAATAAATGTCTATGTTATTTATTTAATCTAATTGTCAAGAAAGGGGTCTTATAATTTATTTGACAGTTTAAGATTGGGCTTGAATCTGAATATACATTGGCCAATTGCAAAAACAGCTGGCAACAACCACTAGTCACATAATATAGGCAGCGACTCACTGTGCTGTCAGTTCCCATAGTGAGTTTTTTAAAAGTTGTGTTGCATACACTTATTCCACATCTCATTATGCTGACAATTTGCTATCATAATCAGGCCTGGGAAACTCTAAAGTCACAACCAAAATTCCGAGACCCGGAATGTTGTGATTTACATTTAATGTAATAGATTTGAGAAATCGAAGAATGTCACTCCATGTATATTTGTTGAATAATTGTAAATAAAGCAAAAACAGTTATTTTGTTCAATTAATAACGTTAAGTTACATTTTTCCTTAAATCTGGACTTGTTCTGGTTAATAAAATTGTTTGACAATATAAAAACAATTTCTGGCTTAAAATACAGGCTTAACTATTACTTTTGGTATATTTAAGATCTGTGACAAATGTCACATGGAGTGATTCTCTGATTCTTGCAAAAAGTGTTCTTTCACTTAGTATCAATAAACTTCCGGGTAACAATATTTGGTTGCGACTTGCAAGTTTCCCAGGCATGATAAAGCAGTTTTCACAAAAGAAATGGACAAAATCAAATTCACACAAATACTGATAATGGAGACCTAGAACAATTTTAGCATTTAAAACTTAATGTAATACTTCGTTGTTATATAATTATACTTTTTTAAGACCAAAGTTCTTTTACTCTTACAAGGAATTATACAACATGAAACTGCCATTTGTTAAAAGAAAATGAAGCCATTTCAGTAGAAACCTAATTAATTTACCTCAAGCCTCTCCAATACCATTATCGTAGAGGATGCGTAATAATTGAAGGGACTTCCACAAAAATCCCGTAGCTAGAACAATTATAGCTTATAACAACTCTTTTTCAATGAGTTATCTTCCGAGTATACCATCATCATGGGTTAAAGGTCATTTTATAATGAAACACAACTAGAACAAGGAAATGTGTCAAGATGACACTGATGCCCCGCTGGCAAATAAAATAAAACTGTTATTTTTACCAAATTTGCTAAGTCCAAGGGCCCTAATTTGGGTCAAAATCAGTGGACCGGAACGAAACTCGAACTTGACCTGTAACTCATCATGGTAGACTCGCATACCAAAAATCTTTTGAATATATGCAAGGATGTGGAAAAAAAGTGCGGAAAACTTTTTTTTAAAAAAATTTGCTAAGTTCAAGGGCCGTAATTTAGGTCAAAATCAGTGGACCGGAACGAAACTCGAACTTGATCTGTAACTCATCATGGTAGACTCACATACCAAAAATCTTTTGAATATATGCAAGGATGTGGAAAAAAAGTGCGGAAAACTTATTTTTACAAAATTTGCTAAGTTCAAGGGCCGTAATTTAGGTCAAAATCAGTGGACCGGAACGAAACTCAAACTTGACCTGTAACTCATCATGGTAGACTCACATACCAAAAATCTTTTGAATATATGCAAGGATGTCGAAAAAAGTGCGGAAAACTAAAGTGTGACGGACTGACGGACGGACGGACGAACGGACCGAAAAACTATATGCCCCCCAACAAAGTTGGCGGGGCATAAAAACAATAAGCCACTGTCTACAAATACACTGTAATCCATTTAAACTGTTATGTGAGTTAGAAGATGCATTTTGTAAAAGCATGGAAGTAAGGTTTTTTTATAAGACAAGGTGAAAGTTTCTGAAAATCCATAAAGGAGTTTGTGAATAGAGATTAGATCGAATGGACACGGTGACCTCAATCATATACTTCCACTAGTTTGGTTACCATTATATTAGCACTAAAATTTAAAGATAAGATCTTATATGTATAGTCTCTAACTCCAAAAGTATTAATACTGTGATCTTATTGTTACATGTTTACAGAAAAATTGAAAAGTTACGGAATATAGGTGCAGTTTACTGCAATGGATGATTTTCTTCCATCCAAGCCATTAAATTTCACGACTTCAGATTAACTCATTTACATAAGCTGTAAAAACCCTTGTCAAAAGTGCAGCAAGACCAATTTATTAACATCAGTGTAGAGTTTCCAGGAGGATTCAGTAGAAATAGGACTTTAATCAATTCTAGTTTTATAAATGGTTATTAACTCTGATACTAAAACACTTTTCTGTCAATTTCATGTCCCTTCTGCATCCTTTGCCAATTTTTCATCAGTGTAAATATATGATTGACTCTTTATTACTGCAATTGCAACAATTTTATTCCTCAGGAGTAAAACACAAAAGCAGGAAAAATCACTGTAAAATCAGGACTCTGAAAACCAGTATTAATCAGAGTGATGCCTTGGTATTATATAATGTTTTATTTTAATAAATCAGTCAATCACATTCTGATATTTCATGATATAATTTGACATTTCAAACAAGATGATGTATGCTCAAAAGGATAGGTTCTCAGATTTCCTACATTTTTTTTAACTTAAGGGAATACTCAGTTGCCATGACATTAGAATATTAAAAAAATAATAATCTTTTAATTCGTTGACTTTTATGAGCGTCATGAAAGTGCTCTTATTTTCCAGTTGTGTGGCAATTGTGGATAATCCATTGTCAAAGAAAAGCCAAGTCCATGTTGGGAATGGAAATCCAAGGAAGTTAGTCAGATACTGAACAACATGTATGTAGGACAAAGCAGAATGCAAACATTTTAGGCCTCCAAGGTCTGCATCATGTATTTCTGAGAAAAAAATCTTTGTTACAATCCAACACAAAGATAGAAATAGGAAAAGCAGTATGGGGCTCCTGCAGGGTACCCCCCTCAGGTCGCAAGGTCACTTTTAAAAGGGGCCCGAGGTCGCAATTATGCTTTTAAAAGGCATATTTTGGCGGAGGTCGCAGGTCGTTTTTTGGCATAGGTCGATTTTATGAAGTGTAGGTCGGAAGTCGCCCTTAAAAAGCCCTCAGGTCGCAGGTCGTTTTTAACCCTGCGAGAGCCACCAGTATGATTCACCTCTTATTCAAAGAGAGGAATCATTATATGAAAGGTTAAAACAGTCAATGTACTGTTACTTAACAAGTCATAGTAAAGCTTGTTAAGTATTCACTAGAATGGTTACAGTAGCCAAGCCATTAAGTGTTCAGTAGCCAACCTCTTCTATGATGATATCCTTATCACACAAACACAATAAACCCTGCCAAGATAACAAGGAATAAACAATCAAATGGCTGAGATACAACATTGATAAAAATAGATCAACATTCTACTGTACATTGTCATACTGAATTGATCATCAAAATATTTCGCTGTCTTGGGATCTTTCATATGAACTTAATATGTTTATAATTCTTATACTACATGACAATTACGTAATGTTCTTTAAAATTCAAAATTTAATATTTAATACTCTCTCCTAATGGTAATAAAAAGCTTCGCCGAGCGCAGCATGATACGACCGCAACATGTTGAACCCTGTACGTTATAGGCCCAATATGGATAGTCAATTGCTCTGGACACATGCAGCCCATGGTGGACTGAAAAAGGTTTTTGACACATGCAGCTTTTGGTGGACTATCCAATTACAATTTAAAAGGAATTATTTTTTTTTGAAAGGAGATCAAAATTAGACCACAAATTTTCCATTTTGGCCTTAATAACATAATAGGGGGGAAAAGGAGGGTTGCAAAAAGTAATTCTCAATTGTGTATCCACTATTTGACAAGAACAAACATGCAAAAAAAATTTTCAAAATCGGATCATAAGTAAAAAAGTTTCGATTTTGGTCCCTTTTGGCCCCTCATTACATAATAAGGGGAAAAAGGGGGGGTCGCAAAACTTTTTTTTTTTTTTAAATTGGACCACTAATTTAAAAGTTTCGATTTCGGCCCCTTTTGGCCCCTAATTATATAACGGGGAAAAAGGGGCCCCACAAAAGTTCATCAGGTTTATTCTTTTATGTAAGAAAATTCTTCACAAATTTCACAGCAATTAGCCAACTAGAAACAAAATTATGGTGGAAACAATAAAATATTTGAATTTTTTGCCCCTTTTGGGCCCCTAATTTCGAAACAAAAAAGGGGGGACCCCCAAAATCGATCCCATTCACCCTTTTATGTCCAGGAATATTAATGCCAAAGTACAAAGCAATCAGATGACTAGAACTAAAGTTATCGTGGCAACAAACAAAAAAGTAGCATTTTTGGCCCCTTTTTGGACCCTAATTTCGAAACCAAAATAGGTAGGACCCCAAAATCAATCCCATCCATCCTTTAATATTAAGGAATATCATAGTGAAATTTCATTGCATTCGGATTACTAGAACTAAAGTTATCATGTATACACTAAAGTTAACAGACAACGACGACGACAACCACGACAACGACAGCATCATACCATTATATGCCCGCAAATTAGTTGTGGTCATATAAAAATCAAGCAAAAGACAAAGACAAAACAATAAATTACATTTTACTTATTAAACCTTAAAAAATAAAGGGCAGGGGGTTCTCAATTATAAATTCTGATGCTATTTTTCAAAGATGTATAGTGAAAGTTTCACATTTGATTGACAAATCAAAATCTTTCGAGAAATGATGATTGCTGTTTCATATAACACTAATATGTACACAGGACAATGAGCAGGTTAATTAGTGATCCCTTTATGAAACGTCATCCCCAACTTTTTCCTTTTGCTACCATTACAAGGGTTGATCAATAGAGATCAAAGAGAGAACTTACTTTTTAATGTAAAAAGTGGTACTGAATACAGAATCCTTGACTAATTTCAAGAGTATTGAATTCAACAATTACTGTCAGGTAAAAGACAAATATGGTCATAAACCTAATTCTCTTTTGTATAGATCTTGGAAGGCTTTTGTTTTGTTCTTTCATTAGGAATAATTAAATAAGGAGAAATTAGTTAACAAATTAATTACCAATACATATAAACCCAGGTTCTCTTTGTCCATTCATACATGTCATAAATCAAATTTTATGATTGTGCATGTAAATATAAATACCAAACATGTTTTTAAGGAAAATCTAAAGCTCAATTAAGAGTTTTAAAGCACTCATTTTGATCGAGCCATAAAAGCGAAAAAACTGATAAACATACAGACATTAACTTTGAGGTGTTTATTTGCTCATGAGAGTAAACAGTCTGCATTTTATGTTCATGTAAAACCAATATGCAGAAGCATAATATTATTTTCTGACTTATCTCCCTTGATGGTACATTTTACTACATTCCCCAACAGTAAACTCACCTTGATCTTATATCAATTGCCCAAGTTTTATGCTGCCCTTAAAAATGTTTTATAGACAAAGAAGTTGTTCATTACAGGAAAAGAATCATAAAGTAAGCATAAAATCAGGTTGCATCCCTGACCCATGCAACTGATGCAGGATCTTTATTGATAATGAGCATCATTATTTATTTGTTTGTCATGAAAAAACAATTAATTAGTCAGTAATAGTTAAACATAAAAAATCTGACCTGCATGCACTTCAAGTTATCTAATGAAAACACTATGTGTGCCATGCCAGACTGCCAAAAGATACATAAACATGTAATTCTTTTCTAAAATTCATATTCATACTTTTTCCATGAATTAAAAAAATTCACCTGAAATTAATCTATATTTATCTATAACTTACTCTTAATGCTGAAATTCAACCATTTTAACTTTAACAGATCTGTCCCGAAAATGATAAAATATAAGACACTGATTTATATCATACAATTGCATTTTTGAGTGCTTTGATAAAATCGAAACAAATCTATAACTTTTATTATGGTACATAATAATATCATGGATAGTAAATTAGCAGACCACAATAGTAAGGTATTTTCTTTCTTATAGCTGATTGTATTCTTTAGCAAGGAATTAAATAAAATAATGTAGTAAATTGCATCAATTTATTTCCATTTTTCTCTGACACACAGCTGGAAAACTCTGCATACACAAGGAATGCCAGCTAGTTCACTTAGTGATTATAAGGTGCAAACAGTATCTAGTTTGTCATGTGTTATCAATTTCTTTTAATTTCTAATTTTTAAGGAAATACAGAAAACAACTTGATTAATATTAGAAGCAAAAAAGCCTATTTATAACAAAAAAAATATGTAGATAATAATATCAGGCTTGGAATCATATTATCTATGATATAAATCACAACAAAACCATCAACCAAATGTGAAATTCACCATGATCACAGTGCTCCTTTTCTCGATTTGTGCTCCAAATAAGATTATGAAATGCAAATGATTTTCATTTCTATAACTGTCGAAGACCTTCTTCATATGTTAAGAGCAAAACACTATCATCAACAATTTACAAATCTAGCAACTTCCTGTACCACAACATCAAACAGTTTCCCCAAAAGACCAAGGAACAGTGCTACCTTACCCTGGTCAGACCTTTTCTGGAATATGGGTGTACAGTATGGGACCCCTTTACAGTCAAACATCAACAAACTTGAAGCTGTCCAATGACGCTCCGCACGTTTCGTGAATGAAGATTTCAGAACCACCAGCAGCGTTACCACCATGCTTCAACAGCTAAGATGGCCTACTCTTCAAGTACCCAGGCAAAACTGTAAACTGGTCATGATGTACCGGATTCGACACCAACTTGTTGCTATACCAACTGACCACCTGGTACCATACTAAACATACACCAAAGGGCACTCTCAAAGATACCAAGTTCCATATGCAAGAACCAGCATGTACCGGTACTCATTTTTTCCGGACACCATCAGGCTATGGAACAGTCTTCCTGAGGCCACAATACAAGCTCAAACCCTGGAATCATTCAAGCAGGGTTTGACTGCCACAATGCCTGAGGGACGTACTGTGATTTTAATTGCACTGTATATAGCTGATTTTAACTAACATATATTTTTGGACGTGTTCCTTGCACATGCTATGCACAGTACAACAATCACCAAATGGTGGATGTACTTATGGAAGATGATGAGTATTGTCCTTATTAGTAATTTTTTTGATACAGTAAATTATTCGAAAACTTGAAATATGGCAAAATCATTTTAACACTGTGTTTTGGACAAAACACATTGATATATATTCAATTCGTTATTATCCATGTATGTCATTGTCATTGTTTTGTTCTGTATGCCATGACTGTACTAGTCATTTGAAGATGAAAGGTTAATGATTAAATGTAATATAAAAGTCTGACCCTGGGTCTAACCTGTGTCCCAAGTTCAACTTTTTTTCATATCAAAGCATAGATTATTTACCTGATATTTAGTATGACAATTCCTTCAGTATCCATTTATATTGTAAATGATCAACTGTGTCGTTTTTTTAACAGATCATCTGTAAAGATAAGTACTAACAGATGCCTAATACACTGTAATAATCAAATGGTTAATGAAACTACTAAGGCAACATACTTTTGCAAAAATAACTTAAAGGTTCATTGACATAGCATTTATGAAAACAGATATTTGAAGGGACAAAGTAAAAATACATGTATTATTACTAGTAGTAAAAGACATTGTTTGAAGTTTGTTATTTTCAGGCAAAAAAAAAAACTTAAAAAACATCATTATTGTGTTTTCTTTTGAAAAAAAACAAAGATACATGTTTAAACATTAATGAAGAATTTATTATAAACAAGACACATATAAGCTATTACAGAAGAATTCTACAATCAAAATATTGCAAACCGTAAGTCAAATTGTATTTTCTAGAGGATAATCAAGTAATATATTCGTCTTTATTTGATTTGAAGACACATTTTAAACGATTAAAAAGAACCTACAAGTCATTTCCGACCCCAAAAAGAATTAAAACGTCACATAGCAGAACATTAGAAACAATTTGCCTCTATCAATTTGATTTTTTTCAATAATTTCTCTTCCTCTATTTATCTTAGAGTTTTTAATGAAGTGACAGTATTAGATTTAGACAGATTCCCTGACTCAAAGAAAGCCAAACTCATTTAAAGACTTTGACGGTTTCAGGAATTGGAATTTATTTTCTCCCTGATTTCATCAATAAAAGATTTGAGACTATTAAATGTATTAAGGATTTTTTTTCATAAAGAAACACTTATTAATTCAGTCTGTCATGTGAATTTTGTCGCATCAATAATTTTTTTCATTAAAACCGTGTAAATTGAAAAAATATTCAATCAGCAGATTCATTAATGAAATGAAGATTAATTCTAAACATGTCTGTATAGAGAATATTTTCTCTCCCAACATCTTTGGAGAATTTTTTATCAATTTTTTCTATATTAATATGTTTAAATTTAACTGATATTAAATTATGTATTCATTTTAAGAAATTAACAATATCTAAAGATTTACTGTATAACCCATCTACCCCAAGAACTGCTATAACCATGAAATTTCTGCTCTTTGTTTCAATTTTCGGTCAAGGGTTAAGCACAAAAAACAATACCATAAATATTTCTATAGGTATATGAAAAGTTCCTTGACAATTCTAAATCAACAACAAAATGACTGCACATTAATGATTTACATTTGTATCTTGAAGTTTATAATAAAAGATGATGCAAAAATTTCAGATTTACAGTATGAAACCGAGTACTTCTTAAATTATAGACTTTTTCAAGATCCTTTCGAGATTCAACACAAGAGATCCCAATCCAAGTCCATGATTGTAACAACCAAAACAATTTTGTTGTTGTTACATTTTAAGGTGGGGTGGGGGTAAAAAACTGAGCATTTTTTTTCAGACATCATACAAATTTTTAGTCAGTATTTCAAGTAAAATGAATTAAAATAACATAAGTATCTACAAAGAAACTAGGCTCTGAAAAGTTCTATTTTCAGGGGAGATAATTGGCAGGAAAATGTGTGACAATTTTTTATATAGAAATATCCTATAGAAAAAATTAGTTTTTCTTAAATATTTAGAAAAGAAAGTCCGTGAACCTAAGTTTGTTCCTTGTTTTTTAAAAAGAAAGTGTATGGCTTGGCATTTGTGAAATATAACTAAAATTTGATGGGTTTCCAGCTCATAATAATGCTAAATAACTGTTTTCCCTCAATAATCTTTTAAGAAACAAAATTTTAGGTCACCTGAACTTTGCAAAGTTAATAAATCTGTAGAAAGATCCCTGACCCCCATTTTTGTAGGGCATTTTTCAATGTTCTTTTATGAATGCTTAGTCCGGAAAAATAATCTGATGGATTTTGCTTATACCCCAGAACCACCTTAACTGCCCCATTTATCATTTTCTTTTGAACACTGATCAAAATGTTTTAAAATGCTTATACTTGATTTCTAGCTTCTCTCTTGGTTCACCAAGAAAAATATTTCTTTTATCCATACAACAATATTTATTCTACTATACAAAAAAATGACAATTTCTGTGAATATTATCAAATGTTGATTATTTTTATCCTATAGGTTATATAATAGAGAGCATCTTATTGATTCAGCAGAGCTTGAACTGGCTTACCCTTTCAGCTTTAATCCAAAAAACACAAATCTCAACGTAATGCTGTCACAATCAGTTCTCCCCGTGCAGATTCTAAATCCCTTAAAATCAATCCCACATTATTATCCATAGAATTATCATCACTGTTAAAAACACTTTTATACAATTATTATAAAATCTTATCATATATTACTGTTCAATGCTTTTCCATGCTAATTTTCACTAGTTTTTTTATTTTCATATTTAACACAAACAAGAGGCTGGATAATTTCTGTAGAACTAATTATGCACATTGTAACGCTACATTTCCGCTCCTGCTTGTAAGACTAAAGAACAATAGCACAACTAATTAGCAACACTGTCCATCAGAAAGGTAACAAACCTAAAATATAAGTCATTAACATTACGATGGTGCATCATCCTGGAGACTTTGATTATAATGCAGCACAGGGGCAGTCACTGAGAAGGGAATTAAGACAAGATACACTTGGTTGGCACAGTGATAGAAACATATTGAGAAAAGATCTATTTACTGTCAACTCAAACCACCTTGAAGAGGTCAGGAAAAAATGCAGAATAAAAATAGTACAAATGTACAAACCACTGAACATAATGAATGGCAAGAACTTGAATCCTTAACTTAGGTGCAAAAATATAAGTTCTAAAATAACACACTGATATTTCAAAGGATGAATTCCATAATAAGATTGACTAATCTGGCTGGCACTTCATCAGCATGTAACTTTTCAGTGCTTTCATTTATTCTAAATACATGTTGTGCAGTTTCAAGTATTAAATAATCAGATTTTTCAACTGAATCAAAATATGTAAATTTTATTTCCTAATACAAGGTGCAGTAAGTTAAATCATATTTCTCTAAAGATGAAACTTCTTAGCACACAAACATTATCACTTTTGCAGTCATGCTCACTATAAACTATTTTTTGTAAACCAGAGATTGATGACACTGTGCTAACTATACCATGTTGCATGGCTTGCAGAAACTTCTTTAAAAATTAAAATAAGATACCGGTACTTGTGGTCATTGGCAATGTGTTTGGTGTGTTGTATATATGTTTTTTTTGCAATTATGTTTTTCAGACTAATTCCAGGAAGGAAAGGCGTTCAGCCTGAATGTTCAATTTTAGTATTCTGTATGGATCAGGTTAACCTTTGCTAACAAGATTAAAAGTGTTAAGCACCTGTTAACTTGCAGTAATTATAAACAAGCACCTGTCAAAAGTTTGATACCCAGAGATAGAATTGCATTACACTCATTCCTGCAAGATACAGAGAAGTCTGTACAATCTATCCAGAGTCAACTCTATGTCAAAGGTAGGCAGCATACAATAAAGACAAAATCTATGATGTCCTGATATTTGCAACAAGGCTTGTTTAAAGCCACATCTTCATTTTCAGAAGCATCCTTTCAGGTTCAGAACAACAAGTGTATGCTGGACACAACAGGATTGTCCAAAATATTCAAATATTTAATTCTTATAAATGCAGTTTCATACCAGTAAATATTCAATAAAAACTGATTCAAATGAATTTTAACTTCGAACAAAAGTAGAAACTCTACTGAAAATAATGTCGTTACAACTTTTTCATATAGCTGAAGAAAATCAGTGAAAACAAGTCATATTTTTTTTTCAAAAAATTGGAGGTCGTAAGTAAAATAAACAATTCGCTCTTGAACGAAATTTTTCTAAACATGGCACAGATTTAAAAAATGTTTAATTCTCCTTCCTTATATGTTGAATAACTGGATGAATATTCCTGCTTGTGATTGCATTATTATATTGTATAGCTATCACTTAATTCCGTTGTAAAGGAGTTAGTCCGATAAGGGGGCATATTGGCCTCAAATTTCGAGGTATGCTAAAAGTACGGTTCGAGATGTATTTCACATTCTTCAATATATATTTTTGTTCGTTCAATTTCTTTTTCGCATAAAAGTAAACATCTGTAATCACAAAAGCTACGCAAAGTCGGATAAAAGAAGGGAAACTTGTAAATAAGTTCTTAATACTTCATATTTTGGCAAGTTTTTGACGTTTTTAACATTAGGCACATGCGTGTTCATTGTTCATCTTTATATATTTTGTGTAAAACAGTTAGTTACAACATATATATAAAGATCTTTGTTGAACATACATGCGCCCACATCTGTTTTTAGCAAAAACTACCGAAAATTTAACAGAAATATATTAAAAACGAAGATTTTCTCACATTCGACACATTTAGTGGTAGAATCTCCAGACTTGTATGCAGAATTTGGCAAAAAATAATCTAGATATAATATTCTTCACTATTCTCCTGTACATTAACACTCATAAAATAAATTTCTGTCCGTTGTTGAAAATTCGGAAAATTGCAGGCCAAAATTGACCCTTACCACACCTTCTCCTTTCTTAGTTGCTGCTTTCCTGTCTTTATGTTTTAACTTCGATTACAGTTCACATGTATTACTGTGCTATGCCCAATAAAGATATGTCATTTCACTGTTTTCCCCCTGAACCATGTGAACTCTAGCTATTTTTTTCAGTTGGAGGACATTAAAGTAAAACACTGAATAATACAACATTCATGATTTCTAAAAATAAAAGCGGCTTCAAAGCTTTTATGGAAACTCTTGATGCTAATTTTGCTAATGAGTTGGCAAAGTTAATTATAGAGCTTCTGAACATCTAATTTTTGAATGAAGGTTTCCTGATGCCCATGAGGACCTCTGTAATGAAGTATTAAGTGTAAATGAGGTGCTACAGATACACATCCCTGTAGTACTCCCTTGGCTCATTAATATGCTAATAGAAAATAGTTAGAATCCCATACATAATTTATACTGCTATGCAGATTATCATAATTATTTTGTCAGTAATTCCCTAGGTTTGCTCCACTTAAAAGTACTCACAGACAGCAAATAGTATTGGTTTATATCAGTTGAAATTGCACTTTTTCATTAATTGTTTTAGTAGCAAGTCATAATGATAAACACAGAATATATATTAATGTAATAAGTGGTGAAACATTTGCATTCAATCTAATTAAATCTAAAGAGGTTTATATTTGTAGTGAATTCTTTTTTATTGTGAATCAACTTGAAATAAAACATTTATGCTTTAAACTTTACATTTTAACTATATTTTTGTGATAGATAATGAATTTTAAGCATTTTCTGAATGTCCTAACACAGATGTCAGATCAGCTTAAAAATAGTCTCAAAGAAAGAAGTTTCAAGTCTACAATTGCACCATTCAATGTTGGAGGCAATTAAGAATTTAAAATGTCTTATACAGTTTTTTTTTTCTATCATACTTGGTTCTCTGCTTTTCATACATGTATTTGTTAAGTGTATTTTTTTAATGACAATAAAGTTTGATTGATTGAAATCATTGGTACTTTACTAACAAATCTACAAGTTAACACAAACTAATTTTCTTTCTCATGATTTTTCAAAGCTAATGACTGAGAAAATCCAAAACTATAATCTGCCAATCTATTATGATGTGAACACAGACAATTGAAGTCCAGACCATTTCTATCAGCATCAAGCTGACATCTTCTCTTGACTTGGATGGTGGATTATCCCCATTTGCAATATTAAAATATGTCTACAATATTGGTCAAGATGACTTCTTATAGAAAAAATATACTTCTTATGGGAAAACCTAGAGGAACTGCAATAGAATTTACATAGATAAAACATTGATTAATTATATATTTTTTCCATTCATATTATTTCAGTATGATTCTTTTGAGTGGTTTGCTCCAAAATACTGTACTACTTGAGAGGCTAATTAAAATTTTCACAACCTTTAACATGTTTAATTAAGGCAAGTATCAAATTATCAGCCTCAAAAGTAAGTATTTTTGGAAATTTTTTTTATCAAAACACAGCATTATTATAGAAGGTGGAATTAACACAAAAATCCATGAAATGTAATCTAAGTTGTTTTGCAATTCTCAGAGATTTTCCGAAATTGTTTAACTTCATTTTAAACATTTTATAAATAATTTTTAAAAAGAATATGTGAATCATGATTTTACCAGATAACTCCTATGCTTCTTCATATTTTAATCTTGGAAAACTTTTAACATTAATATGATTTATCAAATATAATGTCTCTAATTTATAAAAGCAAAAAATAGGGAAAATGATTGAATTACAGAAAATTCTACCATAAAACTCTTGTTAAGCTGTCAAATTACAGAAAAATTAGTTTTCTAAAACATTTTATTATGCAACTTGGCAAATTTGCCTCCAGCATATGAAACTGAACCATAAAAACTCAGCATCCGCATGTGTTAATGACGAATCATTACATCATAACTAATTAACAGAAAACAAACATTAACTCAACTATTTCATATAAATAATTAAGCAACCAATCAATAGAACTGATCAAAGAAATCAAAACTTACATCTTAATCATACACACAAGAAAAATATGTCCTTATTCTGTTTGATCTAAGATCCTGTTAGATTTGTTACCTGTCCATATTTTTGTAATCTTATGAGAGTAATTAGTGCCTTCTCTCCAGCAATTAGAACCTTACTTAAATACCCAGTAATCCTCGTTTATTTAACATGATCTGGTACTAATTACAAGAAATAACATCAATATACAGTTCCCTATTCCTACTATTCAGCTTATTTGTGCTAGACTACCTGGTGTTTTGACAAGGTCTTACTTTGTCAAAACATTTTCACTTTGAGTAATTAAATAGAGAAATTTTAAGCAAATTCTGCCAAGATCTGATTTGACTTAATTGACATAATGAGAGAGCTGAACGTCTTTGAAGTAGTCTTCGAACTCAGCTTGTTTTGTTAATGACTTAAGTATTAAAAGCCTGATACATTATGACTTATCACCCACTTGTCCTTTGAAGGCTTTTGTCTAGATTGTATAATTATTCTAAAAATTTAAATTATATAAAGTCATTAAAGATTAACTTTCTTCAAAAGAGCTTTTAATTGAATTGTTTAAACATCTAATTGACCATAACTAATAATTCTAAGTGGATTTGACTTTTACTTTTCAAGTTTGTATTAAGAACTTAAGAAGTCATATTCAAAATAATAATAAGAAATTGAGTATTTGTTCTGAGCAATAACAGTCAAGTTAGACACTCAGAGACAATTTAAATTCACTCTATAATATAAAACAATTTTTTAAATGATGTGATAAATACAAACAAAATATATTTTAATTTTAACTAAAAAAGGGCAACTTATATTTGCATTTTCTCTGGAAGTCAATTGAAAAAAAAAATAATAACATGTCAATAAATAAATATTCTGAAATATATCAAAAAGGCAAATAAATTCAAAAACAATCCCTTGGGAATGCAAAATTGGCTTAAAACTTTATTAAATAAAGGTTATGAAATGGATATTTTAGTAAAATCTTTGAATTTAGTCTTCTTTGGTAAAAATATTGATAATTTGAAACTTACTTTAAAATGTTAATTGCCTTTTTATACTTATGTCATTTTTTAGCATTATAGCGGTCAAGTGTGTCGGTTTTGTGTGATGATGCATCATCAAATCAAGTGTTTGACGTGTTGTGTCGGATTTAAAATCGACATACTTGATTTTTTTACATCAGTCGATGGATGCTTCTTAGCTAGCTGTCAGTAACTTCGAGTGTTCTCAAGAGAGTATCCTTACGTCCCGTTAATTACCTGTTGTCCTTTTGTCTCAGATACTCTCTTGTTGAATTGAACTTCTATCGATTTGATTTTTACTGTGTGTTAGTTTGTGCTTTGTTATTGATTATCATTAGGGGGAAGGTTGGCGCCAAAAAACTAGTTTAACCCCGCCACATTTTAATGTGCCTGTCCTAAGCCAGGAATCTTTATCAAAGCTTATGTTTGTATTTAGTCGAATTTTTGTTAATTGTTTTTTGTCAAGAAGAGGGTCTTTCAATGCACTTTGGGATTGGGCTTGAATCATGTGTATTTTATTTTCAATCCAGGGGCCAATTGAAAAACAGCGAGCAGCGACCGCTGGTCACATTGAAGGCTGCTGGCTGTTTTCCATTGTGGATATTTAAATATACGTTTATAATGTAGGTTGTGTCGCGTACACTTATTCCACATCTCATTTTCTTCTAATATTGCTAGTTCACAAATATGACCTAATTCCACCCAAAGGATTTTTGAAGTTTGAGACAAAGAATTGGAATGTATTCATTGATTGTAGAAATTCCCACTTAACAAGCAAAAACTAACTATAACTGCCACTATAAATCATTGACATAACAATATTACAGATTATGCAACACTTCAAAATAATATTCATAGAAATTATTAACACTATGGTTATCTGTAACTTTAAAGCTCTAACAAACCATAGTTTGGCAATTTATTGCACAAAAACTCCTATCAGTCAACTTAATTTGGAGAAAATCGTACAACATAACTAGAACATTTGTATTGATCTGATTAAAGAGCTTCCTTGCAGTCAGAGAGGGGAGATTGTTGTACACAATGTTGGTTACTTAAAGGATTGACTTATAACACATTGTACCACCCTTACCCCACCCCTACCTGGTCATCATTTTGGCCTGGAACTGAGCATGCAGAAGTTAACAATAAATGGAAATTAGTGAGTGTACATGTCAAAATGTTCATCAATCTGTAGCAATTTAAATACATGTATCCAAAATTGAAAATGGCCAGCAGTGGTCATTGCTAGTTGTTTTGCAATTGGCCCTACATCAAAAAATTATACACATCATTCAAAATCAATCCTAAAATAATCAGGAAATGGTCCCCATTATGGTACATGGAAGAACACTAGAATGACAAGAACAAACATCTGAAAGTACACTAGAATGACAAGTACAAACATCTGAAAGAACACTAGAATGACAAGTTCAAACATCTGAAAAAACACTAGAATGACAAGTACAAACATCTGAAAGAACACTAGAATGACAAGAACAAACATCTGAAAGTACACTAGAATGACAAGAACAAACATCTGAAAGTACACTAGAATGACAAGTACAAACAATCTGAAAGAACACTAGAATGACAAGTACAAAAAATTTGAAAGAACACTAGAATGACAAGTACAAACATCTGAAAGAACACTAGAATGACAAGAACAAACATCTGAAAGTACACTAGAATGACAAGTACAAACATCTGAGAGAACACTAGAATGACAAGTACAAACATCTGTACAATATTACACTACATGTAACTTTTGGTAAATGTAAAAGGCAGCTTCCATGTTTTCCCATCATATACCCACACATTGGATGATCTTGCATCATAAATGTGCTTCATTTGATCCTTGAAACAATATCATTCAAACTCAGTACACAATTTGTATTCCTCCATGATTTCAAAACTGACAACAATGGCTTTTAATATAAAATGCTACAATCAAATGTCTCATGACAGCAATTCTCACTTTCAATATTTTTTTAAAGTTTAAGCCATGAAATATTAATGTCAAATTTTGATGTAGAAAATTCTAGGGTTTTTCCAGGCATTTCTATAAGGTGATTATTTTATCTAAAAGGACAAATAAGTTTTACAATTTTTCACAATTTGTAACTAATTGAGATTGGACCCAAGATTAAAGCACACAAAAAAAATATATCTTGTCATCCACATGATGTAATTTTGCATTAACTTAAAAGTTTTCTTAGCAAAATGTTATCAAATCCTCTGTATTTAAGTTTAATACTGAGTAAGAATAAATATTTTTACCATGAAAACCAAAAATATGAATATAAAATTTTAACTTGAGATATACACCAATAATTGACCAAGAACCAGCCATTTATATCTAGTATATATATGCAGACATTTTGACATCTATTTACCACTCTATATTGATTCAAGTGTTTGCTGTTAGGGACATTGATTTACATCAAAAGTTACTGAAACACTTCTTCCCCCTCTTTAATACAAATATACAAATCCTACACATATATTTTTAGTACATAGAAGCAAATAATTTTGATGGAACTTTCAGCTATAATATTTTAGTCATTGGTTCAAGTACAATCCCATTAAAACTAGATAATGTGTCTATGAGCCACAGGATGGCCCTCCCGTTCTTGACCAAAGTCATTAATCCTCAATGTGAATTTACTGGGATATGGACCTTTACCAAGAAATTAATTAAAAGTGTTCATGTGTAAAATATAGGTCACTGTGACCTTATTTCTGGTGGGTGGTGCCATGTTACCAAGACTCATCAAGTAGTGAAATATTATTGACCCCTAACATGTAGTATTCAAGATATGGACCTGAACCAAGAACTTAACCAAAGTCATTCATGCGTAAAATATAGGTTACAGTGACCTAATTTTTAGTGGGTGGTGTCACCTTACCTAAGACACATCTAGTAGTGAAATATCATTGACCCCAAACATCTAGTATCCAAGTTATGGACCTTAACCAAGAACTTAACCGAAGTCGTTCATGCATAAAATATAGGTCACAGTGACCTAATTTTTATTGGGTGGTGTCATGTTACCCAAGACACATCTGGTGGTGAAATACCATTGACCATCAACATGTAGTATCTGAGATATGGACCTTAACCAAGAACTTAACCAAAGTCATTCATGCGTAAAATATAGGTCACAGTGACCTAATATCTAGTGGGTGGTGTCACCTTACCTAAGACACATCTAGTTGTGAAATATCAATGACCCCCAATATCTAGTATCCAAGTTATGGACCTTAACCAAGAACTTAACCGAAGTCGTTCATGCATAAAATATAGGTCACAGTGACCTAATTTCTAGTGGGTGGTGTAGCCCTACCAAAGACCCATCTGGTGGTGAAATATCATTGACCCACAACATCTAGTAGCCGAGTAATGGACCTTAACCAAGAACTTAACCAAAGTCATTCATGCGTAAAATATAGGTCACAGTGACCTAATATCTAGTGGGTGGTGTCACCTTACCTAAGACACATCTAGTTGTGAAATATCAATGACCCCCAATATCTAGTATCCAAGTTATGGACCTTAACCAAGAACTTAACCGAAGTCGTTCATGCATAAAATATAGGTCACAGTGACCTAATTTCTAGTGGGTGGTGTAGCCCTACCCAAGACCCATCTGGTGGTGAAATATCATTGACCCACAACATCTAGTAGCCGAGTAATGGACCTTAACCAAGAACTTAACCAAAGTGTTACGGACGGACGGACAAGGGTAAAACTATATGTCCGATCCACTAACGTGGTCGGGCCATAATAAAATTGATGCATGCAATTTTCATATAATATTTATCTTCGGCAAACATCTCCGTGCTTCAATCAGTCATTTTCTAATAGTGGCAAGCTTCAATTTTGCAATCTATTCAATATTTCCCCAATTAGCAAACAAAACAGTTACTTTGAAATGCTTTAATTTGCTTGCAAAATGTACATTTAATAAAGATCTGAGGTAACCTCATTAAACCGATGTCTCTTTGAGTAAGGTCTTATACAAATTCAACCTTTTGCTTCTTCAGTTCCGGTGACATTTATAAGACTGTGTGTTCATTTTACAAAAGATCAATCAGTAATGAATGTTGATATGTTCTATCATAATGATACCAAATGATTCAAGTATGTAGTAGACGGAAAATAGAAGAATGAGTTTTGGTTTGAGAATTTGTTAAGACAAAGAAGTTCTGAGAAGTTGTGTTTGAATTGTAAAAATCAGGAACTGACCATCCATTTGGAGCATCTGAATTCAGTCTCACTTTGGTTCAAGTTTATGATGCTGGTTGCTGCTTAGTACCTTGATTTTTTGTGCGTGTCTCCTTATGTAACATCTTTATTCATGGACCAACAAGAGGATTTACATGGAATGGAATTTGGTACCAAATAAATTACTGTCCCTCTTTTGGCACAATCTTTTGTGCTTGGCCATGTATGTGATTTGGTCATGATAATGTTGCTGGTTTTCATTCAATAAATGAATGAGTAATTGTTATACTTACAATTCTAGTTCCTCACAATTCTGAACCCAAAAATCTTTTAGAATTATAACACCAATCCACTCAAAAGTATAATCCTGAAATGTAAAAAAGAACTTTGATAATACAGCAAAATACTCATCTGTCAAAACATTCTCAGCTTCGATTAAGCAGTATTTCTTTAGGGCTGTAAATTTTCAATAAAAACTCATCTTCTCAAGCTTAGGGAATTCTATAAACTTACCACATACAAGAAAATAACATACAGAAGTCATTTTCTTCAGAACAAGAAGTTTACATAAAGGAAAAGAAATGACAGGTCTTCTTATATTTGATAGATTTTATAACTAGTGTAAAAATAGTCCAGTCATAAAATAATTCCAGACCAATTCTATCATAAGAACATAAATCAATGTAACAAAAAACTTTTGTCTTAAGGAAAAATTATCAAGGAATGTCAAAGCTGTGACTTTCTCATCTACTGACCATGCTACAGAACAGATATATCCTAAAGGCAAAGTCATTACAGAGGGGGAAATAATGGGAATATACCATGTACAAATCAATGGTTATGTTGTTTTGTTTTCAGAAGACTCTAAACTGTTGAAGCTTCAAATGCTTCAAAAATGATATACTGTGGTTTCATTATTATTCGTAGGGTAACAATTTTCGTGGTTTTCGTGGGTGGCTTTGAGCCACGAAATTTAATACCCCAAGAAAAGGAAATTTAACATTGATCTGTATGCTGCAATACTTCAAAGCCACAAATTTAAGAATCCACGAACAGACCCTTTTTCATCAAACCACGAAAATGGGTACCAATGAAAATAAATAAATCCACAGTATCAGGAATTTTCACTTTATGTACTCTTATGTTTACATTAATTAATGTATTTATCTAAGAATTTATTTTATGTAAAGCAGGGTACACTGAACCCCTCTTTAAGTGTTACTGACTTAAAGTGTTACATTTCTTTCCACATGGCCTTACTTTTAATAGACCTTTGAGAGAAATCAGTTAAAAAAAGAATCTATAATGACACTGCTTGACAAAAAAATTTTACAAAGCATCATAAATGTCGGTATAAAATTAAATTAGAACAATTTATCAGATAAAATCTTATAGAAATGAATATCGCTGGATTAATTTCTTGTTAAAAGAAATCTCACTAAGACACTTCCTCCAAGGAAACGATAATAGATTTTACGACAGAATTTATTTTCTATTGATAACCCTTAAACATGCTATCTCCACTAAAAACCTATTTTTTAGAAGTTCTCATGCTGAACAATTAACTTTATGTTTGATTACACAACATTGAGACATAGCGCCAGGGTCTATTTACTTAGTAAAGGCCAATCTACTTTTTCAGCCTCAAATCATTTTTTTTTGCAGAATAACTGATAGTCTCGATTAGCGGAATCAATAAAAGCGCTATCTTGGTTATTAATCAGATTAAGTAACAATAACAGCTCTCTTTGAGAGGTTCTGTTTGAATGTAAAACGATCGGTGAATCTTGTTCCTATAAACTACATCAAACATACTATTTCTTTCCTGTAATAAGCTTTGAATAGAGAAAGGATTGATGCCCAGTTAGACTTACACAAAGGAAATCTGATTTCTTATTAAGTCATAGTGTAACACTCCTATTGATCACAAGTCTTTGTCAAAGGAAAAAGGAAGAATCAAATTCTCTAAGAGCCGTTTTTTAGAATCTATATAATTTCTTTTGAGAATTGTAAAATCTTTGCAATAATTATTATCTAGACTTAAATATAAATTGTAATCAATCTTCAAAGAAAGAAATAAATATGTAAGAGGCAAACGAAATACCAAAGGGGCAAAGTATAAATAAAATCTGGAGTAGAATAATATTACAGTAAAATAAGGGCAGTGTCCCTCCATGATTACCCAATTCAAAAAGTTAAAATAATGAATCAAAATAATTTAATAGCTATCATGGTTGTGAACAATTTCAAAAGGAATATTGTTTGCTTTTATCTAGTGTAAAAGACTCACCAGAGATGTCATAGCCAAAACTTGAAAGACAATAGTTAGAGAGCACAGAATTGAAACCAAATGTATTGAAGAAGGTGCCAAAATACTAATTGTTATTACCCATGCAGTAATACATACAAAATTACCTAAAATATTTCTAGACAAGTGTGGCCACTAAAAGTATGTCTCGCCTGCCGGCACCATCACTAAAATCAACTACCTAAGCTTTCATTTCTTGATATAAACACAAAAAGTGTATGTATACCTAATAACAGATGCCTAGTTATTATACTATTCAAGCAATCCATTGTCCACACATGAATTACAAAAAGTTTTCTGTCTGAAAAAAAGACCTAAGTTCACAGAGTCATTGGAGCGTAAAAATGGGGTCATGGTCACATGGCATGGTGACAGTTGCATTGTCCATAACCGCAACTGTCTGTTTACCCAATATCAGATGCCTAACTGTTATAACTTTCCAGCAATTCATCATCCACAAAAATCTTACAAAAAAGTTTTTCAGCCTGAAAAAGACCTAAGTTCACAGAGTCACTAGAGCAAGAAAATGGGGTCAGGGTCACGCAGCATGGTAACAGTTGCGGAGACCATAACCTAAACTGTCTGTATACCTAATATCAGATGCCTAGCTAATATACTTTTCCAGCAATTCATCGTCCACAAAAGTCTTACAAAAAAGTTTAAGGCCTGAAAAAAGACCTAAGTTCACAAAGTCACTGGAGCAAGAAAATGGGGTCAGGGTCACATGGCATGGTGACAGTTGCGTAGACCATAACCTGAACTGTCTGTATACCAAATATCAGATGCCTAGCTAATATACTTTTTCAGCAATTCATCGTCCACAAAAGTCTTACAAAAAAGTTTACGGCCTGAAAAAAGACCTAAGTTCACAAAGTCACTGGAGCGTGAAAATGGGGTCAGGGTCACATGGCATGGTGACAGTTGCGTAGACCATAACCTGAACTGTCTGTATACCAAATATCAGATGCCTAGCTAATATACTTTTCCAGCAATTCATCGTCCACAAAAGTCTTACAAAAAAGTTTACAGCCTGAAAAAAGACCTAAGTTCACAGAGTCACTGGAGCGTGAAAATGGGGTCAGGGTCACACGGCATGGTGACAGTTGCGTAGACCATAACCTGAACTGTCTGTATACCAAATATCAGATGCCTAGCTAATATACTTTTCCAGCAATTCATCGTCCACAAAAGTCTTACAAAAAAGTTTACGGCCTGAAAAAAGACCTAAGTTCACAGAGTCACTGGAGCGTGAAAATGGGGTCAGGGTCACACGGCATGGTGACAGTTGCGTAGACCATAACCTGAACTGTCTGTATACCAAATATCAGATGCCTAGCTATTATACTTTTCAAGCAATTCATTGTCCACAAAAGTCTTACAAAAAAGTTTACGCCGCCGCCGTCGCCGCCGCCGCCGTCGCCGGAAAGTAATACCTATGTCTCGCCTTCCGCGACTATTCGTCGCAGGCGAGACAAAAACTGAGTGAAGCAAATGCTTCTCATAAGAAATTAAGATGGCAGGCTTGGCTTATATTTGTCTGAATTGGACAATTTTTTGATGCGGTGTTTGTTATGGTTAACAAGTGAACAAATTTTCATATGAAGCTTATATGCAAAGGTTACTTAACTTAAAGTGGGAAAGACAAATGAATACAGTGATTGACTCAAAACTACCGGTATATGTACTGTAACTTTAAAAGAACATATTGACTGTTTCTTGACACAAGTACGAGTGAACCTTAAAGTTTCTCCCAAGACACTAATGACAAATATCAAAAGTGCCAATTAAAACTTAAATGTCTTTTCTGGATCCAAGCTGAAAATTGATAGAAAATTTCTTTAAAAGCATTTGAAATTAATTCCATTATTGAAGACAAGATTAGATTAACAGCAGAGGGTTATATACTATTGTGAACAATGTTAGAGCTAGGAATCACTGAAATCGTCTATGCACTTTGGTAGAATACTCTCTTACAAAATACTCATTTCTATAGAATTTTAATACTTAGTTTTTTTCATATGCTTAAGTTTTGTGGGTTAATATCACATAATGGCACAAAACAGGGACAAAACAAACCTTTTAAACTCAGGGGTTTACTGCTTGCTGACTATGTAACAGCTTTCAGCACTACCCAAACTTTAGTTATTGCCAATAAACATGGAATTCACAACTGCAAATTATTAAGCTAGCAAGCAAATGCAAAGTTTTGAAATCATATCATAAATAAATATTCTGCAGAGGAGATTTGTCAATGGACCTATTTTTGTTCCTTTTTCTAATACGCAGCATGACCTCACAATGTCAGAGTCCATGGGACAGACATGTATGCAATAAATATGGACACAAGACTGGGGGGGACATGACATTGTCAAGGATACTGACATACAATTTAAAGGGCCCCAAACCCAAATCCAATGATAGATTGATTGATTGTTTGTTTTATGTCCAGTCAATCCAATGAAAAGCTTCCTTAATGGTGGTTAAAAACACCATAAACTATTTTTGTAAACTTGAACTAATGTTATCATACTGAAACCAAATGTCTTCAGAAGACAACAACAATGCAGCTTCCATGTTAAAAATAAAATTTTATGATCTAAACATTTTTCAGTTGTATAAAAAAGCTTTAAACCTTATCATTGAAGTATCCCCTAAAAGGAAACAATCTCATTGTAACTTCACAATTAGAGTTCAATAAATTCCAATAAATTGTATAGTCTATAGGCATTAAATCCATGACTGATTATAGGCAAGCTGTTTTTAATGCTGCAAGGAAACTATTGTCTGTACCATGAATGTATAGCCCAAGCAGAGCAACATCATACAAGTATAAGGTAAACATATTGTCAAGTTTTTAGATGAGAGGCTTACATTCAAGGGTGAAAGAAAATGTTTTGCAACCCGTAACATACTGACTATGAAAATTTATTGCAATTCACTTTTTTCATAGTTATCACTTTCAATCAAGTTTGGATGTAAAACTTAAATGTGCTGAAGGTGTCATACCAAACTAATTGTCCTGACTTTAACCTCTGACTCAAAACAATTCTATCTAATTTAGTATATTAATTTCCAGTGATTGTCAGAAAAATAAGACAAATGGCCTATTATTTTCCGTTAGCAATTTCAATATTCCTTAATATATTGTCGATTTACAAATAAGAGAATATGTCATCTATAAAAATTGCCACAGTTTTAAGGTGATTGTCAAGACAACACAGACTAATATCAAACAAAATCCTAGGAGCTGAAACAGTAATACATCATGAAAGACAATCTGGGTTAAAAAATAATATAAAATGTCTACCATTAAAAAATTCTTAGAACTAAATTAACCATTTAACCAGTAATAGTTTCAAGAAACACAAACAAAAGGAAGTTAAATTCAAGATTATTTCAAATGTAACTCGCTAAAAATTTAAGTTCATTTTTTTATGGCAGGTCATTGAACGAAAAAACATTTTATGTTTCATAACTTTATTTGTAATTTATAGTGAACAAGGAAGGAACCTTTCTTACAGACAATATAAAATCATTTTAAATCTCATTTTATAAAGTACATTTTATAGATACTAGATAAACATTTACCAAGGCCATGTAAAAATCCCTTGAAGCATAATCATTTCTCAGAAAGACAAACGATAATATTAATCAAAAAGTTAGTATATTTTCAAGAAATGACTCATGCAATAGACAGATTTCTCAAACCATGTTGACATTGGGTCTGAAAGCAGCAAAGATTGTTAAGCAAGTATGTGTCTTGTTGAAATATAAACATAGCTATTTTTCTTGGTTCATTTGTCATATAATCATGCAAAAGATCAATTAAAGGTAGTACATGATCTTTGATTTTTAGTCAAATTGCTTTAATTGTCAAGTATTATTGTTCCCTGATGTAGTGTATGAAAGGATTATTTCTGATTTTCATGATTTCTACTCCTTGCAAAATTAGAATTCATTTTTTTCCCCATTAATGTATCTTTTTTCTTTAACAAAATTATCCAATCAACATTATTTTTTTCAGAGATAAGGGCACCATAGTGGCTTTTCCTAATTTTACCACTGTTTTTATTTAATTCAAAATTGTTTAAAACACCAGGTTTCTTTCCTTGTAAAGCACATGGTCGATATCCTCGGTGCTGGATTTGGCTTCCTTGTTCGAACGTTTTGGTTTTGAGTACTTTTCGTTTTCAACAGTTTTGGTTTATGACCTTCCAATGTTTTGATTCCAATGCTACTGATGAGAGGTTACTCCTTGAAATATCGATATATAGCATATCCAAATTAACCGTTTGTACCCGCCTTTTGGTATTTGCGATTTTAAATCTACTCAACATTAGTAAGTTCAATAACTGACCATCCCCTGCAGGAAATCAGTTGTCTGTAAATCTTGTTACAAACATAAATCTAGCTGTCAATAAATAACTCAGAACCTAATCAGGGCATTGTAAAGTTCTCTGGTTCTACTGGATGTAAGATCCCTACAATGTGACAGAGTCTTCCCTTGAATGGAGGCAAATCATTTTCTAAGCAACAATGACTGAAATATAAAACATTTCATGTTACTGAAGAGTATTCAACTGCCTTACAGCAAATACATGAGAATTTAGTGTTCACATAAAGTGGTTTACCCTGAAGGGGGAAAAATTCTTTAGCCCGACATTAATAATTTAGTCAATTATTTAGTTCAAAGCAAAGCTTGAATTGACATGAGGCCTTGCCTAAAAAGTTGAGTTTTTTTAATAATTGTTAAACACTTTTATTCTCTAAGTCCAATGCTAATACAATTAATTTGGAAAAGAATAATGCTAACAATTATACATTTGGTAGACAAGAAAAAATTAAGAATCTTTTAACTATTAGTTTGGCTATATTGTATTCTAATGTTTGTTTTTTGGGTTTTTTTTTGCTCTTTTAAGGGCAGGTTATCCAACTTGGTGTCCCACTTTAAAGAGACAAATGTCTTTTCTGTTCATTTCATTTAATCATTGTTTTAAACATTCAACTGTTGTAAGAAATATTCAATTCATTCTAGAAAACCATGACATTTCTATTCTGTTAGAACCAATTCAATTTTGATAAAATCAAAGTCATGATAATAAACATTGCAGATGCACAAAATGGAATATTAATGCCAACAAAATCATTCCTTTCCTCAATGTTCCACAAATTCAAATTGCATCTGACAATTTATTTAAAATAAATCACCCATTTAAATGGATTCAAAATAATAAATTTGTGCTTGAATTGCAACTGAATATTCCTAAAATAACAAGTTTGAGTGCAAAGAATGACATCTGATTTTGTATGGCATCCATAGATATTCAAGGCAGGCATTAAGGCATTAATAATCTTCTATCAGTTATAGTCAATTAAAGGGAGATAACTCCAATAAAATACAAGATTGCTACGCGTAGCCATGTGTCCCCCGCCGCAGCATAAAAGTTGTGTGGTATGTCAATTCAAGCAATATATTCTCTGAGAAACGATAGAAATAGGTTGTCAAAATATGGGATGATCACCTATTAACAGTACCCTATCAGTGTGTAAAGTTTCAGCAACATCCGTTCAGTAGTATCCAAGGAGTTGCACCCACAAAAATGTTTGATATGACAAAGTCCCATATTTTGGACCTGAAAATATCAAATTCGTAAACAACTCGAAAACTGTAAATATTGTTTCAAATTTTTTTTCGTATTATTAAAGAGTGCCTTTTGCTCTATCAGCCTACAAAATTTCAGAACCCTGTGCACCTAGGTAACCGAGATATTGGATGTCCTATATTTTGACCTTTCTTCCCTGTTTCCATGGAAACGACGGCCATTTTGAAAATTTCAAATATGGGATGATCATCTACGAACAGTACCCTATCAGTATGTAAAGTTTCAGCAACATCCATTCAGTAGTATCCAAGGAGTTGCACCCACAAAAACGTTTGACAAAGTCCCATTTTTCAGACTGAAAAATCACAAATTGGTAAATAACTCAAAAACCGTAAATATCGCTTCAAATTTTTTTTCCGTATTATTATAGAGTGTCTTTTGCTCTATCAGCCTACCAAATTTCAGAACCCTGTGCACCTAGGTAACCGAGATATTGAATGTCCTATATTTTGACCTTTCTTCCCTGTTTCCATGGAAACGGCAGCCATTTTGAAAATTTCAAATATCAGATGATCATCTACTTATTGTACCCTATCAGTGTGTAAAGTTTCAGCAACATCCGTTCAGTAGTGTCCGAGGAGTTGCACCCACAAAAAACGTGACGGACGGACGGACAGAGACCATTACTAAGTCCCTCCGACGCGTTGCGGCAGGGGACAATAAGCTTTCTGAGTAACAAATATCTATCAACTTATTATTACAGCTTATAGAGGAGAAAAATCATTAGTTTTGACTAAATTCTGTTTAGCACTTGAAACAAATATTATCATTCTTTTTTTGTGTCTGTATTTCTAATTTCTAAAAAAGTCCAATGATATCATATTTGCCTTTGAATAAAATGTTGCAAAGTGGATTGTAGAAAACTTTTACAAATAAAAAAAAAACAGGATAAAAATAAACATTATATCAGCTTCTGGCAAAGGACTGAGTTGGTTGATATTATTTACTGATAAATCATACAGATATTATTGTGTTATGAACAGAAACTGCATGTTTTCACTTCCAGTAATAAGGTAATGAGCTGCTCTTTTCATTACCAAGGAGTGTCATAATCATCTAGACATAGAATAAGGAAGACCAAAAGCCTTAAATCCTATGTGACTTCTGATTTTCTATTCAACTTTCTAGGTCAAATATTAAAACTTAAATTATAAGACATTCTTGGTCTTCCAACCTACAACAACAATAATTCTTATTTTCTCAGAATAAAGGCATTAAGGCATAATGGAAATTAATTGAAATTAAAATTCAAAATCCCTAACCTCACTCAAATTAATCTGCATTCAGTTGCCCATCCATTTGACAGACACATTATTGATGGTGTGCTAACATCTCTTCATAAGATGAATCTATTTTATCTTCTACAAAAAAAACAGTAGAAGCTCTCCGCAGAACAAGAATCTAAATGTATGAGAATAAAACAAGAAATCTGTGAGCCAATGCTCACTTGTGATATACCCACTTTCACTACTTTGCCCTGCATAAAAAACAGCAAGTTTTCAACAAACAGAAAGTACTCATCTGATGTCCATTATATCCCTGAAGATTATTATATCTCATATTGCATCATGCACATATAAAGCATGTTACCAAATATCAGCAACATAGGCGTTATAGGACCTTTTGAAGTTAATATAAAGTGTGACAGAAAAATATATACTTTTTGACAAACAAGAAATAGACCTTAAGATGAATCTTAAAGTGATATTACAATGCATCATGTCTATATAAAGCTTTGTGTTCAAATATCAGCAACAAGCCCTCAAAAAAGATTGACAGAATAAAAATGTGATGGTAAAAAGTCAGGAGGTAGATGTCTGATTGACCTTAGAAAATATTCCACTGAAATGCATCATGTCCGATGATCATAAAATATTAAGCCTGTCATCAAATATTAATAACCTTGGTCTAATCGTACCTGAGTAATGAGTAAATGACTAATCGGAGATATAAGATAAAAAGCGAGACAGAAAGTGGGAAAGAACTCCAGAAAGATGTAAATTTTTTAGCAAACAGATGTCCCATTTACTTAAAAACATATCCCAAAGTGCATTGTGCCCATATAAAGCTAATGTCACCAAATATCATCAACCTATGAGTTATATAGAAGCTGACATTATGAGTAAATGAGAAAATCAACAGCGGGATGGACACATGTAAAACAGTATACCCCCTCTTCTTTGAAGTGGGGGTAAAATTAAAGACATACTTTAAAATTTCTGTTCGATTAGTCATTCTAAGATCTTAATTTTTCAATTCTAGAATGTAATGAAATATATTTATGAACTTTAACATATGTTTTTTTTTTATATTATATGCTTCAATACCTGCATCAATAAATTTTTATTAATGTCCTTTTACATTATTATTAAAATAATTTAATTAGCATATTTTGCCCATTTATGTAAATTATTTAGAATATTGTTTTAACAGTTTTATGCTAACTTTTATTATAACATTGTGACAATTTTAAAATCCCCAATACAAAATTAATGTTGAAATAGTGTGACAATATTCTAGATCAATGGTTTACTTTTTTTTAACCTGTGAATTATAAGCTGTCCTTTTTGCAAATACTTGTCTCTGTGAATTTACTATTTATATAAAATAACAGAAATTGACAAATGTTTTGTTGACGTATATGTATCTACGCAATGTATTAATAAAGTTTCTATATTGTTAAATTACAATAAAAACACTAAAATTGCTTAAGCTTTCGGCTACGCTACTGGCCTTTATCAGCATTTTTAATATGGATAACGACTTAACATTATAGAGGACGCAACAATTGAAACATAGTGAGGACCTTATCAAGGAAAATATAAAGAAACCATGTGACTATGTATCAATTGTTGTGTCCTTTATTGTAATGATCTATTATACAATTGTTTACTGGTCATGAGGGAAACAGTGCATTTGTTTCCACGAGGTACTTACTATTTCACGAGGCGCGTAGCGCCGAGGGAAATGGTTAGTACCGAGGGGAAACAAATGTACTGTTTTTTGAATGACCAGTAAACATTTGTTTTATTATACTGAATCGGTAAACAACTTGACTAAAGCCACGCCTACTGCTCACTCTTTACCTTGTATACAGTTTACTTTAGCCCCGCCTACTGCCAATCATTATGGTACTATTGCCCTAGGGAAATAGTTTTTACTATATCCCTAGGGAAATAGTACTTTTACCAAATTCAAGATGTAATAGTTAAAATGTTTACCTGTATTTTATATACAAAAAATCTACTGAAGTATAATAATACACAATGTTCATAAACTGGACCCTAGCCTCCTGTTTGACTTAATGTGGGTTTGCATACAACTGAGGGGGGCGATGGGTTAATTTCGTTCTCCATTATTGGCAATTTTTATTTTCTGTGAATTGTGATTTGTTGAAATATTTTTCCGTGCATCGTGATTGGATATTGCACGTGAACCGTTCTAAGCAAAATATTTTGTCCGTGATTCGTTTTAGGCATGCTTTACAGTAATACACAGTCAAACTTTTATTCGTGAACAAAAATGTAGCCATATTTCTGTGTTTCGTTATTTGCATTTTTTATTCTTCGTGATTCGTAATCAGGACCCCCCATCAGTACCCCCACAACTGTGAAAAGCTTTTTTGTGAATACTGATAAAGCTGTCTTGATGCTAGAGAGACTGTTATTGAATGTCAAAGGAAGATCACAGAGCGACTGAGCATGTTGAAAACTACATGTATTGCAAAAGTATGTAACTGAAAAGCAACATAAATGTAACAATTCATATGAACCTCATGCTACAGATGATGATACATATTTAGTACAACCCAACCCTGTGTAAATATATATTAATCCTCAATATTAGGACACAAGCTCTTAAATCTGTTTTAACAAAGAATAAACTATTTCCACTACAATAAAGTTAAAGTGTGGAGTTTGAAATGCTTTAAGTTTGACATTTCTGAAAATAGTGTTTGTAAAAAAATTGACAGGACTACTGACCATATTTAGTCAACTATCAGACAAATAAGACAAGAAAAATGATATGTTTTGTCTTTTTGTACTGCCATTACTACAGGGGATAAGACTTCCTTGTGTGTCAATGCAGGAGAAGACATTTAATGGTCATGATACTGTTAATGCAGAAGGTATCAATGTATCAGGTTAGAAATTTATACATGTCTGGTAATGGCACTCATCATCAGTGTAAAAAAGCCTGAAATATTTACATGTTCATCAAATTTATCTTAGAATTGATAATTCCCTCTTTGTTTAATAAAAAAAAAATCTAATTTTAAAAACTGCACTGCAGCTCAAACCAAATGATTTTAAACACACTTTCCAGTTACTACAAATGTACACAAATAATCAGGCGTGTAGCAACCCGTACGCAAAAACGCAGTTACGTACACATGGTCAAATCAGCAAAAATAAAAAGTACTGTTTTTAAATCAAATTTAGCAAAAAATCTTTACTGTTCACCCTTTCTCCACTGGTCGCTATCACTTTCTACAGAATTGTCATATGTGATAAAAATATTACAGTTTTTACCCACCTATGTCATGTAAGTAATAAAAACTGTCAAAGGGCACACTTTTCGTTTCCAAGATAAAATAAAAGACTTAAACTAGAGCTAACCCCCCCATATGTTGTTAGGAAGCATTTCAATCTGTTTATACGTGTACCTCCGCTTGAAATTGTATATGTAACTACTTTTGATAGGATGAATCTTGTACGCACGCCGTTAGCCGTGCACCCAATATGTCATGGCACCGTTTCCTACACATGGATTTTCATGAAACGCAGTTTACACAATCTAGCTGTGCACCTCCCATGTTGAAAGTTTGTCTGCTTTATCCTACTTTAAGGGTGCGATGGGTTCTTACATGTATTTGTGTGCAGTTTCCCATTACTTGTTTAATTTTAAATAAAATCGCTGCTTGGCATTTTAAATGAAACAGATATGAAAAATACCATCTTGAACACAAACATTCATTGGTCAAGAATCTCTACAGTATAGGAAACTTGCAATGCAAGTATTGCAATGACTACACATAGTCTTTTTTCATAAAAATTAAACAACTATACAAAAATTATCGATTTTATTTAAGTCTGTATTTAGGGACCGACCAACTTGTAGAATGGAGGCATTGTTTTTTTCTGATCAGAATTTTCGCGCAAGGAAAATAATTATTTATTATTCTTAAGATAGAAGATGAGATTTAGAATAGGTGTAAACGACACAACTTACATATAATAAGCAGCAATTTAAAACAACCAGCAGCCTTCAATGTTGGCATGACAATTTTTTTTTTCATAATAAGCATAATTTTATATATCAGGAAACCTTTTGCAAAGTATTTTTTTCCTATAAACTTCAACTGCCACAATATTTTTTGACTCAAAATATTTTTTTGGAAAAACCAAGGCCCACCTTTCAAGTTAAATGGTCGGTTCCTTATCACGGAAAACAACGATTTTAGCCTTCGTTTTTGCTAAATCCAAGGAGCTTCCGGGGGGGCTTCGCCCCCCTGAAACCCCCTATCAGGGCTTTGCCCTGGACCCACTGGGGGCCTTCAGCGGCCCCAGACCCCTCGCCGTAGCTTTGCGTATTCTTCATTTCTGCCTAGCTACGCCCCTGATAATGCAACAAATTCTCCTTTATCAGATACATGTACAAAACTTTTTTGGCAGTTGAAAATCCTGGGGTTCCAGAGGGGAGAAAATCTGAAAGCTTCCGAAAAGCAAAAAACTCTTTTTTACAATAAAAGATTACCTTTTCCAATTGAATTTCAATGTTTTAAGGTTTCATTAAATATCTTCATTACTGTAACATTACTTGGAGACAAAAATAAAGTGTGTTTACTTTATGCCTGCAAAATAAAGAATTAAGGATTTCATAACTTCAGGTGTTGATGGGTTTAAAATATAAATAAGACAGGTTTTCAAGTTCATTTAAATTGTCAAGATGATCAATATTTTTATATAAATTGTGGATATATTTTGATCGAACTGTTTCATTTATTTACATGTATCAATGAAGAAATAAATGAAGTTCATCTTCTATCTCACTGCAAATTTAACACAATCTTTGTTTTAAAATACATGTATTTAACCTTTTCTATTAACAAATCATTTTCACTTATTCTAAATTCAGTTATTATTCTTCTTTTTTCTTTATTTATTTATCAAATATTACACTTCTTTTCAAAGGTAAAAAAATAGAAAATTAAATATTCGATGTAGTTAATGGGGCTCATTATTTTTACAAAGTTCTCTAGACTTGTACATGTAGGTAAGCTGTTAATCAAATACTTTGTTCCAAATTATCTTACAAGAAAAACACATTAAGGAGCAATCTCATTATTCCCTGTAAAATGTGCTTCACTGTATTTTTTTAATAACATACCAAATCAAAACTCTAAAGTCTACTAAATTAAATAGATATGTCCCATGTGGCCAATGTATATTCTATGATTTCAATTTGTTATTATGTGATCCTTCTCTGTGCCTGTTACACAACATGTTTTAATTATAATATACATGCAAAGTTGATAATCTGAATGATGGGCTACAGAAGATAAATCATCCTTTAAGAAAATGGTAAAGTACTTTCACATTACACAATTCAATATTAAAGTTACACAATTCAATATAGAAGCTACACAACTTAATTAAAAGCTTACTAGTTAAATATTGGTCTAATAGCAAAGAAGAACCTTGAATCTAGTTTTTCCTGAGCCACTTTTACTTGCAATGATTATTTTTGTCAAACCCTTCAAGAAACAAGAGGCTCCCAGGAGCCTAAATCGCTCACCTGGTCTTGATGTCAACCCTATGAAAAACTTTGTAGAGCTAAATAAGCTGAACATTTAAGCAAGCAAAAGCTTTTTTCTATCTGCAATAGTTTTCATTCTATAGACCAAAAACACTATTTTTCGCCTTTAAGGGGCTGTAACCCCTATAAGGGGTCATCTGACAACTTCGACCCTAAGAAGACTTTTGTAGAGCTGAATGAGCTGAACATTTAGGCAATTAACACCTTTTCCCTATCTGCAATAGTTTTCTTTCTGTAGGCAAAAAAACACCATTTTTCGCCTTTTAGGGGCTGTAACCCTTATAAGGGGTCATCTGACAACTTCGACCCTAATGAGACTTTTGTAAAGCTAAATGAGCTGAACATTTAAACAAGCAACAGCTTTTCTCTATCCGCAATAGTTTTCATTCTACAGTGAAACTTCTCTAAACCGGCCACCACAGGGACCATATAAAATGGCCAGTTTAGAGGGGTGGCCGGTTTTGTGGGTGTCTCCTTAATGTCCATCAATGTTACAACCCATGATCAAAATATTTTGATCTTAAATTCATAAAGTATATTCTTTATCTTATACCTTACGAAAGCTATCTCAGTAACATTTTTAAGATAAGGTTATGTTTCCTTATTTTATATTTTTGAGATTAAATTTGATTTGAAGTAAAGCTAACAAGAGGCTCCCAGGAGCCTGAATCGCTCACCTGGTCTTGATGTTGACCCTGTACTTTTGTAGAGCTAAATGAGCTGAACATTTAAGCAAGCAACAGCTTTTCTCTACCTGCAATAGTTTTCATTCTATAGGCCAAAAACACCATTTTTCACCTATAAGGGGCCATAACCCCTATAAGGAGTCATCTGACAACTTCAAGCCTATGGAGACTTTTGTAGAGCTAAATGAGCTGAACATTTAAGCAAGCAACAGCTAATCTCTATCTGCAATAGTTTTCATTCTGTAGGCCAAAAACATGAAAAATCGCTTTTTTCAGGGGCCGTAACCCCTATAAGGGGTCATCTGACAACTTCGACCCTATGGAGAATTTTGTAGAGCTAAATGAGCTGAACATTTAAGCAAGCAACAGCTAATCTCTATCTGCAATAGTTTTCATTCTGTAGGCCAAAAACATGAAAAATGGCTATTTTTCAGGGGCCGTAACCCCTATAAGGGGTCATCTGACAACTTCGACCCTATGGAGAATTTTGTAGAGCTAAATGAGCTGAATATTTAAGCAAGCAACAGCTAATCTCTATCTGCAATAGTTTTCATTCTGTAGGACAAAAACATGAAAAATCGCTATTTTTCATGGGCCGTAACCCCTATAAGGAGTCATCTGACAACTTCGACCCTATGGAGAATTTTGTAGAGCTAAATGAGCTGAACATTTAAGCAAGCAACAGCTAATCTCTATCTGCAATAGTTTTCATTCTGTAGGACAAAAACATGAAAAATCGCTATTTTTCATGGGCCGTAACCTTATAAGGGGTCATCTGACAACTTCGACCCTATGGAGAATTTTGTAGAGCTCAATGAGCTGAACATTTAAGCAAGCAACAGCTAATCTCTATCTGCAATAGTTTTCATTCTGTAGGCCAAAAACATGAAAAAATGCCATTTTTCAGGGGCCGTAACCCCTAAAAGGGGTTATCTGACAACTTTGATCCTATGGAGACTTTCGTAGAGCTAAATGAGCTTAACATTTAAGCAAGCAACAGGTAATCTCTATGTGCAATAGTTTTCATTCTGTAGGCCAAAAACATGAAAAATGGCTATTTTTCACCTTTAAGGGGCCGTAACCCCTATAAGGGGTCATCTGACAACTTCGACCTTATGGAGACTTTTGTAGAGTTAAATGAGCTGAACATTTAAGCAAGCAACAGCTAATCTCTATCTGCAATAGTTTTCATTCTGTAGGCCAAAAACATGAAAAAAAGCTATTTTTCACCTTTAAGGGGCCGTAACCCCTATAAGGGGTCATCTGACAACTTTGACCAAATGGAGACTTTTGTAGAGCTTTTGATGCTGAATCAGTAGCGTGGCCTCAGATTTTCTCTATCTCTTATACTTTTTGATTTATAAGCCAAAAACAGTAGTCTGACCCCCCTAGTCTATTTTTAGTAACGGCGGCCATGTTTTTTAACAGATCAAAAATCAAAACACAAGTTTGGTGCAGGACACCCTAAGGACCATTCATACCAAGTTTCATTAAATTCTGTTTGGTAGTTTCAGAGGAGAAGATTTTTGAAAAATTGTTAACAGACGACGACAGACGACGACGACGACAGACGACGACGACGACAGACGACGACGACGGACGCCAAGTGATGGTAATAGCTCACATGGACCTTCGGTCCAGGTGAGCTAAAAAGTGAGTATTTAAAGATCATATAGTTTTAAATTTTGGTTCAATTTGTAAGTTTGCAAAATACTTTATTAGTCTGGCATAAATTAAAATGCATAACATATCAAGTTAAAGAATGATTTCAAAAGACTATTTTTTCATACCATTTATTACTTTCAGCTTAAATTTAGCTTTCTAAATTTAAATCTTTAAATTGCCTATAAATATTTTGATCAGCTTGGACAGAAAGTTTTGAATAAACAAATTATGTCACAATAACTTACAAAGGTGCAATTTTTAATTCCATAAATCCCTTTAATTATTATTTTAAATCAATTGTTTATATGATAATTAAAATTGACTTGTGTAGGGCTTCAAAATTCTTTAATTTGCTTTTATAACTTGTGTGTTGACAACTTTATTGCCTGTGGCATTGATTGCTTGGCCAGTATTCAGGGGTTTAAATTACTTGATTTATGAAGGGAAAGTTTAAAAAAGGTGTCCGGTGTACGGTTTGGAGGGGTGGCCGGTATTGTGAGGAAAATTTACATAGAATTTTAATAGAATTTTGCAGGGACTTTTTGAAATGGCCAGTTTAAAGGGGTGGCCAGTTTTCAGGGGGTCCGGTTTAGAGAGGTTTCACTGTATAAACAAAAAACACTATTTTTTGCCTGTAAGGGGCTGTAACCCCTATAAGGGGTCATCTGACAACTTCGACCCTATGAAGACTTTTTGTAGAGCTGAATGAGCTGAACATTTAAGCAAGCAACAGCTTTTCCCTATCTGCATTAGTTTTCATTCTATAGGCAAATAAAAAGCTACGCCGAGCGCAGCATGATACGACCGCAACATGTTGAACCCTGTACGTTGGAGGCCCAATATGGATTGTCAAATGCTTTGGACACATGCAGCCCATGGTGAACTCACAAAGCACTTTGACGGACTTTCTATGCATATTTGAATTTTGTATTTATACCAACTTTTAAGAAACTCTTCTAACTGGCGTTTTTGGTCCCTTTGACGAGTAATTTCTCAACAACGGTAAGAAATATTGCAAATTTAATTGCAAAAACTCAGGTAGGCATTTTTACAAGGTTTTTGAAAATTGGACCACAAATAAAAAAGTTGAATTTTGAGGTTTGGCCAAATTTTTACTCCCCCCCCCTTTTTGCAAGATTACAATGCAGGATATATCAAAACAGTTGTCACATTTAGTTGGCAGAATTCACAGAGTAATTCATTAAAAAAATGAATGATCAAAATCAGATGAAAAATAACATTCTACAGAAGTACAGTCAATAAACCCATTTGAGTCCCTTTTGGCCCTTTTTTCTGAAACAGCACGGGCTACAGACCCCAAATTCAATACCAACCTTCCTTATGTGGTGAAAAATATCATATCAAAATTTCATATCAATTGAGAAACTACAACTTAAAAGTTTAATTGCACAATCAAAGGAACACTTTTAATTGGAGTTTTTGGCCCCTTTGACCCCTAATTTCTCAATTATGTTAAGAGATATTGCAAATCTGATTGAAATACGCAGGCAGGGATTTTTACAAGGATTCCAATGAAAAAAAGATTTTGAAAATCGGACCACAAATAAAAAAGTTGATTTTTTGGGGCGTGGCCAAACTTTGACCCCCATTAACAATGTCATGGTGCAAGATACATAAATACAGTTGTTACATTTAGTTGACAGAATTTAATGAAGAATACAATAAAACAAGAATGATCAAAATCTGATAAAAAATAGACATTCTACAGAAGTTTTGTCACAACAACCATTTTAGCCCCTTTTGGCCCTTTTTTCTGAAACGGTAGGGGCCAGAAACCCCAAATGCAATACCAACCTTCCTTTAGTGAATAAAAACATCATATCAAAATTTTATAACAATCGATCAATATCTACTCAAGTTATCGCACGGAAACCAAATGTCCCCAGACGACACGGACGACGACGACGCAGACGACGACGACAACGACGACATCGCCATAACATTATACGACCACAATTTTTTTGCGGTTGTATAAAAACACTACTTTTCGCTTTTTAGGGGCTGTAACCCCTATAAGGGGTCATCTGACAACTTTGACCCTATGAAGACTTTTGTAGAGCTAAATGAGCTGAACATTTAGGCAAGCAACAGCTTTTCTCTACCTGCAATAGTTTTCATTCTGTAAGCCAAAAACATGAAAAAATGCTATTTTTCACCTTTCAGGGGCTGTAACTCCTATAAGGGATCATCTGACAACTTCGACCAAATGGAGACTTTTGTAGAACTTTTGATGCTGAAGCAGTCATGGCAGTAGCGTGGCATCAGATTTCATCTATCTCTTATACTTTTTGATTTACAAGCCAAAAACAGTAGTTTGACCCCCCTGGTCTATTTTTAGTAACGGTGGCCATGTTTTTTGACGGATCAAAAATCGAAACACAAGTTTGGTGCAGGACACCCTAAGGATCATTCATACCAAGTTTCATTAAATTCTGTTCAGTAGTTTCAGAGGAGAAGATTTTTGAAAAATTGTTAACGGACGACAGACGACGACCTTTGGTCCAGGTGAGCTAAAAAACCAAGAACCTAGGTTTTGACATCAAGTATCAATCTTATTAAAGTCTAATTATATAGATCAACAGTAAAATTGAATGAGTCTTCAAGTCCCCTGTATTTAATTTGATTTTTATGCAAAGGACATCAATTCCACTAAAATTGCAAAATTTGACTCTATTTTTAACTGGCCAAGGTATTATGGGTGCATGCATAATGTATACATTTAAGGAGGATCTGTTGAGAATATACTTTAGGGTTACAGACATCCACAGCCTTTAATAAAACCAGCAATTTCTGCTCTTTATCTCTGGAACTCTGTAAACGAATGATTCAAAACCAAGAGCAACATTGTGTATTGACCATGTTGACAAATAAATTTTATTCAGTTCAAATCATTCATGTCCACCCCATTGAAATGTCATACAAAAAATAAACATTTCAATGAATTCTGAAATCATAATTAATAATTCTAAATATCTAAGACAACATTTATAATATTGAGTATATATGGTAGCATCTGTTTATAAAGAAGATTACTTTCTAGCCACCTGAGGAGTCAAGCTGCTACATGACACCATATAAGACAGGATGTCACACATATTGTTCAGCAGGAGACAAATAGAAAATAAGAAGATGAGAAAGAAAATCATCTTTAACATGTTTAAAGACATCTTTAATATCAATCAGGGGCAATGGGACTGAGGAAAAATGAGCAAGCCAAGTACATGGAACCATATGTAGCTTAGTTATGCCCAAATCTACCGGTTATCACTTGTACTAAACATTCTAGTCTAAAGATAGGTAATATACTGTGGTTTCATTATTACTCATGCTGTTTCAATTTTCGTTGTTTTCATGGGTAGCCTCGAACCACGAAAATATGATACCCCACAAAAAGGAAATTTAACATTGATATGTATGCTACAGACTTCAAAGACACAAATTTAAGACCATGGAAATTGGTATAACCCACAAAAATAAATGAATCCACGGTAATATTTGGCAAGTCTAACACTGATTCTATCTACATTGAATAGAAGAAAATGAGATGTGAAATAAATGTACGCGACACAACCAACAATATAAACGTAAATCTAAAACATCCACAATTGAATGTCTTGTTAAATTATATATCTATATCTAATTGCCATGCAGTTGACTTCATATTGTGATGCTAAATGTGTTTCAATTGAGATCTTTTTCTTAAATTTCCATTTGTCCAAGTCTAGTTGGATAAACCCCTGATATCCAATTCATTTCAGGAAAAATAATGTCTCAGACTGATTTTAAAAATGTACAATTCAGCTCAGATGTACAGTAAATGTTGTATTTGTATTTAAAATCTTTTTTCTCAAATTTGACAGAAAGGAATCTGCTAAATTGTCTTTGAACAAATATGAATAAGAGCTTCCTCTTTTTTTTTTCATTTTAAACTTTATGTATACCCTTAAGATATTAATGATACTAACCTAATTTTATTCTTCTTTGAAAGATAAAAATAACTCCCAGAAAATTCAATCTAGCACTTGACTTTTAATTCTGTAAGAAAACAATAGGTTTCTAATATACCATCACCACAATATTAATCGAGGGACTCTTGACAAACCAGCGGAGGCCAATGATAAGTCAAGCTGTCTACTAAACAGGCTTTGTTATTCCATTAAAAAGACAATATACTTCTTATTTAGAAGTGGTAAATTCTCTTCTCGGGGAGAAGTTGTCGAAATCATTGAAGACAAGTGACTAACAATTGGTCGTTGAAACTGTAGACAGAGACTGATTAAGACTTTCCATATTTGTCTTTGATAATGAAACAAAAGATGTATTGAGGGTTACCTCCCCTGGATAATTATATAAGACGAATTAAAACTACAATTCCATTCTTTCATAAGTTCATTAACATTGAGGTTTGAAAAAAATGTCGACATTATTAGAAGATAGCATAAACATGCATGCACATTTCAGAAGTTCTTCTAGTATGAAGTTTTATTTTTCTTATAAGGCTTATTTCCCTTTCCATTTTTTAAAGCTGCATCAATCACACATACAAATTCCAAAATAAGAAAAGCCCAATAAGAAATAGAAATGTTTATGTGTACCCAAACATGATTATTTCTTATAAGATAAGACATGGCAAAATCACAAGTGTGGCCACTAAAAGTATGTCTCGCCTGCCCGCACCATCACTAAAATCAACTACCTAAGCTTTCATTTCTTGATATAAACACAAAAAGTGTCTGTATACCCAATATCAGATGCCTAGCTATTATACTTTTCAAGCAATCCATTGTCCACACAAGTATCACAAAAAGTTTTCTGCCTGAAAAAAAGACCTAAGTTCACAGAGTCACTGGAGCATAAAAATGGGGGTCATGGTCACATGGCATGGTGACAGTTGCATAAACCATAACCTCAACTGTCTGTATATCCAATATCAGATGCATATCTATTATAATTTTCCAACAATTCATTGGCCATAAAGGTCTTAAAAAAGTTTTTCGGTCTGAAAAAAGACTTAAGTTCACAGAGTCACTAGAGCATTAACATGGGGTCAGGGTCACGTGGCATGGTGACAGTTGCATAGACCATAACCTCAACTGTCGGTATACCAAATATCAGATGCCTAGTTATTATACTTTTCCAGCAATTCATCGTCCACAAAAGTCTTACAAAAAAAATTACTGCCTGAAAAAAGACCTAAGTTCACAGAGTCACTGGAGCGTGAAAATGAGGTCAGGGTCACACTACATGGTGACAGTTGCATAGACCATAACCTGAACTGTCTGTATACCAAATATCAGATGCCTAGCTATTATACTTTTCCAGCAATTCATCGTCCACAAAAGTCTTACAAAAAAAATTACGGCCTGAAAAAAGACCTAAGTTCACAAAGTCACTGGAGCTTGAAAATGGGGTCAAGGTCACACGGCATGGTGACAATTGCGTAGACCATAACCTGAACTGTCTGTATACCAAATATCAGATGCCTAGTTATTATACTTTTCCAGCAATTCATCGTCCACAAAAGTCTTACAAAAGAGTTTACGCCGCCGCCGGAAAGTAATACCTATGTCTCGCCTTCCGCGACTTTTCGCAGCAGGCGAGACATAAATGGTGAAAAATACTGAAATAACTACATAAACAAATTACAACAAAGTTCCACAGGAACAATTTTAAACTATGTCTGATGAATGTTTTTTTCTATTAAAGACTCATCTGAGATGCTCAACAACATTTTGATAGTTTTATTCATTCAAATCCCAGCATAATTATACAAGAATGCCACATAAAAGATGAAATCTATAAGCATGTACAGACTTAATAATAGGCTATACATGTCTGACCTTGGTGAAGCATGTTATAAACACTGTCACTAATATACCATTGGTCAGTCTGGAATCCATTAAGCTGTCAGGGTTAATTATATAAACAATACCTAACTAGAGTCAGACACAACTGGAATACCAAACATTGCTGAATATTGGTCTTGTTGTAAAAGCTTTCTCAAAGTAAGGATACTTTCAAAATGCTTGAAGGTACCTAAAACATCTTTAATAGGGAGCTCTAGATAGGCTTTTGTGAACACATACAGCCAAATATCTAAGCAAAAAAAGCTTTTCTTACGTCTTTTACAGATTTAATCTGCAAGGCAACAGCTTTTCTCATCTACATTTTCATTCTATAGGCCAAAAACACATAACAAGAGTTAACACTCAAGAACATCTCGCCTGCCAGCAACATGGAAATGCCTTTGTTATTCCTCAAACACAATCAAAGCTACTATTGGGCATATGCATACCCAAGTTCATCAATCTAGGACTTACAATTCTTGAGATATGGAGGTGACATTGCTATTATATCTACTTAAGAAAACTATCAAAGTCACTTAATTGGAATGTCAAGGTCAAAAGTGGGGAGTTAACTCTGCTAAGCTACTTCTGGGACATATGCATACCACATTTCACCAACCTTGGACCTATAGTTTTTGAAATATGCAAATGCTCATAAAACTTTAACATTGCTATTATATATATGTACTGAAAATTGTCAAAGTCATTCAACAGGAAAATCAAGGTCAAGGTCAAAAGATGGAGATGCAATTGTGCTAAGCTACTACTGGGGCATATGCATACCAAGTTTGATCAACATAGAACTTATAGTTCTTGAGATATGGAGGTGCTCATAAAACCTTAACATAAAAGTTAACATGGCCGCCGCCAGTATAGAAACACCTATGTCTCCCTGCACAGGCGAGACAAAAACCACAATTTTTCATCTTTAAAGGACCATAATCCCTGTAAGAGGTCATCTGACAACTTTGACCAAAGGGAGACATTTGTAGGGCTCAATGAACTGAAGGTTTAAGCAAGTAACACCTTTTCTTTATCTGCAAAAGTTTTCATTCTGTAGGGAAAAAAACATTTTCTCTATCTCTTATACTTTTTGATTAACAAGCCAAATACAGAAGTCTGACCCCCCCCTATATATGGCTACAATTGTATTTGCTAAAACATCAATTTGTCCCTTTTTTTCTCAAATGCAAACACAAACAATAGGAAAATTCCTTTATTGGATAGAATCCTCATATCAAAATTTCATATTTGGTCAGCTAAACCTGACAACAAGGACACTGACATCATGGCCATAACTTTATAACACCACAAATTGTTTTCTGTCTATTAAAGAAAATCAAAACATAGTCTAAATTCTTTTTAAATCTAAGAGTATCTCATTATGAAAAGTCTGAAGCAATAATACTAATGATTTAAGACCTGTTCGGTTTAGAACTAATAATCTTTTTTCTAGTTTCTTTATATTTTACTCTGATCATTCATCAAGAGCAGTTTAATCATATAATATCACTTAAAATTATCCCATTGATAAAATCAAAGTCATTTCTCCTCTTTCATCTCTAAAAAGCAAACAGAAAACAAAATACTCAACTGGTCTTAATAATTCATTTTGAAGCATATATGTATGCCTGTTCAGTCTTTAAACTATTGCAGGGAAAAGTCAGTAAAGTGTTCCAGTAGTTAAAAAGAAGATATTTTTTTGTGTTATCATTTAACAAGTTTTATTCTTCATTTGAGAATATTCTTATACATGGAAAACACTTTATTTAAAAGTTTTCAACAAAATATTTTTTTATCTATGAAAAAATGATTTGATAATTTTACAATTCTTCATAAATTACTGTTAGATAACATAATTATCAGATAAACTAATTGTACTTGTGAAACCAAACTGGCAGTTATCAGTAATGATAGAAGCTTTAATTAACACCAATATCTTACCTTATCTTAGACAATATATTTCCTCTAACAACTCAATCACATCTAGTTATCCAACAAATCCTTTACTCTTCTGTTAACTACAAAATATAAATATTTAACAACTGTTCAATAAAACAAAACTAGTGATGAAAATAGACATATTGATCCTCAAAACTTTAGTGTCATGTGCCTGAGCTGATGCCAGTTGCTCAATGTGTCTTTAATTAAGGAAAGGATCTTATTTGCTATCACTGTACAACATCAGACAGGGAGAAGAACTTTGGCTAATTATTACAAACTTGTCTCTCAACAGGGGGGAATAGTCAGTACAACCTACAGGCTCCAGGGAGCACTGACAATAGAAATGTGTAATGCTTACTTGTTTTTTTCATTTCCAAGAGGGATTTTGCCTCTAAAATAAGTCTGTTTTTTTTTAAGAATAGAATAGGAATAGCAAAATTGACACAACACAATTTCTAGTCCTAATTATTTGAAACCTTAGTTCATTTGCATCAGAAATCCATGTGTGTCAAAAAAACACAATTTTAGACACATTAGACTTTCATATACCGGTAAATTAATTTTTGTCCACTCCTTTATCAAATCAAATCTTTTTGTTTCAATTATTATAGTTACTGAAGCTTTATAGAACTTGTTTCAAGACTCAAAGCTTTTATAACATCAAATTCAATAAACACTGACATCAATATTACAAATCATTTTACTTCTTTTATGTCATTTCTAATATTTTGTGATGTTAGCCATGCTAAGAGTAATCTCCCTTGAGAGTTTACAATGGAATCAAACAAATATGGCTGCCCTCTGAAATAGTCAAGTAGGATTCTTATCAGATGTCCATGTGGACTTCAAACAGCAACAAAAAGACAAAATTATAATTATATTGGTTTTTATATCTAGTTCATGTTCAGCCAGTGCACATTGCAATAATTCATTAAAACATAAACTGAACAATATCACAACTAAAACATCATATTTTTTCAGCTTCCTCATATTCTATGAGGAAACTGAAAAAAGAATTGTCCACTGCTACATATTGTATTCTGTATTGAAAATAAAGAAGGAATGTGTCCATGGGACACGGATGCCCCCGCTAGTCCCCAAACAGGAAGTAGATGTCTGACAGGTCTAAAATTCGCTTAGTACATACAGTTTGTCATACTGAACCATCCTACCAAGTTTCAAATCATTCTGGTATACAGTTCCTGAGAAAAGCTTGACGGAAATTTACATATCATGTTCACATATTTTTACATTGGCCTAAGTCTCAAACAGGAAGTAGATGTCTGACAGGTCAGAAAATCGCTTAGGATGACAGTTTGTCATACTGAACCATCCTACCAAGTTTAAAATCATTATCTTGAACGATTTCTTAGAAAAGCTTGACGGAAAATCGTACAGACATATGGACGGACATGAGTAAAACTTAATGCTCCCCGTCGCGGGGGCATAAAAAGTCCAAATATCTCCCCTGTGAATGCTATGGTTTTGAAAATTTTCGTCAAAATCAATCAAGCACTCAGTTTAAATAGGCAGATAGAGTTGTGCTAACAAGAATTGTGGACAGACAGACAGACAGAGAGGGTGATTCCTGTATACCCTCAAGCTCTGTTCATGGGGATATAAACTTTTGTTTTTGTTTTTGTTTCTTTCATTTGAATAAGACCAAGTGACACTTTCAAGCTACATTCAAGCATCAAATATGTGAAAATATTCAACACCCGAGCCAAGAATATTAGCACTAACATTCATCATTATGATAACATGCAGATTGTAATATTCATCACCAATAACAGGTTACGCTCCAATGAACAAATTGGCAGAACAGATGAAAAGATAGCAACATTATGCATACAACTGAGAAAAAAACTAGTGAAAAATTGATAAAACTTACCATTTAAACATCCTATTTTATTCCATTGGGGATTAAAACATTTTAAAATTTCATGAAATTGTCTTATTACTGTCACAATGTGTAAATGGAATAGATTGGTGTTTATTAAGTATAATAACCATTAGTTTCAAATATCAATGTGGAGCTAGATTCTTATTAAATGTGTCAATTTGTTCAATAAACTCAAATAGAATACTGACAAAGTCATGAAGGGCCTCAAGGACAAAAAATCTTAGTTTTACAAAGAGTCCTAATTCAAGGTCCACAAAAATAAGTTATACCCAAACTACATATATATTTGACAATTCCCATAAAAACCTAAAATGATGCTCAATAACTCTCTTTTATAGTCATATAAACATACAAACAGTTTGTGACAATCCTAGTTTGAGCTTTAATATCCACAGTCACTGTTATAATAAAAGAGAGACAACACTTATTAACTTCTGTTCTTTGATCAAATGTACCTTTTTGTACCCTAGCTTATCTTATGTTATCTACAAAAATCAATGTCCTAATAAATGGATTTAATTTTTAGAGACTGAAATTGTGCATTTCTTTACATTACTTAACATATAAATCTTATGCAACACCAAAAAGTGGTAATTCTGATATGAACTTTCAAAAAAGTTAAAACCCGTACGAAATATTTTACAGGATTCCTGCAGGACAGCTACAGGAAAGTTAACGTAATCTTACCGTACTTTATTTTTCCTGCAGTATTTTTAACGTACATGGAAAATTGATAATTTTACTGTAAGGAATCTAAATTCTTCTATAACAGTATTCCTGTTACAATACAGGAATATTTCTTTCTATAACCATAATTTTAAGCTGATGCAGGAATCTCAAAATTTTATTACAGGAATACTGCTATGTTGGACTTAGAAATTTTATGATACAGGATTTTGGGGTGCTGGTAAAAGGAATATTGGACTTAGACATTTTTCTTAACAGGAATATTTAAATGTTGGACTTAGAAATTTTTCATTACAGGAATATACACACACAACTTTGTTGTAATTTTGTGATTGCTGGTATGATAAAACATACTAGATTTTAATATTTATGCAAATAAAAGTGGAAAACATTATAATTGAATTTTTTTTCAGTTTTTATTTTACACCCCCCCCCCCAAAAAAAAAAAAGAAATCAACCCTAAATTCATGAAATTGTTTTATTTTTGATTTATTATTTCATGAATGATGCCTTTTTATTAATGATGAAATAAATATTTTTAATAATGTATATTAAACAATATTGAGTAAGTAAAGGCATTTTTGTTAAGTACTTATAAAAAAAAACCAATATGAAACTAACTTTTGCATTCTTGAGAGAATCTAACATCATTGATACAATTTATCATTTCCTGTTTAGCCCATAGCAAGAGGGGAGAAATTGGGATATTTTTTATAAGACCAGAAATATACATTGTAATACTAGTTTTTGTTTTTATTTTAAAATCAAGTAATTATTTTCAAATAAAAAAGTGAAACATGATTAAATTTAAAGTAAAAAGTGAAAAAGAATATTAGTATAAATTTTTATTATGTGAATTCCCTTTATGAACCTTACAGTATTTCAAAATCTTATCAGGCGCTATCATTGGCCCAATTCAAATCTGTTTATATCATGGCTGGCCTGACAAAGAGCTTTGCTGTGTAATTTTTGGAAGGATTGTGAGGAAGATATGACAAAATATGTGCATGTAGACATTGTGTAATCATATAGAAATTGTTGTAAATTCATTTTTACACATTTTACCTGAAAAAAGTACATGAAGTGGAATGAAATTGAAATAATAAACTGGGAATAACTTCAAGACTCTGCTCAATTAAATGGTAAGTTTTTTTTAGTTTCAAATAACTTAATTATCAAAATTGTATTGAATTACTTAAAAAATGTTTTTGAAAATTAATTATTTGAAACCATTTGAAACACAAAACCATGTTTTTTTTTTCATTGACTCGTCATTTTGGCAGACCTAGAGACCATAATCTATCCATTCACATGTTACAATCAGCTTCTAAAAACTAAAACTGTACATGTACAATTTATCACCAATATTTTTTTTATTGTTTCATGTGCCTTCTTATACACAAAAAGTATGATGAGAAAAATTAAGCTGGACAAAATTGAAACCAGATGTTTATGACTCCCTTTTGAACATGTAATGTGTAGAAAATTAATGAAACTTGACACTAAATACATGTAATCCATTCATTTTAAGATAAACTTGACTAGATTAGATTATATTCTGGCCAATAATTGCATGATTGATCATGTAAGTGCCCATTAGGTTACAGATATGTACACAGAATTTACTTATTGATCATAAATTCTATTTTATTTTTCAGGTGTGTTACAGATAAATACATGTAGAATGCAGCTGCAGAAATGATAACAATCCAGATCATACAGTACTTTGAAAAAAAATCAGGAATCAAAGGTAATTAAAACATTTTTTTCATATAACAGTAGGATTATTTATAATGTCGATGCAATGGTCAAGACATTGAATAAAATTATTAAGTTATCTTGACAAACAAGATTACTAAATCTGATTAATTAGAGAATTCAAAATCAATTTAAATATAAATTTTTGAATGCTGGTGTTCAGTCAGGGGCCTTACTTAAATCAGTGATTTTTTAATCACTTGTTTAAGTATTATTAAGTACCATTCCATATAAGAACCATGCAATAGGTGCTATAGTGATTTTTGCAGATTATATTATTTTTGTTGCAATGTGAGTTGGTTTGATTAAAAAAATGTCTTAAGTGTAAAAAAAACTGAAAATAATATGTGGTTGCCATGGAAACCAGGACATCAAAATATCACCATAAACTACCCTCAAAAAGAGCAAAATACAGCATATTTGGATTATCTTTATTCATGATGAATGAAGCAAAATACACAAAATTTGTATTTTATTATTAAAATCAACCATTTTTCTGTATCAAATACTTAAAACAAAATAAAATCTATTTTTATAAATAACGTTGCCATGGTAACCAAATTCATATATTTCATAGTTCAGTGAAAACTCCAAAAACTATGTCTTTTTCAGCCATTATAAATATCAGGGTATTGATAATAACAATATATAGATAACTTTTCTTTGTTAACTAACCTTTTAGGTATAAACATATAAAAAATTAATTTTGTAGCCTCTTCTGGATTTTTCAGAAATTGCCCCCAAACTTAACACATTTGAACATTTTTAGAATTTTTATGAAATTAATAGAATTTAATTTAAACTTTAAAACAATTCAAATATACTATACAAGCATTAATTACATTTAATGACAAAATCTAAGCGCAATATCTTTAAAATGAAACAATTAAATACTGTTAACTTTCATTTTTTTAAATACTTTGGTTACCATGGTAACCAATATGACAAAAGACTAAAAATAATTGCCATTTCATCCTTTTGAACTACTGTTTGAACAAGAATGAAATAATTAATAACAGTTTATTAACATTTTTCAAACATGTCAACACATTCATGTACTTTATATATTAGTTAATTCAATTTATAATTAAAACCTCTGTTAATCCCTGCAAAAGGACTATGTGAAGACACCGGTTATGTGACCACAAAGAGCTAAAAGATGCAAAAAAATTCACTTATGTATAAAATATATAAAACTAAAATAAAATTTCTTTTTTTTATTCAAGTTTTATCAAAATACTTAAAAATAGTAGCAAATGCCCCAAACATTCCTTAATAAACACAATTTTCAAATAACACAAGGGAGATAATTCATGTGAAAATTGAAAAAAAAAAATTACAAAGATTTATCAAGTACCCAAAACTTTCAGCTGTTGACTCACTATCTTTTGTTGTTCTTTCTTTTTAAGAAAACAAAAAAAAAACATTAACTTTGAGATAAAAAACTAGAATTTAAATTCATAGATTTTTTTCTAAGACAAGATTTTATGCTAATTGTTTAATCTTCCCTATATAATCTATAGTAATTATAGTAACTTTTTAACTTACTTTAGCGAAAACAAGCCTGGAAAAGTTCATACTTGTGGTATTGCATCCAGCAGTGAAATACCCTTGACCCCAAAGATGGAGATTTGAAGATATAAACCTTAACCAAAAGCTAAACATTAAAATATAGGTTGCAGTGACTAATTGTTAGTGGTACCCAAGACATATATCTAGTGATGAAAAACCATTAGACTCCCAGCCTTTAGTTTTTGAGATATGGACCTTATCCAAAAAATGAAACAAAGTATGGGTTGGATTTGCCTAATATCAAGTAAATGGGGAAGCCTTACCCTAGACATATCCATGTAATAAACCCTTAGAACTTTTCACCAATGTGTCACAGACATACATATACCTGTATGTTTGACCTACATACATTGTCAGACCATTAAATACAAACACAAGTTTATCTAAGTCCTGCTGCAATTAAAATTTAAACTTTAAAATTGTAGCAGAAAGGTACAGATTAATCTCATTTCACTGTTTAACACAACAAGGAAGCTGACTTCACTTGACATACAAATAAATTTACAGTGAATGTACATTTCCAAGAAAAGTTACAAAAGTAGATTAAGTTCTTCAATAGCCTCTGCCTTATTGATGATAGCTATTGCTGTATCGATATCGTCATCATCACTAGGGGGGATGTGTGAGTGTGATGCTACTGCTAGCCTAGAAAAATATGATGCTATCTGACTAGGATTGAGATAGTCACATGGTTTGAACATTTTTGCTCCATCATCATCACAGCATATTCTCATTTTTCTTGACACTCCACTTGGGTTAGCTTTGTTTCCTGACCTTTCACCTTCATCAAAAACATTCTTCAGAAAGTTTTTTATCTTATCTGAAAACCTTACATGTTTCCTCTCTCTTTTTAACGCCCATCCTTTGGCCAATGTGCTATCTCCAGCAGTAAGGGCAGAACTAGATGTTTTTGATGAAGTTGAGGCTAAATCTAAACATGTCTCTTTCCATTTAATTCGGATGCCATCAAAGGTAGAAAAATGATAGCGGTGATTGCCAATGAAACAATGGTCATGGATGTCAGAGTAGGAGTTTAAGATGACAGAACATTCTGGTTCAGGACACTGTAATGTGAATTCAGAGTCCTCTGGGATATCCTCCACAGCTTCTGATGTTTGACTATTGGGCATGTTAATAACCCCATATTGCTGTTGCGGTTGCTTAAAATCAGAGATTATTTTCAGTGTAGAGTCAAGATTTACAGGGATTATACTTTGCTCTTGTCCTCTACCAATATTATAGTTTCTCCAATATGTGATACAGTTTCTATCAAACCTCACATTTGCAATTTTGGTAATTCCTTTTATTTTATATGTTAAAACAACTTGATCAGATGGAGGAATTTCGACATGCGCTACCTGGCATCCTGGTACACCATTACCACTGTCTAACGCTAGCTTCATGTCTGCTGCTGATGTTATATTTCCTCCACTTTTCACATAGCTACGCAACTTCCCCCTCATGTGTGCAATTTTGGCATCGCAATAAGATTTTCCATTTTGTGCCTCACTAAAGTCATATCGTCTAATTTTGATGCCTACAACATAAAAAAAATCTCAGGTTAATATTCTTTTATATTTAAAATGTGTGCTCATAAGACTTGGGTGATCCTGCTGGCCCAAAACAGAAAGTTGATGTAAGACCCGTCAGAAAATCGTTTAGGATGTATAGTTTGTCATATTCTACCAAGTTTTTCATGCATGGTTTCTGAGAAAAGCTTGACAGAAATATGTATGTATGTTAAAATTGATTTTCAGATTTGTCCAGCCCCAATTTGACAGATCTGAATGTTGCTTAGGATGAATAGTTTGTCACACTGAACTATAAAAGTTTCAAATTATTCTGATGTATGGTTTCTGGGAAAGCTTGACCAAAATTCATACGAATGGACATGAGTAAAACTAAATGCCCCCAACATGTTGTTTAGGGGCACTAAAATTTAATATAAGTATTTTAGTTTAGAATAAATATAAAGTAGTGAAATAAACCCATGATTTTGAAAAGCTACATGCCAAACATCAATATGCTGCAGCATTTAGTTACTGGAAAAACAGCAACAAAATATTTTGTGACAACACAGGAGGCCAGACGACATATGTTGCTGAAGTGACTTCTTGCAACACACTGAAGGCATCATAAAAATAATATTATTTTATGAACAGAACTTCTAGTTCCTTTCAAAATCAAATGGTTGTATCTTTATACCTGTATTTTCTGAAATCTTTGGAATGCAACACCAAAGATTGCTGCAATGGTAACAACCAGCATTGTCACTTCTGATAAATGATGTGGTAACGTCCGGTTGATGTGCTTTTAAAGTTAACAGAACATGTTGTAGTAAGCAGGCAACACTGTACCAATCTTGTTTTGCTGAGTCAAGTACATGAACATATGTCCTATGCTGAAAAGATAAATTAAATAGCCAAAATATCATAATTGCATCAATAAAATTGTAATAAATACTTATCTAAAAGTAATATTCAATTGCATTTTTCTTAGGTTTGTTTTTGTTTGTTTTTTGGGTGTTTTTTTTTTTTGGGGGGGGGGAGGGAAGGGAGGGTTATCAATTTACATTTGACTATATGTAGATCTATAGGTAGATCTTACATATAAAATATTAAGAAGACTTATTATATATTCCAATATTACATATACTTCAGAGTGTTTTGTTTCTTTTTTTATATTTTACGATTTTACTGTTAGTTCTTTAGATATGGATATTCTCATAATCACAAGCCTGGTCATTTTCAATAGTGTTGGTGGTTGACTTTCCAATATATCATACAACATTAACCTAAAAGTAAATGTAACCCAGAGTACTGGTAAAGTGTCATCTAAATGTATCTAATGTACATGTATATTAGTTTCTTTAATACATGTATAAATGCTTGCCTTTAGATTTCCATCTTCATCTTTAAATGCACATACAATCACATGCCAATTAAATCCTTTTTGGGCAAACCAGTCGCTTTGCTTCTCACGGAACATAAGGGGCAAGAACTTCATTGCCCAATCCATCACAATGAATACTTCCCCTTCCTTCAAATTTTGTAACAGCTCTTGTCTACATGAATCTTGAGCAACACTTCTTACAATATGGTTTTTCCACTCTATGATATTCTTCTCTGATCTTTCAATATCATGATACATGTCCTCCTTCTTTTCTAATGATAAGTCTAAAAAGACGAGTTTTTAAAGTTTATTGGTTATGAATATATATACTGTACAAAAAAATTCTAAAACTTCTAAAACAAGTTTTCGCAAAATCTTAAGAAATGAGATATGATTGTTCCTTATCATTTAAGACTTCTTTTTTTATAAATATGCTAAATAGGAAACTTAAATAAAGACTAAATAAATGCAGCAAAGAAGCATATGCTAAGAAAAGTCCTTCAAATTCCATCAGAACCACAATAGTTATAACTTTCAGAGATCTGTAGTTGACAGTGGATTTTTATTTTTATGTTTTGTTTTGTTCTGTTTTTATTGTTTACTTTTTCTTACGCCACTCAAACTTTCATTAAGAATGAAATTATAACGGTATTTTATCTATATAATGAATCCGATAATCAATGAAGTCTCATAATTAACCAAATTTGATCATCCATGCGGGAACACGACTCAGATTTTACTTGTGGGCGGAACAAGTTCAGTGCACTCATTTAATCAAATGTGTTCACTGCACTCTTGTTCATATTTTGGTTAATCACTCGATCCAATTAGTTATCCTATTAGTAAATACCTTTGTTTTCTGAAATTATGGATTTCAATTTGATTACTGCTTCTTTAAAATCCTCACACCTCTGGCACTTCAGGTCATGCTGATGGTCACAAATCTTGTTTAACTTTGGACTAGTCTCATCACTCAAAGCGTAACTCAAACAATGGTCAGCACAGGAACTGTCTTTTGTTATATGAAGCTTAAACTCAGTCTTTATATAGAGTTTACTGGACATAAACTTCTCTTTGCATTCTTTCAATTCTGTGTTTTCATTTATAAAAGTCTGTTCAACATCCTTGATAATACTTGTCATGGTATCAAATGCAACTCCTCCGTCAGCAGCAATGTTATCAAGTCCTTTTAAGTTTGTCCTCTTATCAGCTGGACATTCAGCCAATATCTTATAAAGGGAAGACTTTGACAGTGGCTGGAATTCTGTTTCTTTGCAAAAGGATAAATATGTTTCAACTAGCGTAGAGTGGTAGGCTGTCCTTACAACACTGGGAATGGTAATGGCTAATCCCGTGCTCAGTTTCATGTTCTTTGTACCAAAAGCAGTAATCTAAAAAAAAATTTTAGTTCATTTTTGGTGAACCCAAAGGGTTGGAAAAAAATGATGAATTTCAATATTGATTTATGCCTTATGAAGATTTTACAATATTCAAGTCAGTTAACTGAATAACATTTAGTGCTGTTCCAGCAAAACATACACTGGACGGGGGGAAGGCAATTATTAATGTGTTGTATGTTTCTTCATGCTGCAGACCTGTTTACCCCATGTTATGCCTATCAGTAAGATTGTCAGTATTTTTCAAACTTTGTCAGTAAAATGGCCATAGAGTGCCAGTATTTATCAAACTTTTTCAGTAATATCAATTAGCTGACAAAACCTGCCTTTGAGTAATTTTTATTTAAAGATATGCAAGCTACATGGTGAGCGGTGACCTCTGGTCATGTTGAAGACTGCTGGCTGCTTTTAATTGTGATTCTTTAAAAATTTCTGGTAGTGTTGCATACACTTATTCAACATCTCATTGTTGTCTTTTCAACTTTCAAAGTATATCATTTTCCACAAGGAACCTTGCAATCTTAAGACTGCCAGAAAGAAATACCTATATCTAACCTGTCCCAGACTAGGCAACAATTCAATCATTTCTTAGTATCAAATTTTGTTCTTACTTGATGAAAAGTTGGGTCAAAGAAGAAGTCAAGGGCATGATCAAGCTTTTCTTTGTCCATCTTTTGTCTTTTCAATGGTTCTGCTTTAGGCAAACTTGCTCCTAAAATAGAATAAAGAGGTATTTTTTACCTTTGAGCAATTGAAAAATGAATCTTTTATTGACAATATCATTGATAAATTACAAATTAAAGTTTCACTGGCTGTTTAAAGTTTAGCTGGAAATCTGGTGACAACTTTGAAAATGGCTGCCTCTCTGATTGCAAAAGTTAATTCTCCATTACTACCTTATATACCCAGAATATTTTTTTTAAAATGATGGACTTAAAAAAAAAATTAACACCAGAAATGAGCTCGGCCAACCACAATTTATACCTTATAAACCAATTTTCATTAAAAAATATGAAGTTTAATTTTTTTTTCAAAAAATCTCCCCTTTTTATTTCTATGGCAAAAATTTTAAAACCACAATTATTTTAATGATAGGTGTTATAAATCTATATTACGTCTTAAACTAGGAATTCAAAGTTAACTAATATTGCAACAGATATAAATAAATTGTGAATTTAATTATCTCCCCTTTTTAATTTTGGGTTTTTTTTGGTGCAAATATTGGAAAATCACAAGTCAGATTTTTTTTATGATAGGTTTTGTTTTTTTGTTTTTTTGTTTGTTTTTTTTTGGGGGGAGGGGGGTTATATGTTATCTAATTAACCTGCACCAAATCTTGATGAATGTTTTCGTGCCTCATCAATTGCATGAATGGTCAACCCTGGTATCATTTGCTGCAGTTGAGATTTCGTGTGTGAATCTGCAATCATAGACAGCAACTGCAATTTCATATTTTTATCTGTACTTTCTACATATAGACTGATCAGTAGAATATGTAGTGATGAATCTTGTGTTACACATGCCTTTGGTTCAATTAGTTTAAGTAGCTTTTCTCCTTGGCCTGGTGCAATGGCTGAAAAGTTAATATATATGTTAAAAGCTATACAAGTAGCTATATACAGTGCATTTGTGATGACTAAAGTCTATAAAGTTATTAGCTTGGCCTTAAGTTCTTGAAATAAGGATAGTTATGCAAAAGGTGACAATGCCATTACCCACCACAAAGACTCAATGCAACACCCGAAGAACATTCTTAAGAAACAATGAAAAAAAGGCTCCAAGTTCACAAAATCATTCAAACGTGAGAATGGGTTCAAAGTCACATTATGAAGACAGTTATGTAGACCATGATCCAAGTGACTGTATACCAAATATCACATGCCTAGCTATTATATTTTTCTCTCAATTCATTTTCCACAAAATTCTTTGATTTACACAAAAAAGTGTTTTGCCAGAAAAAACCCATTTAAGTTCACAGAGTCACTGAATCATGTAAATGTGATCTGAGTAAAACAGCATGGGATGAATTTCGTAGAACATAATCCCAAGTGTCTGCATACCAAATATCAAATGCCTAGCTATTACATTTTTCTCTCCACTGGTTTTCCACAAAAGTCTTATAAAAATAAATACTCTGCCGCCAGAAAGTATTATATGTCTCTCTTTCAGCTACTACTAAGTATTCGTTGTAGGAGAGAGAAAAATAAAAATCTTAGTGGACATAGAGTATTTGCTGCAAACAAAACCCAAAGAAATTTGAAAATACCATAGATTAACATACCATTTAACAGGGCATTGACAGATTCTGTAGCCTTTCGTTTCAAGCATCTTAAAGTTGAAGGTCTAAGAGATTCAATTTCATTTTGAATCCTAAATTTCACAGGACTAATTTTGCCTTGTCCTAAGATCATCATGGCATTGTTTAACTCTGATAGCGACAAATCATTATCCATATTTTCCTGGCTCCATGAGGATACCTGTGATGATGGTTGGGAATCTGATAACTGAATAAATAGAATGAGATAAGTTTCATTGTGTAAAAACAGACAATTCAGTAACATGAAGAAAATCATGAGTATAAACAAGAGCATAATAAAACCAATAACCTTTTTTTCTAATTTCATAAATTGTACATTTTGTATCTCCATTTAATGATATCCAACAGCAACTGAAATTCTTCATGCACATCTTCATATGTATACATCCTTCATAAAGAGTTTCATCAAAATCCATCCAACGATTGCGAAGGAGTTGCTCTAACAAAGTTAGTCAACAGACGGTCAGAAAGGGTGATTCCTATAAACCCTCCAAACTTTTTTATAAAGCGAGGGGGGGGGAATAATATATCTTGATATTTTTTAAAAGGTTATCCTCCAGACATCTTTTAATTTCAATATTAAAATGAAAAACTGGAATATATGCCAGAAAGAAACAACATTTACATGTAGACATGATATTGAGCAAACAATGCTTTGTTTTAAGGTCATTTTACATTTTTAAAAATAAACAAGAGGGTTGTATTGTGTCTTGCTTATTGCTAAATTATTTAATAATTACATTCTTATTTATAACGACAATTTCGATTGGGTAATAATGCAGTTTTATTTCTCGATAAAATTCACTAGCATGTGCCACCTTAACAACGACTTGCGCTGAGTAATTTTAAATGAAAGAACCTTAGTGAGCACGCTCACATACCCCACGCGTTCTGCTATTTGACTATATAAATTAACCTGGAGCTCGTAAACTTTTTGCGAATCAAAAATATGTTATAACATACACAGTAGTAACATATGTTATGTTTCTTGCAAACTATGTTTTGTTAAATTCTTTTCAGTAGTTTCAGAGGAGTTGCAATCACAAACTGTAATAAAGATTTTCAGCTAATTTTTAAGTCCCAAGGGTAATAACTCCCAAAAAAAATTGTGGATAAAAAATTCCTGGTAATATGCACAACTTCATATGGTGTACTTCTTACATACAAAGTTTCATTAAATTCTGTTCAGCAGTGTAAGAGGAGTTGCCTTCACAAACTAAAATCAGGATTTTCTGCAAATTTCTAAGTCCAAAGGGCCATAACTCCCACAAAAATTTGCGGATCAAAAATTCCTGGTAATATGCACAACTACATATGGTGTCCTTCTTGCATACCAAGTTTCATTAAATTCTGTCCAGTAGTTTAAGAGGAGTTGCGATCAAAAACTGTAATCATGATTTTCTGCAAATTTCTAAGTTCAAAAGGGGGCATAACTCCAACAAAAATTTGTGGATCAAAAATTCCTGGTAATATGCACAACTACATATGGTGTCCTTCTTGCATACCAAGTTTCGTTAAATTCTGTTCAGTAGTTTAAGAGGAGTTGCGATTACAAACTTTGATCACAGACGGACGGACGGACCAGTCAAAAACATTATTCCCTTCGCAACTTCTTTGCGTGGGGTATAAAAAGATAAACCGTGCATTTCATGCAGTTTTCTGTGCAAACATTTACTATTTTTGATCGGAATGTAATTATATACATTGAATGCAATATTTTTGAGTTTTATTGGTGTGTAAAAGCGTGGACCTTTGCGCACATTTTCAACATGAAGCGCTACCATGCTTCATTAAATATGTGCTTAGGTCCACGCTTTTACACACCAATAAAACTAAAAAATATTGCATTCAATGTATAAATAAATGTAAGTTGATGGAGGATGGAAGTCGCAATCTTTATAACTTACCATATCCTCTTCATTTGAATGATCAGCATCTACAGGATGGTCAGTGCAAACAGCAGGTCTTAAACAAGATAACTGTAAAGATATTCAATTAAGAAATTATGGAAAATGTAAGAATGTCTTAAAGCAAAATTAAGAAGACAATTGTAATGCGTTTTGAAAGTATTGCACTTGTCATTGCTCTGCCAGAACACCTTAGTCCACTCTTGTTATGACTTGAGTTTGCATTGTCAGCCGCTGTTCAGTACATGTTTTCTTCATGTTTTCTGTGTGTTTGTGCTGATATTCTTTGTGTTTGCTGGTTTTGTCTTTGCTCTTATTATACCTTTTTGCTTCTTTAAATGGAGAGATAATTGAAGCATATAAAGGTAATAACAAAATTACCCCACTTGGAGAATCAATCTCAAATGTCCATTATAAGCAAGACAAAACAAGGAATACATACCGGAAAAATTGAAGATTGCAATGGTCATTCCTATATGCAAGTATTGTATTTTTTAGTTGTCAGCCAGTGAAAGACAAGGAGCAGCAACTTTTGGTCACATTGGAGAATGCTGGTTGTCTTCCTTTGTGAATTTTTTCAAATTGTTGTTTGGTATTGAAGGTTGTGTCATACTCTATTCCACATCTCATTTATACCAAGTTTCATTAAATTTGATCCAGTACCTCAGACATGTCAGAGAAGTTGCCCTGGAAAACTTTATGACAGACAGACAGCTGGACATGATAGAAACATTTTTTTTTCTCCACAACAATTTGGGAAGAGACATAATTATTTAAAAATGTTAGAGACATAAGTGTCTCATATATACATTTTCAAGTTTATAAATAATATTTACAAAACTTACCCCATTGTGCTTTTGCAAATAAATCATAAAAAATAGTACACATACCCTTTTATTTGTGATCTGTCCAGTATCATCTTTGGTGTCAATATTGCTAATATCTGAGAATACAAAAGGCATCATATCAAACAAAAATGAAGAAAAGATGAACATTACTATGGTCTTCATGGAAGCATTTTAGTAGAACTAATGAATGATTCCATTCATGAGAAACTTTTCAACAGAGATACAAACAGTAAATCAGGTCCAAACAGATATTGGAAGTATGACAGCTGAGGACATACATGTACAGTTTGACACACTGAACCATTTTGATATTACTTGTAATGTTTAACATTATTAAAACTTTTCATACTATCATCTACTGATTACTATATTTATAGTTCAAAATGTTTTTTTTCTAGTGTTCACTCCATTTGAAAGTACTATTTAATTTTATTCCTTTTTTGCTTACATGTAGTTTTTAAATTCTTTAAGGTATTGTATTTATCTAAGAGGCTGGTAAAGGGTTATTTTCTAAAAACCCTGTCTATGTTTTATTTATATTCTGTGTTTTCATGATTTATATTTCTCATGTTATTGTGTTGGTGCTCAGTTTTTGTTGGTGTGTTTGATGGTGCTTTACATTTTCAGCTATATATGGGAGATGAACATGAAGGGGGTGATACAATACAGCAGGACTCTTTAGAGTGTGAGGAACCTGGCATTTTTCCAAACATGCTGCACCACTATGATTTCCAGTCAGGTTTTTCACATTATAGCCTGTCAACCCCACATCTTTCAATGTCAGGGCTGCACTTCAGCCCCAAGTTTCGTGCTGATCATAAACATCCCTTTGCACATGATTGAGTATTTATCTTTTTTAAATAAATTTTTATTTTCAAATCAATTTAGTTTTCATGCTTGACTACCCCCATATATAGTAAAGTGCAATATAAATCTTATCATTATTTTCATACTTATCTGTACCTTCAGTTGGTGGAGAATGCTCATTGTCTGGTAAAATATCTTTACATATGTTGGTAAAAACTCTATAACATCCATAGCAAATACCTACCAAAAAACATACATTGTATTGCAACATAAATGTGTAAGTGAACTCATTGTTAAAGACAAATATTATTACATTCAAACATTTTCAATTGAATTGGCATTATGTAACGACCGTTTATTTAAAACAAGGTGCTCAATTATTGAAATATTGAGTTAAACATTTAAAAGAAAAATAAAGGTGTCACTGACATGGCCTCTCTTTGGCCAATGCACCCTGCTTGGCAAAAGTTAAATTTGGATGTGCATGCAACTCACGAAAATATATACCCTACGAATCATTATGAAACTTCAGTTTACCATGCTGAATCTAAGGACATATTTTTTTTTGGTTGGAGTTTTTACAATATTTTATTTATTTGCAAAAACTTTCAGGTAAACCATTGAAAGTCATATGCTTTAGCTTACCCCCTGATATATACATGTACATAACATGAATCATGATATTGTTCTAAAATTTTTGTCCAAAACTCAAATAATTATCTATCAGGCCTGTCAAGTCTTATTCATTTGGGGTGAGACTCACACAATTTTGGACCAAATCAAACACCTTTTTTTCTTTATCTTGTTTTATTTGCATGTTTAAAGGGACAGCCATTAGATTTTGAGGGGGCCTGGCAGTTTCAGTTGAGACAGATTATTTATTTTCAAAATTTTTCAGGCCAGAATATTTATTTTTTGCCACTATGCGTCAAGAATATCGATTTTCTACCAACAACATACTTAACTGAGCAACGATCTTGGGACAGATTATTTTCCCGAAAACAGAGGCCAGATTATTTATTTCCATCTTTATCCTGGCCCCTGAAAATCTAATGGTGGTCCCCTTACTAGATCTCACACATTTGGATTATTTTCATCTCAAGAACTTGACAGCCCTGAATAATATTGATGTTAATTAACATACCACTACCCACTGGAACTAATTTTCCGTATTTCTCCAAAATAAATTTGCTATGGTAGGATGCTATTCCCCTGAAGGACTTTCCTTTTCCACTGTGTGCTGGAAAACAACAGCTTACTCTTTGTCGAAATTCTAAGCCAAGCTTTGCACGGTGGACTGGGCACACAGTTAACAGTGAATTGGTGACAAAAATACCAGCTCGTCTGCAAATGAGGTCTGCCTCTGAATAAATGTCATGGTCTAGTTTTGCTAAATTGAAGCCTCTTTCACCAATACCACAACCAACACTTAGCTTTAAACTTTTCAAATGGTCCTTCACATTTCTACTGGCTTGGCATACTGGAATCAATCCAACATGCGGAATACGATCATGTGACGGTTTGCATATTATTTCTGGGCAATAAACCGAGAAACTACAATGAAGTTCATTTGTGACGTCTGCTGAGACTTGTTTTTGCATTTTATGAGTTACATTTGTCAAAGTTTTGGGGTACACCAATGCTAAAAAATTGCTACATTTACGAACAAAACCCTCCTGAGAACGGAATCTTTGGAGTTACATAACTACATGTCAATGTCTGATTGTAAAATTGTACAAAAAACTCTTAGTTCAGGCAAGAATACAATTGTTTTGTACTAAACAGGAAGTGATGAAATGTAAACAAAGTACGTTCGCAGTTAATGATTTTATTTTTTAATTATCATAAAATATCACAAAAAAAGATGTTTTGTCTGTAAATCGAGATCTTTAAGAAATATATATTAAAAAAATATCAATAGGTCTTTTTCCAAAGTCATTAAAGCCATAATAACTGATTTAAAATATGCATGCAAGAGTTATCTCCCTTTGACCAGTAGTTTATTCTTCACACAAGTTTGATGAAATACAAATCAACAAGAAAAGGCTACAAGTAAAAAAAATGTACATTTTACAGGGAAGAAAATCAGTTTTTTCATGGATTTTATAGAATTTCAAAATAAACAATACCCTGGAAGATATTTAGAGACAAAGGTGACCTTTTTATAATGATTTATATAGGAGAAATGTTGGCTGCTGTTCAACTTCAAGGCCCCAAAAAATAAATATTCGAAAACATAACTTATTTTCCTTTTACATTACTTTTTTTTAATCCAAAATCACCCCATTTCTTCGATATGAAGTTATTCTGACTTCCAAGCTATATCACTTTTTATCTTATTTGCATGATTCTTATATGGAATGGTACTTAAGTTATTTTCCTTTCAAAGCTAGAGTTACCTCTCTTTTAAAATCACTTGTTCATGTATTACAAATGAACTACTTTTAACAGTGATTTTATTATAATGTTCTTCATTTTAAATGTTATGGATAAGTCTGAGTCTTATTGTATAATTAAAGATAGCACACACCCCTGTCTAGATAATGGTATGTCCAGTCATGGCAGGACATGACCCTGAACTGAATTTTGGATAATTACCCTCCAAATCACTTGTTTAAGTATCATATTAATTTTTACCTTTAAAAAATCACCTTTTTAAGTAGAATTTTGTTTGGTAACCCCTGCTATCTTCAGGCATCGCGAACATGAAGATTTTGATCGCGAACATGGGTAATTAATTACATAATCAGAAGCCTAAGATATTGAACTTAATGCATAAATTATTGCCACAGCTGGGAAAATTCAGAAAGTGAAGTAATGGGTTATTACTTTTGGTCTTTCTTTTATCAGAAAATCACATATTTTGGGGAAATACTGATAACAGGTGGCAGCCAAATCTATAATTTTGTAGTTTAAAAGAAGCTTATTAAATCTTTTTTCAATATTTATTAATTAATATAAATTTTCTTAAACTGTTCTTTTGAAAATTTATGTTTTTTGAAATATCTTTAGCATTTTGAAATGCTACTTGAATAAGTGATTTAAAAATCACTAATTTAAGTAATGCCCCTGACTGGTGTTGATAATTAAAAAAAAAAACCAAAAAAAAACAAGAACATAATGTCCAAAAGACATTCGACATTGGGACAGAAGGACAAACAGACCCAAACACAATATGCGCCCTACTTTCATAGATGGGGCATAAAACTTTATTTAATACATCCTTTGCCTAAGAAATGTTGACATCACATTATACAGTATATGCATGTACTTTTGCTCCTCCAACAAATTTGTTAAATGTTGATATTCAAATTGCATGAATTTATTCAGACTACAATTCATGTTTATTAGAACATGATTGATGTTTGGGTTTATTTTTATTTTCCAGGATTAAATGCAGAAGGATCCCACTAGAAGACTTAGCTGCAGAGTAATCCCGAAGCAAAATGAACACATGCCGTAGCAGAATCCTAAAATAGAATGTCTCCTGAATTTAACAAACAATTCTTAGTGAATATGGCATTGACCTATAACATGTACATGTATATTACTTTAACATTTTCAGTAAATGAAGAGATAAATGACTTATGTTTTTCACTATGGCATTTTCCAGTTTATATTAATCACAGAAAAAAAGAAATCCTGTAAGTTATTTATGATTTAGAAATGTAACAGGAATATTTACAGGATTGTAAGAAAAATCCTGTAATTTTTCCTGCTACTTAATTCCTGCTAATTTAAATATTTCGGCCTATTTTACTGTAGGAATCCTGCAACTTCCTGGCGTAATTTGAGGCAGGAATTCTGATGCAGGAATCCTGTAACCTAATGTTGGCGGAATTTTGTTGCAGGAATAGTAGCAGGATTTTTTTTCCTGCAACAAAATCCTGTTAATTTTCCTGCTACAAATTCCTGCTAATTTAAATATTTCGGCCTATTTTACGGTAGGAATACTGTAACAATCCTGTAGGAATCCTACAATATTTTTCTTCTTCTTCATTATATAAAGTAATGAAAAATCCATACAGGAAAAAAATATAAAATACGGTAAAATTACGTTAATAGTACGGCAGGAGAATTTCGTACGGGATTATTTAAGATTAAGGGTTTGATTTAAGAATTAAGGGACTTCTTCATCTCATGCAACAGGAATTTATTGATATAAGACTTATTTGACATTCTTTAAAAATCAGATTGGTTACAAATGGAAGTTCCATGCAATCACAACATATATTAAAGCTATTATTTAGTTGAAATTACATAATACTAACAAAAATATTATTTCTCGAACATTGTGTGAAAATTTCATGAATATGGATTGAGGAGTTTAGGGGGGTGCAGACCCTGGTGTAACTTATAGGCTCCCGAAGGGAGCGATAATGGTAGAAATGTCAATATTCTAGTTGTACTATGGACTCAATTTTCCTTCAACGTCTGGTAAATCACGCGTGGTTTCCTGGACTTTCTGCGTCTTTTTAACGCTTTTTTCTTTGAAAATTCCTGACGTTATTAAGCGCACAAAGGACCCACAAGAAAAGCTACTTTGTTTTTATTTTCGAATAAGAATTTGTCTCAATTAATTGCCCAATAAACATTTGAAAACTTATTTTAGCTTGTAAAATATTTCAGGATACGTTCAAACTTCGGGAGCGTCACAGGTTTAACCTGCATCATATTATGGATTTAGGAATGACATCCCTTGTGACATCCTATCACTAAATACCCAACTTTTCAATCAGGGGGTATCAAAATAAAATTCTTTCATTATGGTTTCAGCAGAATAAAAATTGATGATAAACATGTGTTACAATTTTAAATTTTGTAATCAATTTTTCTTTTCAAATAAATTTGGCACATATCTGTAGAATCAATGTTTTAATTAGAACCAGCTTGGTTTATAAATGATAGCCCTAATTTTTTGTTGTTTGAGTTATGTCAGAAGTCAGGCTGTACCCTATCTACCATCAATATTGATAGAATTTTTAATAGTTCTCATATCACAGTATGTTCCTGATCAATATCTGATTTTTTTCTATCAGGATTAGGAATTATTTTAAATAAAGTAATTGAATAAAAGTATATGTCTGCTGTATCAGACACATTAAACTTTCAAGTGAGCAATTTAACTGGTGATCAAAATCATCATACTAAATTGAGCAAATTATATTAACAAGATATAATAAAAATCTAATTAATCATAATGACTCTGTATCAATAAAAGCAAGTTAAAAATACCGTGTAATTGTCAGTTTCATTTCAGCCTTATTCAGATATTATATATGAATTCAGTTTCATTATGATCAGGTTAATGTACATTAATATACAATTATCACCCTAGTTTGTGTGTCACCTGATAATTTTTCTACCCATGAAAGTAAGGTCTACCATCAAGTTCTACTAATGGGCTGCCCATAGGGTTGTCTAAGTTTTCAAGGGACTGACAAACTATGCGATTGCTATTACACTTAGGGGTAGAACATGAGACATATCACTTGGTAAATCTCACCAGCATGAGACCCAAGGTTTACCAGTTGACTCAAGAAATGGCCAATAATGTGGCTCCCGCAGGGTTAAAAACGACCTGCTACCTTAGGGCTTTTTAAGGGCGACTTCCCACCTACACTTTATAAAATCGACCTATGCCAAAAAACGACCTGGGACCTCCGCCAAAATATGCCTTTTAAAAGCAACCTTGTGACCTCAGGCCCCTTTTAAAAGCGACCTTGCGACCTGAGGGGGTCACCCTACGGGAGCCCCAAATATTAAATGATGTTGTTTAAAGCAAATCAAAAATAAATATTTCTTTATGAGTATATAATATTTAAATATTAAGTGTGGTAAGAATTAAGTTTTTTGAAATATATAACTTTTGTATGGTTTTGATTTGTATATATTAATGTGGTGCACATTTTTCTCATGTTGAAAAGACCTACTCAATGTTTCATGCAGATAAATCAGCTTGGCATGGTTTCTGATTATTGTAGTGCATAAGGTGGTTGTTAAGGGTTAGATTTGGTCAGTGTGTAGAGTAAATCAGATTAATTGAAATGAAAACAAGGAATCTGTAACCTACATGTACTGCTCACTAAGTATATCCCCGCTACCCCCAAAATTGACATTGTTGGTAAACAGGAAGTTGATATCAGACAGACCTAATTTTGAACCCCCAATTTAACTCATATACCAAAAATCAAGTCCCTGTGAGGAATAGTGGTGGGGAAAACTGTAACGAAAATTTTCAACAATTGAACAAAAATCTTGAAATTGATTAAGTCGAAGTGGGGGTATAATAAGGTCAGAGTGGCATAGATTTAGTAAATAATATGTAAATATGTCTAGTGTAGTGTTGATTTGGCCTAAGCATGTAATTACATGTAATTAGTGTGGTGTAAATTGTGTCAATGTAGTGTAGATGTGGTAAATGGTGTGAAGATTTGGTCAATGTGTAGATGTGGTGACATTGTATTAATAAACTCAGTGTGGTGTTGAGAAATTAAGTGTGGTGTTGAGAAATTAAGTGTGGTGTTGAGAAATTAAGTATGGTGAAAATTGGTTCAGTGTGCTGAAAATAAAGTCAGTGTTGTGATGTGGTCATGGTGTGTGGTGCATACAAGGTAACTATGTAGATCATAGATCAATGTGGTGCAGATTAGGTCGTCAATGAGTATATTATGTCAGTGTGGCAATTAGGTAAGGTTTAAGTGTAGTGTAGATTTAGGCCGCGTTCACACTGAAGTTGTTTTGAGTAAACATGTGTAGAAGTAGTTTAATGTTCTTAAAACTAGTTTCACACTAAATTTGTTCTCATTGATAAACCTAAATTAAACAAGTAATACTGTGAGCGAGCTCACAAAAGGATACCCCCCGCTTCATATTGGACTCTGTACTGTAATAGAAAAATCTCAAGTCCAGTTATCTCCCCTCGATGATAACCGAAAGCAATACAAATTCCTCATGCACATGTACAGATGATGTACTATCTTCATGTAAAGATTCAACAAAATCCATCCAACGTTTTAAGAGGAGTTGCGCTTACGAGGTTTCCCATTGAATAATGTATTTAAAAAGTCTAAGTTCAATTATCTCCCTTGAATGATGTCTGATTGCAATGAAAATTCTTCATGCACATCTGCATATGATGTTCTTCCTTTCGGTAAAGTTTCATCAAAATCCTTCCAGCCTTTTAGGAGGAGAAGCGCTTACGAGGTTTCCCATTGTATAATGTATTTAAAAAGTCTAAGTCCAATTATCTCCCCTGAATGATGTCTGATTGCAATGAAAATTCTTCATGCACATCTACATATAATGTACTTCCTTCATGTAAAGATTCATCAAAATCCTTTTATCGGTTTAGGAGGAGTTGCGCTTACGAGGTCTCCCATTGAATAATGTATTTAAAAAGTCTAAGTCCAATTATCTCCCCTGAATGATATCCAAGAGCAATGAAAATTCTTCATGCACATCTACATATGATGTACTTCCTTTAGTTTAAGTTTCATAAAAATCCTTCAAGCAGTTTAGGAGGAGAACACTTACGAGTTATGTGGACAGACGGACAGACAGACAGGGTGTTTCCTATATACCCCCCCAAACTTTGTTTGCAGGGGGTATAATGCATTGACATATGAATGTTCACATTATTAAATGCAAGTGTACATGTAATTTAAATGTACAGAAAACATGAACGGATAAATAACCATGATTGTTAATTTAGCGAATAGACATTTAAACATAGAATACGTATGGATTTTGATTTACTGCAGCCTTTTTAAATGATTTTTATTTTTATAGAATAACAATAAACGTGTACACATTTTCTGGCGCTTTAGTCCGTTCATCTATTTGTATTTTAAATTTAATGCTTTAAAAAGCTATTGTTATACATAAATACTGGCGCGGGCCCGCGGCAACGCCATGTTTTCGGTAAAAATCCACTAAAGAGCGCTCAAAAACGTGATATTGGGTCTGCCGCTTTGTCCACAAAACGACTGGAATGTGTGTTCCCGGTGGTTGAATGGACAGTCCGTCATAATGCCGCGTCGTCAGGCTACAAATGTAAAATGCGGAAAACTTGACCGCAAACCATAGTGGCACAACGTGTTAGGAAAAACATCATGTTCTTCACATGTGAAAGAACCCTGATGCATGCCTTGTTAAGAGAAGAACCCATAGGATTCCTATGAAAAAATTCTACCCGTTCCTCATTTTCCAGTTGACAGTCAAAACTCTTATCCCCGATTGGACTTTGCCCCCCTTTTCCTCCACTTCATCATCATTTCATGTTCATTTTATCACCTGTTCATGTTCATATTCCTGATATAGGCCGCTTTGCCCACAAAAATTAGATCCGAATTGGAGACACCTTTTATGAAATTCTATTCCGATTTGCCGTATACATATACATTAAATATTTAGAAGTTGCATGTACCCCTGTTTTTTCACTGACTCACCCGAGAAAATGTTGAAATATACGAAATTATATACTTTCCAATGAAAGTAATGCATATGCATGCCATTCATTCAAAAGAAATATGCGAAATTCATTGTACATTAAACCCACACAAGGACTACATTAAGTATCGAATGCATGTAATGAACACAACATTTAAACTACATGTAAACATCGAAATTTTACAGTGTGAACGCATTGATGTTTAATGTAAGTGCGGACGACATTAAAACTACTATGAGTTTTGCTCAGTGTGAACGCGGCCTAAGTCTTTTTAGTGTAGATTAAGTCAGTGTGGTGTAGATTTAGTCAAGATAGTGTTTATTTAGTCAGTGGTGTAAGAATTTGGCCAGTGTTGTGAAGATGTGGTCTATGTAGCATATATATAAGACAGTGTGGTGAATATTTGGTCACTGTGAAGTAGATTGGACAGTGTATTGTGCAGATTAGATAAATCTAGTGTGTAGGTTAGGCCAACATAGTGTAGGTTTTGCTAATTATGGATCTATAGCAGAGACTAGGTGTAAATGTAATTAATATTAATACATATATAAAGATAAAAGGTAGTCCTTAAATATACAAACAGAATCAATGGATTTTTTTTGTATTTTCCACAATATAAACTTTATCAAAGCAATTTGTATTAGATTAACAGTAATGACATGTTACAGATTTACTATTAAAGAAACCTGGTTCCCTAATTACTACAATGTTATATTTCTTTTTTAATCTCAGGAAATGACTTCATCCTCCACAAAAGGATAACATCAAAGATTTCTATACAATAAGGCCTAAGGTTATGTCTCTTTTGTATCAATCAACAGTAAAAAATAAAAGTTGTATCATCTATGTTGAAAAAGCAGCTATGAATGTTAAGCTGCTACTGACAATTCATCTGCTTATACAGTGTTTTTAATTGCCCATCATATTTAACACTGTGTAAATAAAAGAGGCAAAGTAGGGGTTTTTAACATATCATATGTAAATAAAAGAACCTTAGTATAGCACACATGCTATTATCCTTGAGGAATTAGTATGAAATAAAATATGGTGTACTTCTTGCACACAAAGAATCTTGGAATTCTGCTCAGTATTTTCAGATGAGTTGCCTCTGGAAGATGATTAATCAGGATTTTCAGTAATTTTCTAAGTTCAAAGGTCCATAACTCCCACAATTAAAAAAAAATTCCTGGTAACTAGTACAACTAAATATGGTGCACTTTGTTTCCTTTAATTATGTTCAGTAGATATAGAAGAGTTGTGTCCACAAACTGTGACAGTCGGGACAAACTGACTAATGAACTTATAGACCTGTCAAAAACTTTGTACCAAAGGCAATATCATTGCATGGGATTTAGAAATCATATTATGGAAGTGACACTCACTGCAGAGAAATAGTTTATTAATGTATACCTTATTACATATACAGATAGAAGGTGCACACATTTAAGAAGGTATAACTAAAATCTGCTTGACTAAGATGAAGATTATCTAGGACATTCCTTTAGAGTTTTTACTACTTGGCTAACTAGTCTAAGGCCCTCAACACAATCTATCTAAATGCAAGTTCAGCATGCAAAATTAAAATTTAATGAAAAAATTCCCAATTTACCAAAACTAAACAAAAAATACCATTTTCAATAATTTCACCAACCTACGACATGAAATTTTTAACCAGTGGCAAATGCTACTCATCAGAATCAAATAGTTCTTTAAAATCTATTAATGGAAATTTTTGCTATCCTACTTTATTTTTTAACTACTAAAGATATATTTCGCAATGTGGAAATCAGTTTATGTAGGCATTTGGCCTGATTGCAGGAAAATTTTCTGTCTTACATAACACTGTCGACAAATTGTTGCGTAAATTTCATTTATCATTTTAAGTTTCTCCTGAATATTCTCCTAATGTGCTTATCTAAAGCTTTGACTAGTTGCAAATAGATATCTGACAATTAATGGTTACAAAGATATATATTTTTTTTTGTGTTGTGGAATTTAACAATCTATTGGTTTTTTGTTTAGTTTTGGTAAATTGGGAATTTTTGGAATAGTATCTTAAAGTGACCAAAAAGATTATGTTTTCAGTAAACCTTTATTTAATGTCTATATGTGATGTGTAATAATTTCTTTTCTATATTTAACAGTCCACTCATCTATAAAGTCATCATTATTATTGTAGTATTACTTAAAAGAAAAGTCGTAGGAAGGGGGGTGCATTGGGTTTGATTGCTCCCCATTTTGCAAAAAATATAATGCAAAACTCTCTAGGAATGCACCAAAACCCACCTAAATGGGTCCAATTTTAGAAAATTTTCTCCAACTGGGAAGGGAACCCCCTTCCAGACCCTTTCTGAAACCCCCGCTTCCCAGGAACCTGGTGACAACCCTGAAATGGTACATTAAATTGATTATTTTTACTTACCATACAAAAATTTACACTCCACAGAGAATAAAAAGAATGTTTAGTTTGTTTAGTCAGATAAAATACAAAAACATAAAACCTTTATATAACCCAACCTTTAGCCAAACAATTTCAGGCATTCTCTAAATGGTGTGAATAGATGTTATAAACAAGTGATGATAATACTTAAGGGTGGGAACAATCTGGTCATCTCAACCTTATAGTCATCAGAGAAATAGACCCCACAGAAAAATCAACCACAAATAGCCATGACTTTTAACTGCTTATACTAAAAGGTTGAAGCTTAAATGGTCCCTTTATTGCTTATTTGTGAAGCTGAGTGTTTTGTTGGGTCATCAACTACAGAATAAAAGAAAGATTTCATTTAATCTTTGGCCATTAATAAACAAATAAAAAGTCTCATTCCATTAAGTGTTTCCTGGTGGACCTGCAATCTATGTCCACTTGAAGCTTGAATACTTGGAGCTATCATCTTTCACCTAATACTTTCTTATCTAATATAGACTCAGTAAGAGAACCTCCGATGATACAAACTTCATGAATGACAATAATTTTCAAAATAAAACTACAAGAATGGATGGTCCAAAATTTACATAGTTAAGTACTGTATTTAAATAAAAAAGAAACTTATAATTTTAGACACATTTATCCCCTTTGTTGCATAGGTATTTCAAGTAAATGTGTTTAAAAACATTTAAGTTGTCATCTGAAATCTTTGTTTAGTATAAATCTTAAGAAATTTTTCAGTGAAAGTGATCTTCACCTTCATTGAACAAGAAAAATTTTTAAGCAGTCTGGCTATGATGCTATAAGCTTAGTTTTTTTGGTCCAAAGAGCATGACTTCCACAAAAATCTGGAGTCCTTGACCGGGTTTTAATTCTTACCAATGTCAAAGGTATTAAAGGTACTACACAGAGATTAATACAATATTGTAAGCATAATTAAAGGGGGGTTACAAGAGTGTGGGGTGTAAAAAAATAACTTTCTATGAAAAAAGGGATTGACATGTTCAATTCCTGACAAGGTATATATGTTGTGTACAAGTTGCAACATGTACAAATAAATTGTACAAGTTAAGAAAAAATATGACATGGTGGTCTTTTATCAGGTATATGTAATCTTAAAGAAGATATATGAGATTTTACACATTTTGGTCAAATTCTGCATACCAATTTTAAGAAATAATAACCTAAATATTCAACAAGCATTCTGAGAGTATTGCAAAACAATACTTAGTCCCCTACCGGCCTCATATTTCAGTCACTGGTAACAATTTGTCAAACAAATGAATTCCTAAACTTGATCAGTTTATTATCTACAAGGAACAATAAAAAAAGTTTAGAAAAGAAAAATGCAATAGATTTTCAAAGTTCAAAGGGCCATATCTCCCATAAAAATTTGTGGACCGGCAAGAAACTCAAACTTGATCTGTAACTCATCAAGGTAAACTCACAGTCACATACCAAAATCAGTTCATTATCTATAAGCGTTTAGAAAAAAAGTGAGGAAAACTGAAATTTTAGTGAATTTTCAAAGTTCAAAGGGCCATAACTCCCATAAAAATTTATGGATCAGCACGAAACTCAAACTTGATCTGTAACTCATCAAGGTAAACTCACATACCAAAAATCAGTTCATCATCTATAAGCGTTTAGAAAAAAAAGTGCGAAAAACTGAAATTTAAGTGAATTTTCAAAGTTCAAAGGGCCATAACTCCCATAAGAAATTGTGGACCGGCACGAAACTCAAACTTGATCTGTAACTCATCAAGGTAAACTTACATACCAGAAATCAGTTCATTATCTGTAAGCGTTTAGAAAAAAAGTGCGGAAAACTGAAATTTTAGTGAATTTTCAAAGTTCAAAGGGCCATAACTCCCATAAGAAATTGTAGACCTGCACGAAACTCAAACTTGATCTGTAACTCATCAAGGTCAACTTACATACCAAAAATCAGTTCATTATCTGTAAGCGTTTAGAAAAAAAGTGCGGAAAACTGAAATTTTAGTGAATTTTCAAAGTTCAAAGGGCCATAACTCCCATAAAAAATTGTGGACCGGCACAAAACTTAAATTTGATCTGTAACTCATCAAGGTAAACTCACATACCAAAAATCAGTTCATTATCTATAAGCGTTTAGAAAAAAAGTGCGGAAAACTGAGGCCTGACAGACGGACAGACGGACAGACAGACGGACAGAGCGCAAACCTATAGTCCCCTTCGGCTTTCGCCGGTAGGGGACTTTTCGCCGGTAGGGGACTAATAAAAAGTTTTATTGAAGTGCGTAAAAAGAGCATTTAAAGTGTTGTTGCTGTAATCAAGACATAAAAGTCTGGGAACATATAGCGCCATCATTATGCACTGGAAGTTATTAAAACTTGTTGTATTTTATGGACTTGATTGTGAACTTCATGATACACTTTTCTTTTAATATTCCATTCTCATTTATTATTGCAAAAAATAAGTTGTGTATGATTATGTAGAGGGCATCCAATATTTTTCTTAACTTGTACAAATTATCTGTACATGTTGCAACATGTACAAAGTTGCAACTTGTACACAACATATATGCTACTGCATAACATTTTTAAGGCATAAATTTATGACAATTTATGTATAATTGGTATCACGAATTTAATTGAAAAGCAAATCTTATTTTAGCTCATATTAAGGGGATATATTTTAGTCATTTTCTGTTGTCCTTTTAACTATGGAAAAATTTGTAATTTTGTCAAAAATACCCTCATATCTAAAACCTATTAAAGTATGAAAATACCACTTTAAGATCATGTTTAATTACACAGTAGAAATAAAAATGTCAGATTTGTATGACATAAGGAATTTTTTTTAAGTTAAATTTCTCATCATAATTCTCCCAAGATAATACAAAAACAAAATAATGGAAAACAAGAAAGCTAGTTTAAGTATCTTCCTATGCCATTTATTGATACATGAGTATTCCCATAGAAACAAAAGCTTTTTCAATGCTTATTTGGTTTCCATATTAATCCTTGTAAACATATAAATGGACATAGGCTTCCTATGGCATAATACATGATGACCCAAGTCTAAGCCGTCAATTAATCTTCTCTATTTCCTGAAGAGAAAATGGACATTGGCTTTAGAGCCAGTCTTATATTATCCATACCAGTGCAATCAAGACATTTGTCAATGTCCTTATAATTCATTGTTATAAATGTTTGAAAACATAGGATCTTCTTAATACATTAAGGATAATTGTCCTTACTTAATTTTTCGTCCTTTCTGAATCAAGGGAATTTTAGAATGCCTTTGAATACCAAATAAATAAAACCATTAAAATATTGTATTTCATATTTGAACTGCAAATATCAAAAAAATACACAAATTCAAGATATAAATTGTTGTACATATCATACTTCAAAATTAATAGGTTTTAATTCAAAATATTATCACAATTACCATAAATACAACTCAAAGTTAAGCTGGCTTTACAATTATCTTGGCTTATTCAAGAAGGATACTTATGTGATGACTAAAATCTTGATAGATAATTTAAAGGTCAAATAAATGTCCAATTTGGTTCCAATTATTCTCTTGGATAAGTGGTACAACACATATGTATTGTAATGTATCAAATTTGATGTAAACTTGAACTAGTTTTCAAGGATTTTTTGCAATGCAGTGATTCTACAAATGAAAGAACCTTAGTGAACACACCCGCACACCCAACAGGATCTGCAATTGGACTTTACCAATATTATCCTTCAGATCAGCCTGCAAGATTTCATGGATAAAAATAATAGTGATATTTTGTAAAACTACATATGGTGTACTTCTTGCATACTAAGTTTTGTTAAATTATGTTTATCAGTTTCAGAGGAGTTGTGTCAAAGATATTCTAAGTCATGATTTTCAGCAAAGTTCTTTGTTCAAAGGGCCCTAACTCCTACACAAATTCCTTGTAGCATGCACAACTAAACATGATGTACCTCTTTTATATCAAGTTTTGTTAAGTTCCGTTCTGTAGTTTCAGAGCAGTTCATCCACAAGTTGATACATCAAGACTAATATAGCCATTCAGAACTTCAATAAAACATTTAGTATGAACATTTGTGGCATATAGATGGTCATGCTTAATATATTACTTTCTTACAACATATAATCATACAATATTTGTTTATTTGTGTCAAAGATCATATTTCTTATTAAATGCAATAACTGATTTACAATTGAATAGAACATGTTGTGTTTTAAAATAAGACAAAAATGGAAGGACTGTTTGTTAAATAATACCATACTGAAATATACAATAAATATAAGTTAGCTTAAGAGGTAAATAAATATAATTCACTAAAAGATAAATAAATTTACCAAAGATAAACACCTTTATAATAAAATTATTGGATAATTGATTGTTTGTTATCATAACATAATCATAGAATAAACAAGAACAACCTGTGATAAAAATCTTAAAAATCTAAAATTAGCAAATAAAATTTAAAACAATAAGGAGAAATATAGTCTAGTATAAACTCATTTAAACAGGAGGAAAACAAAAATTTTAAATTTCATATGCATAGCATAATCGTGAATCGAATACAATTCATGCTTTCAGAGAACAGACTCAGCTCAATATTATTTATATATGAGTCGACAGCTCAAAATAAATTCTAAAGTCTCTGATATTTTATAATTGGTCTCATAATTTCCCTTTTAAAACTAAGTTGTATTTTTTTTGGTTAGATTTGCTCATTAATGTACGATGTCCTTCTTTTCTGTAAAGTTTCATCAAAATCTATCAAGTGTTTTAGAGGTAGTTGTGCTTGAAAGATTAAAAGATACTTCCAAACATTTATTTTAGGGGTAAGTAAATCCCAAACTCATCATGTACATGTATTTAATTATATTATTACATCTACTTACTATTTTGTAGCTGATTAAATCCCTCAAAAATCCCTACTGATAACACAAGAATGCTTTACATCTGAAATTTCAAACAGATAATTACCAAATAATTTCCTGTCATTTTTTCATCCATATATTGACAAATACGTAACATTATATGGCATATGGAAAACAGAAACTCAAATTGAGTTAATGTTATCTGGTAACACATTGGCTCATATTCAGGCATGTGACATTTGTTCTTAAATTATTATTGACACAATGGTTTACCAATTGTTCATTTTGTAACTAACATTTTTGTATTGAGTTTCAAATACAAAATCAAAACATTTAAAATTTCAAATATTTCACAATGCCTGACCATTAAATCGATACCATTTAGGACTGACCATAGACATGTGTTTGTATAAAACCTCACGTTTTTATGTCGCATATCTTTCTTTCTTATATTACATATTTCTAATTAATAATTTAATTAAGCTTCATGATAAATAGTCATTAAACAATATAGGTCGGCTCCTAATTCATTCTAATTGTCGACCTTTTATTTGTCAAACATAAATATTATAGTAATATGAGAACTGCAAATAGTGCAAAACAAATAGATGCCAAACTAGCAATCAGGTCCCGGTTTTTCATAAGGAAGTATTCAAATATAATCTTGATTTAAAATGCTTATTACATGCTTTCTCTTCAAAACTGAAGTTCAAGTCCTTTCCAAAAATAAATATTCTGTTAATTCCTCAAACAGTTAAATCTAATTAAGAATGCATGAAAGTTAAAGGAGGATTGAAGATTTTCTTGCATCAGGTGTTGGAAAATTATTTTACAAAAGGTTTTGTATCTAATGCATAATATTCTGGACAGCGTGAAGTGACCACTGGTCATATTGAAGGTAACTGGCCGTCTTCATCATGAAATTTTACAATACTACTGATATATTCCATATCTCATTATCATGTAAAAAAAATTCTGTATAAGGTAGAACCAACTTTACTTAGTACAACAAAATAATGATCAAGTTTAATATGAGCCATTTAAAAAAGTTTAATCATTGCCTATGGGTACTTAAAGCGTTTTAAGAAATCAATCAATACTTCTATAGAATTGAACTTGACCACAGTCCAGCACAAATCAATGTTGGCCAGAATTGGTAACAGTCTAGACGCTACAATAACCTGGTAACAGTCAAGACGCTACAATAACCTGGTAACAGTCTAGACGCTACAATAACCTGGTAACAGTCTAGACGCTACAATAACCTGGTAACAGTCTAGACGCTACAATAACCTGGTAACAGTCTAGACGCTACAATAACCTGGTAACAGTCGAGACGCTACAATAACCTGGTAACAGTCTAGACGCTACAATAACCTGGTAACAGTCAAGACGCTACAATAACCTGGTAACAGTCTAGACGCTACAATAACCTGGTAACAGTCTAGACGCTACAATAACCTGGTAACAGTCTAGACGCTACAATAACCTGGTAACAGTCTAGACGCTACAATAACTTGGTAACAGTCTAGACGCTACAATAACCTGGTAACAGTCTAGACGCTACAATAACCTGGTAACAGTCTAGACGCTACAATACACTGGTAACAGTCTAGACGCTACAATAACCTGGAAACAGTCAAGACGCTACAATAACCTGGTAACAGTCGAGACGCTACAATAACCTACTGCAGTATTCTGACTAGTTTTTTTTATTTGTCTCCTCTTTCTTTAATGTGAGTTAGGCATAAAATTGGGAACAAGCTGGTGTTGATTCCTTAATATAAGTTTCCACCACTTCACAACATCAAAATGCTGCTGACCAAATAATGAAAAGAAGTCAGTCTGCTTTAACATCCTAAAGCCTAACCCTTAAGCATTTCTTGACAACAAATTCATGTTAATGAGATGTGAAATAAGTGTATGTGACACAACCTACATTAACAAGCAGAATTAAAGTTCAGTAGGCCATGGAAGTAATATAGAACTATCCTACTCTCATGATTAGACCTAATAAATAGTATTTCTGTTTTGAGCCAACCTGACTGCAAAGTTATGTTCAAACAGTGTTTAGTCTCCATTTGGTTCCTTGTTTAGTAAGAAAGGTCACTATGCAAGTCTTAATGCTGTCTTGCACATTGTTTGTGACCTCTTTGCATTTAGTTATCTATCTGGTTTGGGGGTTTTTTTATGACAGACTGGTTTTAAATTTAAGTCAGGAAGTGTTTTGGATTTGTTTTTTATTTCTTTTGTTAATCTAAGTTTTTTGTTTCTGTCTAAATGATTTAGCTAAGTGGTTAAAATTATTTTTAAGTTTATATGATTGAAGTATTCAAACCAATTTTCAAGATGTTGGTTTTTCTTTGTTTTAACACTAATTAACTGATTTACCCTGAAATCAAGTCTTTTTGTGTTTGTTTTTTATTTCTGAAATAAATTTCTCATTATCTCAATGAAGATTTCTTGCCTTTCCCTGACTAACTTTGTAGACAGGTGACAAGCTGTCATTGTCACATTCTAACTAGGATTTTCATTAGAACTGACACAGCAGGCCCTAGCCACACTCTTGTGATTCAAAACAAAATGAAACAGATGAAGACGGTTTACTTAATAAAAATTAATTTGATGTATTATAATATCCAGCAGTATTTTTTATTCACAGGAGATACTAACCTATAGTTTCCAATATTTTTTCTTTTCAATATTTCCAAAATGATGTCTAAATAATCAGTCATAAAAAAAATCAACAACATTAGATTAAATCATGATTTCATATCACAAACCTCCATAAGATATAAATATGTATATTCACGCTTGCGTGCTAAAAATAGACTAGGGAAAAGCCACGTTCAAAGCTGAGTCAGAAGTCTCGCGAGAACGAGATCTTCATTATTCATAATGGCTTCGTGCTAAAACAAAGGATTTTTGTACAACTCAATTTTATCTCGAATTTTTGGATTGTTCTCACGTTCTTTTGGACTTTTATTAAACGTGATTCGTCCTCAGTTGTCTGCATAGAATGTCAGAACAAGAGGACAAGAGCGTAAAGGCCGCCGATCAAACGATCGAGCGTGTTAACGCAAACACCCCCGTAACACGTGAGGGTGATCATGATAAACCCTCGACCAAGAAGTCGAAGGGTAAGCGCCCGGCACCGAAGGTTGACCGTGGGAAGAATAACAAACGTAAGAAGTTCGACGATTTCGATGAAGATATGTCATTGTCAGACCAGGAAAGTGAGTCTGACCCTGATTTTAGTGAGGAGGAGGAGGGCACCTTTAGTTCTTCCTCAGATGAGGACTCCGAGTCCGAGGACAATGATAATGGGGCTTCAAGTCCCAAAGTTGCTCACGATAATCCTGAAAATAAATCCAATTCTTCCTACGTTCGTTTCAATATTGACAATGATGGAGCTTCTAAGTTTGAGCTCCCCCTAGACTTAATAGAGTATATGAACAATAAATTTGTCAAATTTATCCCAGATAAGTTGCTGCAAGAGAAAATCTTAGACGTTTTCCCAATTCCATCCAACTTTAATGCAAAAGCACCAGTTGTAGATGACTATGTATCTGAAATTTTTAATTCAAGTGGGAAATCGTATGGAAATTCTTATGACAATAACTTGGCAAATATCCAATCTAGAATTGGGTCAATTCTGGGTCCACTCAGTAACCTTTGGTCTCAGCTAGACGATGTTGAAAAATCTGGTAGTGAAGAAGGTTTAGACTTATTTCATATGTTGGACCTTGTTGAAAAGACCATTACTATGGTGGGACAAGCATTCATTTCTACCACATATCATAGAAGGATGAATATTCTATATAATCTTACTAAAGATGTAAGGAAAGCAAAACGCCTGGTTAAGACAAACGAACAGAATCTTCAGTTAGGGTTCCCAGATAACAAGCTATTTGGGAAGAAATTTTACAAGGCGTTACACAAAGCAGCAACTATTAGAAAATCTTCAAGAGAGATCTCAAGAGAGCTTGGTTCGTCTCACAGGGACAAGAAAAGAGTTAAGCGGGATAAGTCCCATAGTGGTAACCAGAAGCCCTTTCAGGAAGAGGCCCCATCTGGTAGTGGAACAGGACGAGGTGGTGGCCGAAAGTTATTCTTCAGAGGTCGAGGACGTGGAGGCAGACCTGGTACTGGCTCAGCCAGAGGTAGGTTTATTACCTTGTTTAGACCAAGCAAACGATCTGAAAAGTCTTCCTGTCTTAGACAAAACACTAGTTCATCAAGCTGTCATTCAACTGAATTTAGAGGAATTAGATCTTCTGTACCCCGTAGGGGGGAGGGTTCGGTTCTTTCTTCGAAATTGGGAAAAACTGACAAGCGACAAAGTGATTTTGCAGATTTTTCAGGGACTAGAAATTCCTTTTTTAGAAACCCCCTTCCAGGAAGACTTTTCGGATCAAATTCCACACACAAGCAATATAGCTCTCATACAGGAAGAGGTTCAGAGTATGTTAGAGAAGAATGTAATCATAGAAGTATCAAATTGTACCGATCAGTTTCTGAGCCCTGTATTTTTAGTTCCCAAGAGGGACGGGGGGAATCGCCCAGTAATCAATCTGAAAAAACTGAACAGTTTCATAGAGTATCGCCATTTCAAAATGGAAGGGATACAATCTTTGAAGTCTTTGATAAAGGAGAAGGACTTCATGTTGAAAATAGATTTGAAAGATGCATATTTCTCAATAAGCATAGCGAAAAAACACAGAAAGTTTTTGAGGTTCCCATGGGGAAACAAACTGTACGAGTTCCAAGCTATGGGGTTTGGCCTCGGTCCAGGTCCCTTAGTGTTTACGAAGGTAATGAAACCAATAGTGTCATTTCTAAGGAGGCTTGGGGTCCGTCTGATAATTTATCTAGACGATATCTTGGTTCTGAATCAGTCGAAAGCCCTTCTACTGAGAGATTTGAACTCGCTCAGGTGGTTGCTGGAGCACTTAGGGTTTCTAATCAATTGGAAGAAATCCATGATTCTTCCCTCTCAGCAGATAGAATTTCTGGGCTTTGTGATCAATTCGATAAATATGACAATATCGCTCCCTTTAGACAAGATTCAGAAAATCGCGAACAAATGTCAGTCATTGGTCCAGAAAAAATCAGCATCAGTCAGGAAGCTTGCAGAGATTTTGGGTTACATGACGTCGTCATTACAGGCCATAGCCCCTGCACCTCTCCATTATCGCTATTTACAAATGTCCCAGATCAGGACATTGTTAATCAGCCAGTCTTACCAAACCAAAGTCAACCTGAATCCTCAATGTTTAGAGGAACTTCGTTGGTGGATTTTTCACATGAAGGACTGGAATGGCAAAGCCATAATAAATCCAGGGCCAGATGTGATAATTCACACGGATTCTTCCAAAACAGGCTGGGGGGCTACGTGGGGTTCGAAGAAGATTCAAGGTTTATGGACAACCAAGGAACAAGTGCAGCACATAAATATATTGGAATTGAAAGCGGGCCTTTTTGCTATCAGAAGCTTTCTTCAGAATATGAAGAAGGTTCATGTTCACTTAAAGATGGACAACAGGACTGCAGTGACCTACATTCAAAAAAAGGGGGGCACCAAATCAGTACAGTTAGTAGATCTAGCACAACAAATTTGGGATTTTTGTTTCCAGAGGGAGATAACTCTTACAGCGGAGTATCTTCCGGGGAGTCTCAATGTCGAGGCGGATTGGCAATCGAGGAATTATCAAGACAGCAGCGACTGGCAATTGAAAAAGATTGTTTTCAAAGCCCTGGACAAGATTTGGGGTCCCTTTCAAGTGGATCTATTTGCCAGCAGACACAATGCCCAAATGAAAAATTATGTCAGCTGGCGTCCAGATCCTTATGCGATGGGGATAGACGCATTCCAAATGGTTTGGGATCAGAAGGGTTTGTATCTGTTTCCCCCTTTTGCCATGATTCCCAGGTGTTTATTGAAAGTGACACAAGAGAAAGTCACGGTGACCTTGATAGCGCCAACGTGGCAGTCTCAGCCATGGTATCCAATGCTTCTCAGTCTATTAGTAGCAAATCCAATATTATTACCCCCATATCAGGATCTGTTAATGTCCCCATTTCAAGAAACTCACCCCTTGTCGAATCAGACCAACTTTCGTCTAGCGGCTTGGAAAATCTCAGGCAGCGTGACGTCAGTAATGGAGTTTCGGAGGAAGCTGCCAATTTTTTGGCAGAACATTCCTGGAGAAAAGGAACGTCTTCTGCTTACAACAGCAGTTGGCGACAATGGTGTTGCTGGTGTAATGGAAAACAGATTAATCCATTTCAATCCTCTGTGGCAGATATAGTTAACTATTTGTCACTATGTTTTAATAAAGGAGAAAGTTATCGTACCTTAAATGGAAGAAGGTCGGCTATTTCAGCTTTTCATGAAGAGGTAGATGGTGTGAAAGTTGGTCAGCATCCCTTAGTAAAGAGGTTCTTAGCAGCTTCCTTTAATGCAAGACCACCCATGCCCCGATATGTTGTAACCTGGGATGTAGATTTAGTTCTCAATCATTTAGAGTCTTTAGGTTCAAACAGTTCCTTGTCTGATAAGATGTTAACTTTGAAGGTGGCATCTTTGTTAGCTATAACTTCAGCAGGTAGATCATCAGAACTTTGTTCTCTGGATATAAAATACATGATTGATGATGGTGATCGGTACTCATTTAGGTTAGGGAAACTAACTAAGTCTAGAAGGCTAGGTCAATCACCCATTCAGGTTGATTTTCAAGCTTTTGAAAAGAGACCACTTTTATGTGTAGTTGGGGTTATTAGCACTTATTTGCATCGCACTAAAGAATGGAGAAAAAGGGAGGATTGCGATAGAAGTCAGCTTCTTTTGAGTTATGTAGAACCTCATAAACCAGTTGTCCCTTGTACTGTGGCTGGTTGGTTGATGTCCATTTTGAAATTGGCTGGAATCAACACTGACAATTTTAAGGCTCATTCTATGAGAGGGGCCAGTACCTCAAAGGCAAGAGCAAAGGGTTTGTCTTGTAAAGAGATAATGGATATGGCAAGGTGGAAAAAAGCATCCACTTTTAAGCGGCATTATCTACGTGAAATAGTACATGGTAAAGGGAGGCTTTTCCAACAAGCAGTTCTGTCGTGATTAGCTTTAAACATACATATTTATATCTTATGGAGGTTTGTGATATGAAATTGGAAATTTCATCAGTGCATGCAATGCATGCAATGAAATTAAAATTTCATGAGCAAACCGAAATAAGATATAAATCCCCCCCTTATCATGACTTTTAGTCCCACCCAATTGTAACCTTTATTACAATAATGTATAAAAAAAAAAAAAAAAAAAAAAAAAAAAAAAAAAAAAAAATGCAAATAAAAAGTAATAGACAATAATATTTTGTATATTTACTGCATTGTAAAAAGAAATCAATGTAAATAAAAAGTAATAGGCAATAATATTTTGTATATTTTGCATTGTAAATATGTAAATATTTTAATTTATTTAAATTTTTATCTTGCAGGGAAACATTAGAATCTGTTTATGTGGATTTCTTGGCCAGAGGGAGGAAGGGCGGTACAGGAACAGTGTGGCTGTTGTTATGACTTGGAACTGTTACTATGTAGCTTTGTTTCGGTGCTACATGATATAAATAGATTTAGATTAGGTGTTTCAGTAGTTAGTTTACGTAGCTGGACTATAGTTAATTAATTTTCTTCTAGTCATATTTTTTTGCATTAGTCTGATAGTATAGTTTTGTCAATGTGTTATGGACATTTAATTGGATGTTAATTCGGATCAAAAGACCTTTTACACTAATGTTTTGTGTTTTTTCCATGGTGCCAAGTAACTTGTGTATTTGTTTAATTTTTGTTTGTATGTCTTTTTAGTTTTGTAGTAAATTTGTTTACCTAAATTTTGTTTTACTCTCATCCCTTATGAATAATGAAGATCTCGTTCTCGCGAGACTTCTGACTCAGCTTTGAACGTGGCTTTTCCCTAGTCTATTTTTAGCACGCAAGCGTGAATATACATATTTATATCTTATTTCGGTTTGCTCATGAAATTTTAATTTCATTGCATGCATTGCATGCACTGATGAAATTTCCAATTTCCATGACTGTTTTAATGTTATTAAAGTGAAAAATCACAAGGAGACCAATTCACCACCAATTTTTTTTTAAATTAACTCCTGTACACGTGATTTTTTTCTCATTAAATAAACTAAATTTCAGTTTGACCAGTTTTAAGTGATTATTATTTTCAGGTCAATTTATTCTCCTTAAAAAACATAACCTTGTTTATCTTTTCAATCTATTCCTTGTAACAGTATACCAGACAATAAATATGCTTGTATAAATATCAAAAGTTAACTAAGATTCAAAAATATAGCCCCAGTAATCTTCTTGTAATATCCTTCATGTCCCTATAATTGACCCTCAATTTGGCAATTTCTGAAAGTGCCCCTTCCCTCAGAATTCCATCAGTTTCTATCATTTCCGTCAATTTTCTGATAGAATTTGATGGAAATTGATGGATTTCCGTCAAGAATTAGACTTTTTGATAGAATACTGATGGAAGTTGATAGAAAAGTTAAAACCAATGGAAAAAAATCCATCAACACATGCTTGATGGAAAAAATTCAACTATTTCCATAAAAAAAATAACCCGCTGACGGAAATGTTGATAGAAAACTGATGGAAAATTGTCTTCCAATGGAAAGCTGACGGAAAATTGATGGAAAATACATCTTTTGATGGAAAGTTGCCGGAAAATTGATAGAAAATTGACGGAAATTATCTTTCAATAGAAAATTGGCGGAAAATTGATAGAAATAAAGATCATGACGGAAATTGATAGAAAAACTTGATGGAAAAAATTAGTAATGTTATAGTGTGCCGGAAAAACTTGCACCTGCTGAACTATTGACGGAATCTTGATGGAAAGTTTGACCTAAGTGCACTTGATGATGTCATCTATTACATCATCAGTTTTTTAGTCATGATTTTGCTAGCAGAAGATAACATGGTGTCTGTTGTGTTCAATGAGATAAATTTTACAAGATGAAGATACTGTAAGTACACAAATTTTATTCATCTATAGTGCATGCATGTATTTCAGTTGTTGAATTACTTACACAATTTTAACTTCAGAAGTTAAAATTTTGCAATTTTGATGAATTATTTCCTGTTAAGATTCAGAAATACATCAAATTGTCTAGCACAGCAAACACATAAAAAGGGAGTAGGTTTATTCAATTGCAGTTTTAGATTTTTATCGTTATATAGAAAATCATTTATTAAAAGTGTATGTAGTTATTCCATGTCCCCCCCTTTTCCCCATTTCTTAATACATGGCAGGTAATAATATTTTCTTTCCAAAGTATAGACACACTCATGCAATACCTAGAAGGGTAGATTAAGTTGTAAATGACAATGCCCATAACAATACACTTAAGTCAACATAAGCTCTGTAAATGCAAAACTTCTTTGTGTAGATTGAGGTATGATATTTTGCAGAATTTACATGTATTCTACTTTCTTTAATAGCAAATTGTCTGCAGCTGTTTCCAAACATAAAAAAATGAAAACAATGTTCATTTACACTTCTTTTTCACAGAAAAATTACAATACATGATTAATTTAATTAAATTTTAAAGGCTATTGGCCTACTTTTTCAGGCATGATTGGTCGGATGGAAATATTTCTATCAGTTTCCATTCTTTTCTATCAGGGAAAAACACTAACTTTCCAGTGAGATTCCATCAACTTTCCATCAAGATTCCGTCAATTTTCCATCAAGATTCCGTCAATTTTCCATCAAGATTCCGTCAAGATTCCATCAAGATTCCATCAAGTTTCCATCAAGATTCCGTCAACTTTCTATCAATTTCCATCAATTTTCCATCAAGTTTCCATCAATATTTTCCACTACTTTTTTCCATCAGTTTCTGTCAAACAAAATTTTTGATGGAAAAACAGTGCCAATACTCCATCAAGTTCCATCAACCTGATGGAAATTGATAGCTTAGTGATGGAAAATTGACGGAATTCTGATGGAAATCTGAGGGAAGGGGCCATTACTTCTACAAAATTTCTCTTATCAATAAGTTAACTATATATTATTGACAAGATTTGGCTGAGCTTATTAGTTATAAATATAAACCTGACTTAGTGAATAAAATAGAGAAATACATGGTGGAAAATTAAAAACACAAATCCAGAACTCAGACAAACCACAGTGAAAATGCCTGAGATATAAAAGAAATCTAAGACTTTTTGGATGGACAAAAGAGATACAGTTAATGATAGCCTTCGAGAACATTCCTACCACGTACGAAATCTCCATTAATCTAACCTGTTTTTATCAAACCCTCCATATTTAGTACTTACAAGATTTTCTGAATGTATTATCACATGTTTTATGAAAATGAGATTTTGAGCCTTATGTCAGATAAAAATGTTAATGTAGAATTGATGACATAATGGTCCCCAGATAACCCGTTCTGTCAGAACTAAACATAGGTAATTATGGTATTCTCTGTCTGACTGTACTGTAATGGGATATGCAAATCACATTTTGTTCCACTAAAAATCAAAAGGCCACAACACCTTTGATTTGAAGTCTGACTTTTTATGCTGAAAGTCAATACCCATATTAAAACAAGCTGAATGTTTTTTGGGTGAAAGATATTTGTCAACAAATTGTAGTATTTTAATGTTTTTTGTCATAAATACAAATAAAGAAGATAAAAGGCATTTAAAAGGTTGAAGAGAATTCCTTCTTAGGAAAAGATTAACATAATTAAAAGCAAAAATGACCAAAAATATTCAAATACATTTCGTATTAACACCCAAGAGGTTGCCATATGAAATCGATATTGCATGCACATAGGTGCATTTACCCGCATTTGTTATTATTAATTACCAAGGGCACTTCTGAATGTACATGATATATTTTCTAACATAGCAATGAAATCTTGTGAATTAATTTTATACAGCAAACATGTTTAAATCAAAACTTGAGAAACACTGCAGGGGTGACAAAAAAATAGAAATCGATAAAACATTCAGACTCCTTTGACAAAATATATATAGAAACTTAATTACTCAGAATTTGAAATTATTACTTGGTCTGTCTTATAGAGGAATAGAACATGCCTACCTTAAATTGAGTTAATCTTAGAACTTAATGCAATGTCACTGAACTCAAAACTAATATAAGGTTGGACCTATTCAATTGAAAATCATAATCCATTTCTTTATACATCCCTGTCATAAATTCTAAGGTCAATCAGATTTCTAATCTATTAATTCATAAAGAAATGAAAACAGCAGCTCAAACCTTCTCCATTGAATAAAAATCCAATTTGAGAAATTTTGACAAATGTCTTTGTAGTTTTTCATTATTTGTTTTTCTAATTGGGATTTTGAAGCTGTTAAGATGAAAACTTTTGTTCAGTTAAAATACGGTAAGATAAAAATTTAAAACCATTCCGTACAATACCAAACCATGAAAAGTAAATAGAGGCTTTAGATTATTTAAAATACATTTACAGTACGGTGTTGAACCCAAAACACTAGCATTCTATTTATCAACTATTTACCCTTTCTTATAGGCCTTCCCATACATTTTTTTATCTACATGGTTTCAAAACTTTATCAGTATCTTCTTTGTAAACATAGAGATGATTTGAACTTTTTTACTAACATAGTTTATCTCTGTACAGTTTATATACAAGCTGGGTATTAATGTATGCCATATAAAATGTCAAATTTCCTGATGTACTTGCAATAAATTATATAATCAAACCTTTTTTTCTATTTTTAATATCAAATTAATCATTTAATTTCAAAAATGCATAAACTATTACAACATAATCTATCAATATAATAAGGCCCAACAGCAACTGAAGAATCTTTCCTCATCATGTACAAAGATTTTACCTTTAATAAAATCCCAATTTTATCAAATATCAATTTGGGCTTTTAGATATTAATGAATAAGCTATCATTTTTGATTTAACAATTTACCAGGCAAATTTATTACAAATTAACTCTAGGGTTGGGTGTACTTTTAACTAGAGGCCCCAAGGAGCCAGTCTGATTCCATCACAAAGATAAAATCATTAGTAAGATTTAACATAAATTCCCAAACTGATCAGTATCATGACCTAAACAAACAAATGTTACAGCATGTAACAATGATAATCAAAACATTTTATCTAATATGACTGATTTTTACCATCAATTAACTTCCCTTTTTCGTAAAGCAGCATTTCATCAGCTCCAGCTATGGAGTTTACCTATATTGCAACGTTATGTTTCATTATTTTAGAGCTTTTGAGGTATATCAGGATTTCTGTTATAAAGTCACAAACTGCATGCTTACACAGCCACAGGGTTACTTTATACATTCCCGAGTTGTTATTACCATTCGAGAAGTTTTATTGAAGAGACATCATGTTCTAGAAGGGTTTCTATTTTCAGATGAGCCAGATGTAGGTTTGTGATCGAGTGTTCACTCATTTACATGATTTGACCTACACTAAACTGATTGTTGGTAACCTTACAAGTATAATAACTGCCTAACCTTCGAGATCAACTGAGTTCACTCTGGTTTTGACACGAGTTTGCTTTCCTAATTGCATTTTAGTTAGATGTGTATTTTTTGTTAGGTAAATGAGCCTCTCTTGTTCCTGCCTTTATTTCATGCTAATGATTTTATATTTGCCTTTTAGACTTACAAAATTTGAATGCTGGTAATCTTTTATTTTTACTGTCTTGACAATTGTTAAAAATATATTTTTGGCTAATTCTTTTCAGTATATTTCCTTTTTACGTATTCCTTGCTCTATCTAAAAATGGCATTTCTTTAGATTTGAGTGAACCAGAAGCTTTACTCATTAGGAGCTGTTTACTATCCCTCACAGATTAAATATTTACCGTTATGATTTGTAAATTTGTATTGGTGACTCTCACCATGCTGCTTGTTGGTTATGTAAATCCAACAACTATTCAAAAATTTCTCTTCAATTCTTTGATTAAATCCTTGAAAACACACATGAAAAAGAAACAGTTTCAAACACTATAGCAACTTGCAATGCATTTCAAAGTATTTTCTCCACTTAATGATCTTACTAAAGTATCGTTTTCATATTCAACCATATGGCATGAAATTCAATGATATTTGCTTGGTAGAAAAAGATATTTCTTCAAACAAATTTCATTCAATTGTAATATATTGAAGTGGGTTGTACAGTTAACCTGAGTTAAAGAAAAGCTTTGAAGATTTAAGGTTCAAATCCAATCTGCTACAATGGGGATAAAAATAGTTTGTACTTCTTCACATTGTATCAAAGACATCTTTAAAACACGAAAAAACATAACTTTCAGTCTGTTTTACAGACCTAATTAACAATATGACCAGAAATAGGATCGAAGGAATCACACTGTTTAACACTTCTTTCAAGTCAAATGTATTAGTTTAAACATATTTATTTATCCTGGATTTGGAAACAAGATTTTGCTAATGTGATTCTTTTTCCAGCTAGCAGTTTGCGAGTTTGGCCTTTGTAGCGACCCCATTGAGCTTACTCTTATCGAACTCTAGAAAGGGGTCTTTAACCTGCATGGGTATTGCTCTCCACATTTACGGGACAACCTTTTTTCGTCCCTTCTGAAGGACTAGCATTGATCCTTGAAACCATCCTTGCAAATGGTGTCAAGAGAGAGTCAACAAATTGGTTCATGAAATTTTCACCCCTGACGAGGATTGTACCACAAACCTCGGTGTTAGTAGCCCTACAGGTTATCCAATATACAACTGGCTCTCTAGTGCCCATGGAGGGGGCACTATCACAAATGTAGGCCTATGTCTATACAAGTATGTCTCTGTTGGTCCAAGACATACAATTCATTTATCTAAATCAACTTTACAATAACTATTTAAACATGGTAAGATTTCTATTTCATTAGAAGGTCTATTTAAAGTTATTTATATTGACATATCATAATACTTTCCCAGGGTACAAAGCATCATTTTTCCAATTATTAAAGGCTTGAGTCTTCTTGTGAAAGGAGATTTCCTTTGATTTCTAACACAATACAAATATATATCATTAAATCAAATACAATGCAATTTATGAATCTAATTGAACAAAAAAAAATCCCTAAAAACTACTGAGATAAAAAACAATGTTCAGAGGGCCAGCTTCAACTTTTACTACATTTGAAACTCAAGATTTTCTTTAACTTCCTCATAACAAATGTCTTTGGACAAAATAAAAAGCAACCATGGTGATCCTGAGGGGCCACATTTTTTTTTTCAGTATCATGGTGTACATTCAAACTGCAATTTTTCAGATCAATGATGTTTCAATGCTACTATTCAGATAAAGAATGCTTCTTTTAAAATCAAATTGAAGAAGAAAAGAACAAAATTTGGTAGAAAAAAATCCTTTTCAATTTATAAAGGGTATGATAAACCTTTTGTTTATACAGACATTATCAAAAGTTTAGGTTTCCGTAACATTTCTCTGTGGAACAATTGCTATATATTTATTTCAACAGAGCTGTGAACATATCACAATAGTTGTCCATGTTCATCTCATCAATCAAATCAATTCTTCTTTTGTTTTATATTTTGTACAAATCTTTACTATTTTTTCTTACAAATTGTGAATAAACTATCTTTCTTCAGTCTATGAAATAAGCTAGATGGATGCTAGATTTCTTATCTCTGATCACTTTAAATTAGTTATAAATCTATCAACACCCAGTTGAGTTCCTTGACCACAAACCCTATGGTGCACATATCATGTTACAGAATTTTCTTCACAAAAATGAAAATATTTTACATGATTTCAAACATCACTTTGAAGTTGACAGTGTACAAGTAATTAAAACCAATCTAATGTTTAACTTTCACTGTCTTTATGGCTATCATGCTGAGAGGTTACTGATTTAGCTGATAAAGATTGAGATAAGAGGGCTGATGAAAATCATCAGCTTTTCTTAGCTTGTTTCATAGACTGTCTTGGTGTTTTATTACATGTGTACAGGGAAATTCATGATAAATACTATAGCAAATTAATTGATCTGATCATCTAATCTGCTGTATTCAATAATATAAACAATTTGTTGGTGAACTTCTTCAAAAATAAATTCTTCATTTGTCCAAGTTAGAAAATCTGTATACATTATCTTTATAGAAGTTCTATAAAAGTAGCCAATTTATCTCAGACACCCGTTATAAAAAGAAATGTACATTTTTTACAGAGGCTCATTCTTTTCTTGTACAATTGGATCAGAATCTGAATAGGAGCGTTGTAACATCATTGATCAAAAAGTTGCATTTCAAATATCCATCATGAATATATATTCATAACTTTCATGACTTTGTTGGAACATACACAAATTTTTGGAGTGCGGATCAAACAGTAATATTCATAACAAAAAGTGTAACATTGAGGCTTAGAGAAATCTTAGTTGTCAAATTTTTGTTAAACATTTGATATTGCATTATTATTTCATAACAGTTCCATTATCTTAATGACTTGTTTCAATTACTTTTACATCTTAATTGCCATTTAATTATAGATAATTGTCTTTAAGCTTCAAAGCTGCAGGTGTGCAGAGTTTTAATGCTTAACATCTGTAAATTTATTCCTCATTATATTGAAAGTAAATTCAAATAGAAAACTGACTTCAAAAAGTATTTATCACAGCTTTGAACAATTATCTAATAAAACTTGCTGAAGTATTGCATCAATGCATGGATTTTGCTTATGTGCTAGTAAGTTTTACAATACAATGGATGTGTTAATTTGACAATAAATTTTGATATAGCTATGCAAGGTGCAAAAACACTATAAATATTGAAATGTTATTGTGCAATTAACAGCCAAAAATGAACATAAGTAGTAATTTAAATGATTTTAAAATTTGATACATGTATTGAGAAAATGAAAAACAGATAATAAAGAACCAAGTAAACTTGCTTCAAGTCCTTAAAATACATTGCCTCTAGACATAAAGCCATCATCATTTGACATCTACATGTGTAAGAAGATAAGTAAGGATGGAATTAAGTATGAGATTGAACCTGTGATTTAAATTAGGATTTGTTCAAAATTTAGACATGATGCCCCACCTTGCAGCATTGAAAAGTAACTTCAACCTGAAGATAAATCTGATTAGGGACAGACAGATGGACAGACAGACAGACCTGGACACTATCTATACCCAATACTTTCGTAAGCGGTGCAGAAAAACTATAACATACTAGGAATATATTTTAACAGACTGACTGACCAACAAACAAATGAACATTCAATTATACACCCTGTCTTTGATGTAGACCATTCCTCTTGTAACTAGCATCATAACTTAAGTCATAAGATTTTGTTTTTTAACAAAGCTGATGTTGCTTATATCAAGTATGGTTCAAATTTTCTTCAAATTGTTTTCTTTATTTGGACTTTTGTATGGTCCATTGATATTTCAAATAACCAACAATACTTTTAAAGTCACCATTGACATTCTTTTTTCCCGTACTTAAAGAATTCTAATAGGAATAATTTGGCTGGTGGTCAGATTACAATTTCTTAATCAAATCAATTATTATCAAGGAAAGCTATCTGAGATAAATATTGACAAACACTTCTGAGTCTTGAATTTCACAGTAAATCACACCAAAGAGAATCCATTTGTAAATATTTTTTTCAAACTTTTAAGTCCCTGTTTATCATCATTTTAATAAATGTGGGCTACCAAGTATAGTTATTAGTGTTATTTACAGCTCTTTAGTTTTATTGATAATGGTTTATATCTCTTGTTTGAAATGATATTGCTTCCATATCATAGCTGTCCAACAGTAAAGCAAATAAGATTCAAGTGACCTATTCCCAAATGCCTGAATAAAAGTAATGGTGCACATAAATGATGAGCCCAATATTGAACCTGCTGTAATTAATGAAAAAGCTAATGAAAAAAGATTATTCAAAAAGAATAAATTTCACAAAGAATGAGGATTTGACCATTCAGGATAAACATGATTTTTGTTTCTGTTTCTGTTTTTTTGTTTTCGTTTTCATGGGAACATCCCTGTTTTACAAACAAACCAAGAATATGCCTAGAAGACATGATAGATACCCAGTCAACTTATAAAAGAAACTTCAACCTGACTGGTTAACCTGATTTTGGATGGATGGAAGATAAATGCTTCCTAACACTATATGCCCCTCTCACTATTGTACATGAGGCATAAAAAGTCTGAATACTAGTTTAAGATTGTTAAAACTAGTTCTAAAGTTCATAAAACAAGTTTTTCAAGTCAAATAAAAATAAAAATGAAGATATTCACATTAAAGTTTAATATTTCTGCAATTATAATAGATTTAACCATCTACTCTCGATAAAAGTAAGGTAATAAAAGATTTGTAGGACTTTAAGGGATTTTATTGTCAATTGACAGAAGTTATCATCCTGAATAGTCTTTGTTAAATCTACATAAAAAAGATTGTTCCATTCTTTTTAATATGAGTTCTTCTTTTCAAGAAAATTTATGAGCACGAAATACATTTTTAATCTATCTAGCTTATCAATACAATGTTTGAACAAAAAAGTTGTGAAATAAAGTACTTTCAAGCAACACCTTTGCAATATTTCCAACTTATTCAATGAAACAAAGGTACAACTTGTCCTTTACTACGTTTCATGTTCTCAATCTTGTATGCATAAAAAGTGATTGGTACTTTGATTTTTTAGAAACTTTGCATATATTCCAATTGTCATTAGGTACATTGTACTACCATGCATCTTGAATGAAGTAACATTGGGATAGTTTATATATATATGTGTACTGCCTCCAACTGAGTATTTTTAGATAATACAACAGAACTAACCCAAGCAAAAGAACAAACTATTTATACAATTGTTGATTGCTTACTGTTTACAGACAAAAGTTCTAGTGATCATACATGATGCATCACACAACTTCAAAACATTGAGTATAAGAATTATCCTAAAACTAGGACAAACAATTTTCATTTTGAAATTCTTAAAATGTTTTATGACAAGACAAGAAATTTGTTTCTTAAGGAAGGGTTTTTTTTTAAAGATCATTTGCCTTTAAATTTAACATTAATATCATGCTTAACATAAAACATTCTTTAATCAGTAAAATGCATCTAAGCATAAAATAAGAAGACTAAAATAGATAATTAAGATATAAAAATTTGAGAAATTTAAGATTTAAAACACAATTAATACTCTATCTGAAAAATAGTAAGACTGAAATAGATAATTAAGATATAAAAATTTGAGAAATTTAAGATTTAAAACACAATCAATACTCTATCTGAAAAATTACACCATTAAAAAACTTCATTTGGGAGACTTAATTAAGAACTACAAAAAGAAAAATTGAGTACATGTACAACAAACACATCTTTTTACAATAAAGCAAACCAAACTTACGGAAATCTAGTACTGGTAGTTCACATCCCACAAGTCCCATTGAAATCTATAAACATTATATAAGAGAAGAATTAAATGAAACAGATAACGGCTGTTACATTGAGTTTGATTATCTAAAATAGCTCTTTTTAAAATGTCAACAGGCTGAATTGTGTCATCAAATTCTAAACCCCAGTACTGATATGACGAGGAAGTCACTCATGCATGAATTATTATCCAACTCTCCACAGTACTTCTCATTTCACATATACATGATATACAGAAGTATAACTGTGAAAGGTTTTTTGATGCTAATTATTCAGTCATTCAAAAAAGCTTAAAAATACATTCGGGGAGTTTAAAACCTGCATAGTCAAAAGGTTACCACTGGATAATCCTTTCCTTAATCCACCAGGTATAAAACGTTTGAAGTTCAGACAGGTAGAATAAAGAAGCATAGACTTTGTAACAGGTCTATAATTATTACTAATATTCAATCGACCGTTAAATAGCAGAAAATTAATGTGTTTTGTCACCGAGTGATGTAATGTGTATTCAATGGTTGTGAAATTATTGTACAGAGTAAAATCAACTTTCACACCTAAATAATGAAAAAATTTAGCCATATAGCTTCCTTAACAGTCACCTCTTTTAATAATCTGTTTTCCTACTATAGAAGATTTCTCACTTTCATTAATAGTTTTCTCGCATGGACAATAAATCTCATACAAAATTTGATAAAAAAAAAATAATGCCTTTTGAAAGTTAAATACTGGGTCTATTTAGATAATTAAATGTAAGTAGTATAAAGAATTCCATGATTCAATGTAAATTCTGAATACCAGAAAGATTTTTGGTTTAATACCATATACTAACAAAAACAATATTTGCCTCCACCAGGAGCAAATTGCTTTCACAGCCAGATAATACATTAATTTGACATGTTACCTACTTTAAAATATGAAAAGTCTAGTAAAATTGATAAATTTACCAAATACTTAAAAAAATAAGCAATTTATCATTTAACTCCACAAGTTACTAATACCTCAATGTAATAAATAGAAAAAAATCCCCCTTTGATCAGAAAGTCATTCTCATCTGAAGGAGATCTGCAACTAAGAATCATTGTAACAAAAGGATCTTTAAAATTGTCTCTAAAAGAAGCAGGGGTACCAATGTGGTATCCCAATGTCAAAAGTCCGATAAGGCAGAGACAAAACCAGTAAACATCAACAAGAACAGGACAGCAGACAACATGTAAAACATGGAAACACAAAATAACTGAATGTCAATCAACAACGCAAACTCCAGTCGAAACGAGAGTGCACTCAGGTGCTCCGGAAGAGTAAGCAGTTCCTGCTTGCTATAGTTGGAAAAAACTTAAAGGAAAATTAAGGAGAAAAAATTATATGTAGATAAGTTAGTTTTAAAGATGTAAGCCTTTAAAATATGGCGGGAAATTGGATTCCTCTTGATTTTTCATTGAAATAACATTGATGCAGTTCTTGAACTATTATGCATGGAAATAATAATCAAATTTTGCTGATTTTTACTTGGAAGTCAAGGACTTCCAAAGTCTAGTAATGATTTCGGAGAAATCTATCCGCGTTTCCTCCCCGAGCCTTATAACCTGTGCATATTCTCTTTCCGGTAAAAGTGTATTATTTTTTTGGTAAACCAGCTTTCTAATCTGTTTGTTTTATAAACGCTACAGATTACCTGATATGTTTTTATATTTAATTTTAAATGATGATAAAGCACTTTTGATATTTTTAAAACATTTTAGAACTATTTCGTGTGCCCTGATACATAGTCGAAAGTATGGGGCCACTAGTGCATCATGGGACTGAAATAGTTTCCTACGACCAGTTTACCAATCTATGAGTTCGTATTTAGAGAATATAACCCATTGTAGAATAGTAATCCACAGGCACTTGTTTCTAGAAAAAAAACCTTATATAACGTGTCTAATGTATTGCATTTTGAAAATTTACCTACTCTTGATATTTGCTTATTTATACCAAAACGAATCATTGACAAAGGAATTAGGTGCTATATCATCAAAAACTAGAATGAATTGTCTGCAAAATGGTTTGTGTAACAACTACCTTCACTGTTCGTTATTTTCGTTTATATTTACAGAACTATGTAGTCAGAGTAGGAATATCGATTTCCTGTTGCGTTTAAATGCAGGACTTTTTAAAACTTTAAACAGTTTATTTGCCAAATAATAGGAATTCATTGTTTTGCTTTCAATAAAATGTAGATAGCATTAACATATTTTTTTCAGCTTTACAATCACGGTTCATATCATTTTCAGATATTCTTTTAATATTTTTTTCCTGTTCAAAGATGTTCTTATTATAAATTTGATACCGGTAGGTCCATGCTCAATTGATAACTATTTTCTTTTTCCACTTAAAACAGAATGATTCATAACTTTGTTGTAATTATCATTTCTTATGTAACTTCCAAGTACTCGGTACCAACGGTACTTTGATTTTATTACTGATAATTTAGACATTACATTAGAAATAATGAAAAGAAAATAAGGGGCTAATAGGTAAATTAATTCCCATGCATTAAGATGGATTAAGGCAGAAGTTATCGAAAATTTTTCAAAATATTAAAAACTAGAAAATGTGTCTATGAGCCACAGGATGGCCCTCCCGTTCTTGAAATATCAATGACCCTCAATGTGTATTACCTGGGATATGGACCTTTACCAAGAAATTGATCAAAAGTGTTCATGCGTAAAATATAGGTCGCTGTGACCTTATTTCTAGTGTGTGGTGCCATGTTACCAAGACTCATCGAGTAGTGAAATATTATTGACCCCTAACATGTAGTATTCAAGATATGGACCTTAACCAAGAACTTAACCGAAGTCGTTCATGCATAAAATATAGATCACAGTGACCTTATTTTTATTGGGTGGTGTCATGTTACCCAAGACACATCTAGTGGTGAAATACCATTGACCATCAACATGTAGTATCTTAGATATGGACCTTAACCAAGAACTTAACCGAAGTCATTCATGTGTAAAATATAGGTCACAGTGACCTAATTTCTAGTGGGTGGTGTCAGCTTACCTAAGACACATCTAGTAGTGAAATATCATTGACCCCCAACATCTAGTATCCAAGTTATGGACCTTAACTAAGAACTTAACCAAAGTCATTCAAGCATAAAATATAGGTCACAGTGACCTAATTTCTAGTGGGTGGTGTAGCCCTACCCAAGACCCATCTGGTGGTGAAATATCATTGACCCCCAACATCTAGTATCCGAGTAATGGACCTTAACCAAGAACTTAACCAAAGTGTTACAGACGTACGGACGTACGGACGGACAAGGGTAAAACTTTATGTCCGATCCACATACGTGGTCGGGCCATAAAAACACAGATTAGTATCTCCTTAAAGGTTTTTTTTCATATCCACATTCATTTCACCTTGATAACATTGATGCTTAGTTGCACCTACCTTTAAAAAGTTTTCCTCTGGTGATATTCAATACATGTACCACCCATAACCCAACCTAAAAAAATTATAAAATTATTATGTATAATCTTCTCTTGTAAAACTATCAAGCATGCTTCAAATGATACTTATGCCGTAATATTAATACTGTTCTTAATAGACTCTTCCCATTTTTGGGCTTATGTGATGTTTGTAGATAGCTTGCAAATTTTCATTACACATGTTAGAATCAGACTTTAAGTTAGTTAGAATATAAATCATTATGGTTATTCATTTTAAAATTGTCCTTTTTATACACTTACTCCATGCCCCATTTGTATTTATAATGAAATTAATAGTGAAGTTATCTTTATCATATGATAAACTAATTTATATAAAAGTATCTAAAAATTCAATAACTTCTAGAGCGGAACTTTCTGTTAACTTGATTATTATTGCATCATTAATTCTGTCAGCTTAACATGTAATATTACCAAAGATTAGGACAATATTAGTGTGTATATAACTGGATCAACTTTAATCTCATTTTATTTTTTACACATTCATGGATTGTTTTTGTTTCCATTTACCAACACTTTTCGCTTCCAAGTGTGATCTTTAAATAAACTTCCAAGGTTTATAACTATGTTGTTTTACATCAAATGTATGTTGAAATAACAAAAGTAACCATTGACAAAATAAACTTATTAATCAAAAACTTCTTTCAAGTCCAATGAAAGTACTGAATGTGTTATGATGCTGCAAAGTACAACTTCAGAAGTCATGAACATCTTGCAGGTCTTGGTCAATTTTTTTTTAAAACTATAATGATTTTTTTTTTAATAATTTGTTAAGTTTCTGTTAAGGTGTAGTTTTAATAAATTTGAAGATTTCTTGATTGACAGTTCTTGATAAACTTAAAGATCAATTTATAACAAAAAGTTGGAGAATAAATGGATATTTGTCCAACAACAAAAATAATTTTTTTGTGTTGATTATAGGCTAAAGAAACTAAAGGATGAGTGGCAGTAAGCCCCATTTACCATGAAACTAAAACTGAGCAAACATGTTTTTTATCGAATGATTTCAAAATGAGGATCGTTTGTTGCCAACATGTCATATACCATTCCTGCAAAGTTTCAGTTAAATTGGTTTAGTGATTTTAGATCTTTTGATTCTGAAGAGCCTAAGATCCTTCGGATTTTTTTATCTGTTATGGTTGCTGAGTTATAAGCCATTTTAAGTGATTTTACCCTACTGTGGATTCATTTATTTTCGTGGGTACCAATTATCGTGGTTTGGTGAAAAATTATCAGTTCATGGATTCTTAAATTCGTGGTTTTTTAGTTTGCAGCATACACACCAATGTTAAAGGACAAGATACACTAAGGCCCATATTTGGCCCCCTCTATGATTAAAAATTACAAATTTGATATGGAAAAAAATTCTTATGCTATTTAGTAGTTCAAATGAATGAACAAACTTGTTCTAATATTTTTTTAAGCGTAGCATCTGACATTAGTGAACAAGAGGCTCCCAGGAGCCTAAATCGCTCACCTGGTCTTGATGTCAACTCTATGAAGAACTTTCTAAAGCTAAATAAACTGAACATTTAAGCAAGCAACAGCTTTTTCTTTCAGCAATAGTTTTCATTCTGTAGGCCAAAAATGTGAAACATTATTTTAAGGGCCGTCTGACAACTCTGACTCTATAGAGACCTTTGTTGAGAGCTTAATGAACTGAACATTTAAGCAAGCAACCAATTTTCTTTTTCTGCTATAGTTATCATTGTATAAGCCAAAAACATGAAAACATGTTAATTTAGGGGCTGCAATCCATATAAGGGGTCATCTGAAAACTTCAACCCTATAAATGCTTTTGTTGAGCTAAATGCGCTGAACATAGAAGCAAGCAACAGCTTTTCTCTATCCGCAATAGTTTTCATTCTATAGGCCAAAAACACTATTTTTCGACTTTAAGGGGCTGTAACCCCTATAAGGGGTCATCTGACAACTTAAACCCAATGAAAACTTTTGTAGAGCTAAATGAGTTGAACATTTAAGCAAGCAACAGCTTTTCTCTGTCTGCAATAGTTTTCATTTGACAGACCAAAAACACTAAATTACACCTTTAAGGGGCTGTAACCCCTATAAGGGATCATCTGATAACTTCGACTCTAGGTCACTTTTGTAGAGCCAATTGAGCTGATCATTAAAGCAAGCAAAAGCTTTTCTCCATCTGCTATAGTTTTCATTCTATAAGCCAAAAACACTATTTTTCGCCTTTAAGGGGCTGTAACCCCTATAAGGGGTCATCTGACAACTTCCACTCTATGGACACTTTTGTAGAGCTAATTGAGCTGAACATTTAAGCAATCAACAGCTTTTCTCTATCTGCAAAAGTTTTCATTCTCCAGGCCAAAAACACTATTTTTCGCCTTTAAGGGGCTGTAACCCCTATAAGGGGTCATCTGACAACTTCCACTCTATGGACACTTTTGTAGAGCTAATTTTGAGCTGAACATTTAAGCAATCAACAGCTTTTCTCTATCTGCAAAAGTTTTCATTCTCCAGGCCAAAAACACTATTTTTTGCCTTTAAGGGACTGTAACCCCTATAAGGGGTCATCTGACAACTTCAACTCTATGGACACTTTTGTAGAACTAATTGAGCTGAACATTTAAGCAAGCATCAGCTTTTCTCTATCTGTAATAGTTTTCATTTCAGAAGCCAAAAACATGAAAAAATGCTATTTTCACCTTTGAGGGGCTGTAACTCCTATAAGGGGTCATCTGAGAACTTTGACTCGATGGAGACTGTAGTAGAGCTTTTGATGCTGAAGCAGCAGCGTTGCATCAGATTTTATCTATCTCTTATACTTTTTGATTTACAAGCCAAAAACAGTAGTCTGACCCCCCTGGTCTATTTTCAGTAACGGTGGCCATGTTTTTTGACGGATCAAAAATCGAAACACAAATTTGGAGCAGGACACCCTAAGGATCAATCATATCAAGTTTCATTGAATTCTGTTCAGTAGTTTCAGAGGAGAAGATTTTTGGAAACTTGTAAACGGACAACGACGATGGACGGACGCCAAGTGATGGCAATAGCTCACCTGGACCAAAGGTCCAGGTGAGCTAAAAATAGGATGTCAAAACAAACCAAATATTTTAGATTCCTGTCAATTTGGCTTAAAATGGACAAATTTTTAGTCATTTTTTTCAATTTTGAGATGCCTCCGCCTTCTTGAACCAGACATTTTGTAACTTAACTTTAAAACTGACTGCAATTCAAGTCTAAATCAGTCAAAAAATCTCAAGGTCACATAGGCGGAGGCCTTTGAAAATAACAATGTAAGCTCTAAAAAAACAGCATTTTTCTTGATTTTGTTGATTTTACTCTGTCTTAGGTCTCTATAAAATTGAGAAACCGAAAAGATTATTGAAAATTGAAAGCATACTCATAAATTTGAACCATCTTACTTCATATATAAAGTGCATTTTAATAATTTACTTAAGATTTATTTTTTCATAAAATAGGGGGCCAAATATGGCTCCTACCGTACCATGTCCTTTCCTTTTCGTGGGACATCAAATTTCGTGCTTCAAGGCTACCCACGAAAACCACGAAAATTGATACCCCATGAATATTAATGAAACCACAGTATGTTCTATTTTTAGTAACAGCAACAATGTTTTAAATGAGGATCGTTTGTTGCCAACATGTCATTTATGATTCCTGCAAAGTTTCAGTTTAATTGGTTCAGTGGTTTCAGAGAAGAAGATTTTTGAAATTGTTAACAGACGACGGACGACAGACAGCGGACGTCGAGGGACATATAGTGATGGCATAAGCTCACAATTTCATTGACTTTTGCTCTTTGCCACACATTTCTGTTCCGAACAATGTGGGTGCATCTTAAGAACAACTCATATTTGATGAAAATGTGTAAAATGTTGTAATACATCATTTCTAATAGTTGAAGTTGTTGTTTTCATGCACCCTATTTTTACTAAAGGCAAAAATGCCCTGAAAACATTCAAAATTGCAACTTCTCAACTTTTTCGTAAAAGAGTGCTCATTGTGATTTCATAATAATGTCATTATGTGAGAATTTTTTTTATTTAGAATGTTTTCTTTGTACCCACATTAAAGTTAATATTTCCCATAAATATCATATCATTTTAAGCAATTTCATGTTGTTGGCCTAAATATTATAATATTATTTTAAGCAACTTTATGTTATTGGGCCAAATTAGGGTCTTATTGCCACTCATCCTTTTTGATGTCATTAAGGAAGTGCCAAGAAATGAAAATAACATGACTTCATATTTTCAGGATTAGGTAATGGTTAGAGTTATAGAACTTATTATGGAATAAAATATGGACTCAAACCATTAAGTTAAATATCTGTTACATCTAATAACTCACTGCATATGCTGTTACATTATACATTGTCATGCTTAGACTCCATTAACCCTAAGGTCAATAGTTCCTGTACATGTTATAGTAGATTCTTAATTACCCTTTTGTCAATACTTCAATACTATGGTTTCATTATAATTCGTGGGCTACCAAGTCTTGTGGTTTTTGTGGGTACCAGTCAATCATGAGGGTTATTCTTACATTGATTCCTATGAACAAAATGAACCAAAAAATTAACAAGAGTTGACACTAAAGTATGTCTCGCCTGTCGGCACCATCACAGAACTCATTGAAGGTCTAACTGGGCCTTCAGAAAAGTTAAGGTCAAGGTCATGTGACAGACAGATGACAGAATTCCTAACCATCACAAAAATGTCTGAAGTTTGTTCTAGATAACATAGTTATTGAGAAACAATGAAAAAAGACCATCATTCACTAAGTCATTGAACCTTGAAAATGGGGTCAAGGTCACACCACATGGTGTCAGTTGTTTAGACCGAAACCCCAAATGTCTGTATGTCAAATATCAGATGCCTAGCTATTATACTTTTAACTTAATTTATTTTCGACAAAAGTTTTAATTGTCCAAAAAATCATCTAAGTCCACAGAGTCACTGAACCATGGAAATTGTGTCAAGGTCACAGGACATATGTCAGTTGCATAGACCATAACTCCAGGTGTCTGTATACCAGATATCAGATGCCTAGCTATTATACTTTTCACTTAATTCATTTTCCACAAAAGTCCTACAAAGAGGTTTTTTGGCCCCCAAAATCATCCAAGTCCACAGAGTCATTGAACCATGAAAATGGGGTCAGGGTCAAGTGGCATGGCACCAGTTGCATAGACCATAACCCAATGTGTCTGTATACCAGATATCAAATGCCTAGCTATTATACTTTTCACTTTATTCATTTTCCACTAAAGTCTTACAAAGGGGTTTTTTAGCCTGTAAAAACATCAAAGTTAACAGAGTCAATGAACCATGAAACTGGGGTCAAGGTCAAATGGCATGGTGCCAGTTGCGTGGACCATAACCCCAAACTGTCCATACACCAAATATCAGATGCCTAGCTATTATTCTTTTCTTGTAATTCATTTTCCACAAAAGTCTTACAAAGGGTTTTTTGGCCCGAAAAAAACATCTAAGTTCACAGAGTCACTGAACCATGAAATTGGGATCAGGGTCAAACGGCATGGTGCCAGTTGCATAGACCATAACCCCAACTGTCTGTATACTAAATATCAGATGCCTAGCTATTATACTTTTCTTGAAATTCATTTTCCACAAAAGTCTTACAAAAAAAGTTTACGGCGTCGCCGTCGCCGCCGGAAAGTAATACCCATGTCTCGCCTTCAGCGACTTTAGTCGCAGGCGAGACAAAAATCGGATATTTGCATCAATATCCTTGGTTTGCTAACAATTGTATTATATTTTATCTTGAGTCATAGGCAGACAAGAAACAGCTTCCACTGAAAACAATGAAGAATGATGTCTGCTGTCTATCACAGACAGATCTCAATATTTTTTTCTAACTTGAACTACATGTATTTAAAAGAGAAAACCAAAGGATAAAACTTACTATTTCACTAAAGCCTTACATGTACAACTGTTCTTATAATGTTCTTTGTGTCCTTTAATGTGTGGGAAAACAGCAATGTCTTCTCATTTCTGGCATTCAAATGCCAGATCTCTCGATGCTTTAGTTTTTGTTCATGTGAATGTTGGCCCCTTCTTGCGTTTGAGGTATAAATCATACTTCAAAAATCTGTTACAGTATCCTACAGAATGTCCTCCTGAAATCATACACAATCATTATCTACAAGCTTTAAAAATAGTGTGGAAAATTAGAAATTTCAGTCATTTTTCTGAGTTCAAAGGACCATAACTCCAGTAAAAGGTGATAAAAGAGGATATTCAGCAAATTTCTAAGTTCAAAGGGCAATAACTCTGACAAAAATTTTAGGATCAAGAGTTTCTGTTTACCTGTTTATGCACAACTACATATGGTGTCCTTCCTATCATGCCTATATACAAGTTTTATTGAATTAGATTCAGTAGTTTCGGAGGAGTTGCTGTAACAAACTTTCTAATGGACAGACAGACAGGACAAAAACAATGTGTCTCCCCACAAAAGTAGGGGGAGACATAATCACAGTTAACTAGATTTCATAAATTTTTAGTAAAAAAACAAATTGTAAAATTTCTATATCAAAAAGATATACCAGAATAATCTTATTATTAATATAATAATCCAAGATCGTACAATGCATTCATAACAAAACAATTCAGGTTTTTTAGCATCAGCAAATGGCTTGCATAATCATGATCTGGGAACATCAGGCATTTTGTTAAAGTTTCTGTTCAAACAATTCTCAAATTACTATATATACATGTATGATTTGAATTAGGAGTGCTTCCTAATGTGTAAATTGCAACAGTATTATGCAACTGCAGTTTTGTTAAATGATCAATGAGTCGTTAAAGCATGTTAGGTCATAAAATGTAGTGCTTTGTATATGCCTAATGGGAATAAACCTTGTCATATCAAATCGTCTCTTTGAATCATTCATGAAACTTTAACCCAAAAAACTAGCAAAAAGGTCAAGGTGAATCTTAAAAAGATTGAAATATTTCATGTTCTACAAATTAGGAAATCCATGGATCATAGGTATCTGACCATCTCTAATACAGATAAGATTAAATAATATATGTTGCAAGGATCAATTGAGCGTTTGATTAAGTTGTCATTTAAAACAATTCTTTAAACTCATCATAACCCTTATGTACCATGAGTTTACTTGACTGATAGTAGATATGAAGAATATATCATCAATTAATTCATAACTCAATCTTATAATAAACCAAATCAAACATTTTGTTCAGGGGTTTGAATTTAAAATTGATGGATATCTGGAGCCCATTTACATTTTGGTGCAGGGCAATTGGATACTTAATTTACCTGAGTTATTCAGAAGCAAAGATGCACAAATGGGGCATTTGAGTGGTAAAAACCTGAAAGGGCAGAGACAAAAGCAGTGAACATGAACCAGAACAGCACAAAGAAACATAAAACATCTTAAATACCATGAATACGTTTAATGCTAACCTTTTTTTCTCCTAGTCTACTCGAGCAGTATTTCAGTGACCGTTCCTGGATCTTTTTACATCAAAATATCAAATTGAAATTTTAATTCATCTTCTGTTAATCCTATCGTATTCAAGTCAAGGCAAAATCATGGGATATATTGAATATATCACCAAATAACATAAAAGTAGCAGAGAGGTACCAATGAGACACTTAAAAATGTCAAAAGATGAACAAAGACTGTGGTTTCATTATTATTCGTGGGGTATAAATTTTCATGGTTTTACCCAGAAAAATTGATGGCCAACAAAAGAGAATTAAACATTGATCTGTATGCTGCAGTCTTCAAAACCACAGATTTAAGAATCCAAGAACTGATCCTATTCCATCATACCATGAAAATTGGTACCCACGAAAATAAATGAATCCACAGAAGACAACATAAACACTCACAAAAACAACTTATGCATAATCAAGTTGTAAAGAGATTGAGTGAACATCATTGCTCCGGCAACACTCCAAATATGTTATTACTCTATTTTATTAACAAGGATGGGGGTGACTACTTTTCTCAGTCTTTTAGGTAAGATTTAAACAAGAAGTCTGAAATAATTGACCCATGACCAACCAGGTTTATAAAATAGAGCAATACTAACAGTCAGTTCAGTCTGTCAAATCTGGTAAAGAAGGACAAAACCCTATGTCCTAGAACCAACATATGTACTCATCTGAAAGGAACCCTATATTTGTCCAAGACCACATAATGTCTACCATAAAGTTTCAGAAAGGAAAAAAAACAATCAAAGAACGAAATAACCTTATGTGAGCAATTTTTGTGTCAAGATTGGATGCTCTATCAATTTTAGCTAAAGTTGCTAAATATCCATAAATGTACAATACTATGTTATTTTTCTTAGAGCAGACCTGACATGTATAGCTAAATTTATCATCTCTGATACCATATTTACTGATCTTTAAATATTTATGTAGTATCAAATTCTGTCCCCAAAAGAGATCAACAACAATTCACAATCAAATCAAAATTAAATGCACTCAAGTCTTGAGGTATCAAATTTTGTCCATGCAAGAAAACCTTCTAGATGATTTAAAGAGCTCGCAACACCTGTTGTGATCAAAGAGGTGAGCACACCCAGCGGTAGGTCTGAGACTATTTACATTACCCAAACTGTATGATTGGCATTGTATTTGTGAAATTGTGCATCAATATTTATTCTTCAGTCTTATGCACTTTATTCAGTGCGTCTGGGAACCATATGTTCTATAATCAACAATAAAAACTGTATTTACATCAATATGGGAATTTGTTTAAACAAATATAAGCCAATGTTTTGTTCAATATTTCTCCTTTATTCAACAAATAAACATTCATAATACCAAAGGTTGCAGAGGACAGAAATTTTAGTTTGAGAAAAATTCTAATACAAATTTAGCAAGATCTAAATAGACAGAAACCTTTAATTTTGCCATAATTTTATAGATATACAAGTTTTATAAAAAAAACAATCCATAAGCTACCTATTAGCATGATTAGCCAAAGAGTTAGGCCAGAATAAAATAATTCCTAGATTCTCACCCTCATAGGGCGGGTTGGCAAGGTTTATTTTTTATTTTTTTATTTTATGATAATTGATAAAATTTTCTGTCATATTAAAGGAAATTGACCAAAAATCAACATAATTGCCAAAAAATTAAAATAAAGTTTTTAAGATAGCTGGAAAAATCAGGCCAGATGGGGATGAGAATGTAGGTTTTTAGCTATATCAATAAAAGGGAAAAAACTCATGTGTAAACAAAACAATGCTACTGATGCTATTTTTTTATTTTTACTTCAAACGATTAATTCATTCTATAATAAGGGAAGTCTTGATTCTTCAGTTCAGCTGCATGTTTTGTCCCATTTGTTCAATTTCTGGTCTGGAAAATAACTTGATCTTCTGATATCTCGCCTATAGTTAAGTCAGTACCTTTTCTTTTGAAGTACGACCTAGTACGATCACAACACGATCTCCACGACCCCAGGACGACAACACTACGATGTTCCACGACTTAGGAAAAACATCTCAATATTACTTCCATGATCGTAGTAAGGTCGTGGTCCAGTGTGACGGGGGCTTTTAACCAAAGACCTTAGGATATCAAAGAATATATGGGTTACTCAAACTAGAATACTGACAAAATCAGAAAGGGCCCCGCGGCAAAAAATCTAAGTGTTTTCAAAAATCATACGAACTTTGATTATAACCACTAAGGCATGTTCCATGGAATGCGTATGAAACTTCAGAGCTGTATTGTTAATAGCCTTTGAGTTTTATTGTTAAAAAATTCCAATTCTCATAATCTGTGATTTTCGATAAAAAATGAAGATTTTTCCAAAAATATTAAACAGATTTGCACGAAATTTTAATATGCAAATCATGATATACTACTTAGCAGGTGTGCAAAGTTTCAGAACTGTATTGTTAACACTTTTTGAGTTTTAGTGTTCACAAAGTCCAATTCTCAAAATGTGTAATTTTTGATAAAAAATGAAGATTTTTCCAAAAACATTTCACATTTTTGCATGAAATTTTAATATGCAATTCATGACATGCTACTTAGCAACAGTACAAAGTTTCAGAATGTATTGTGAACAGTTTTTGAGTTTAATTGTTCACAAAGTCCAATTCTCAAAATCTGTGATTTTTGATAAAAAATGAAGTTTTTTTTCCAAAAATTTTTCACAATTTTGCATGAAATTTTATTATGCAAATTATGACATGCTGCTAAGTAGCTGTACAAAATTTCAGAACTGTGGTGTTAATAGTTTTTGAGTTTTAGTGTTCACAAGAATTGTTGACGGAGGAACAGACGGACAGTCGGACAGACGGACAAAGTGAAAACTATAGGGCGTCCGCATCTTCGATGCAGGGCCCTAATTAGGGAGGTTACTCAAAAAGCAGAGCTTCCCGAATTCAGTTACCACCCCTAATTTGAGTAACCCATATATTCTTTAATATCCTAAGGTCATTCCTCTTAAAAAATTGTTTAAAGAGATAATTTTGAGGCTCCCCACGGGATCCTGGCCACAAGTACAGGTCTGTGATTTTCATCACTTATTTGACATTTTTATATATAGCAATCATGCCCCCCCCCCTTTCATGGAACTCTGGATCTGCCACTGTATATATGAAATTTGTGAAATTGAAACGAAGGAAAAGGCCACAATGTTGAATCAAGATCAAATGCCAATTATTATTAGCAGATTAGCTTTTGCATACCACACCAGTTATCATTGGTTTTAACTGTTTAATGTACACAAGCCCGTGTGCTTCATCATATGGCTAAGTTTGATGATTCTGACCTATCGATTCCCTTAGTATAAATTTATCATAGAGGCTAGGGGTTGGGTGTCGTTCTATATATCATAGACCTGTATATTAATTTAAGTATATTTTCCAATTATGGTCCCTCAAAGGGCAGTATCATTACAATGATTACATTATAACAGAGAATAAAATAAAGTATAAGATTATAATAAATAGATAGCTTATTGCAGATACTATATATACTTGTTCAAAGAGTCTGGATACAAAAAAAAAGACCAATATTTCATTATGCTACAATGATAAATTACAAGTAAAAACAAAAAACATTTGTTATATAGCAGTCCTCCCCGTGATGATGGAGGGGGCGGACAGGGGGTACGGGGATACGGGTGTTGAGGGGGCGGGAAGCGGGTGTAGAAGGGGCGGGGAACGGGGGTAGAGGGGGCAGGGAGCGGGGATGGAAGGGGCGGGGAGCGGGGGTAGAGGGGCGGACAGGAGGGACGGGGGTATGGCGGTTAAGGTAAAGGGGAGCGGGGGTGGAAGGGACGGGGAGCGGAGGTGGATGGGGCGGGGAGCGGGGATGGAGGGGGCGGGGAGCGGGGGAAGAGGACCCCCCTGTCCACCCCCTCATGATTAGATCACACTACAAGTTCAGTACAAGATTTATAAAATTATATAGTCATACATGTATGCATGCTATGGTCACCAGGGGACGGTGCTTAAGTATATCTTTATTTGCACAGTTATACCCCTAGGTGTTCTTCTTTAGGTATACTGTTATCCATCACAAGTTGATGATCACTAACAGTTAAAAGGGATGAAGGCTATTTACAGAAAATAACATTGAACAATAAACATCATATATACATTACAGTCAAGCATAAAATATAAGACATTTTTAAACTACAGGTCCATGTATATATGTGACCTTTTCAGGACATGTTACAATATTTTTTATGTTTACTCATGTTACTGTCAATGTCCAGAGACCCTATAAATGTGCAGTCCATGTTTTGCACGTGCAGATCAAGCGTTGTTTGACGGGCGTAAAATAAGGGGGAATGAAACATACTAAAAGTATCCTGACCTAAAATGGGGCTCCGCATGGTACCGTAGGGGGGAATATCATAAGGTTCTTTTCTCATGAATTAGATAGCTATATCCTAATGAATTTAGTAAATCATGGCTTTTTGTCCATAAGTTTGTAACTTTTGTTACATTATAGATATTATAAGCCAAAGAATCAAGTGATTGTAGAATCATAGATCATAGTATTGCTGAATTGAATTTAACATTAAAGGGTAGCCTAGCTAATTCTGTCCGACAGGCATTGTTGGATGCCTTGCAGTGGACTTCAAGATGTGTGGGAGATTCACTTCAACGGGTTATAATATATTTTTACTTGTGTTCGCTAGTCTTCTCAGTGTCCTCTATAATATTCTATACTTCAAATATCTTTCAAACACTCGGAAATTAAAGTCATTTTGAAATATATATTTTCCATTCTTTATTAAATTGCAATATTTACAACAATATTAGAAATAACTTTATTCCCAAGATTAATGAGAATGCTCCCATACAAAACAAAAATTAATAACTTAACAAACTGTTTTAACTTTTAAATTCAACAACAAATCCCCTACCATTCTAAAGCTTATTGCTAATTTTACACAAATATGCCTACAAAGAAGGCAAAATAAACTTTTAAAAAGGGGATAAGCTATTGAATTTCTTTAATTTTCTTCTACATAAACACTTAATTTCAACATTGTAATATGATTTATATGATAATTGTATTGAATATGATTTTTCTGTCTTGTAATATGATTAATTCTAATCTGTCCGCAGTCACTCTTTACTACATGTACTATTATTGTCATTTGTAGCTTTTAGTTTAATATGTTAGCAATGACCATTTATTATAAATGCGTTTCGCTAATAAATATTGTAATTTTAACATATAAACTAAATTTAAACACAAAGCCATCTTTTATATCTAAATGGCAAAAAACTCAAAAGTTTAACATTGGATTTGCGAGCACCCCATATCTCTAGAACTATAAGACCTAGGTTGATGAAACTTGGTATGCATATGCCCCAGTAGCACAGTTGCATACCCATGACTTTTGACCTTGACCTTGATTTTCCCGTGAGTGACTTTGACAATTTTCAATACATACAATAGCAAATATCAAAGCTCATATCCATCGCTATGGAAACGGGCAAATGTAACGCCGGTTTACAAAAACAGCAAAGCAAATGAAATTAAAAACTATAGACCGATCTCACTATTGAGTGCCATGTCAAAATGTATGGAGCGTTGTGTATACAAGCATGGTCATAATTTCTTAAGACAGAATTCGATAATAACAAAAATCAATCAGGATTTACAAACGGTGACTCGACGGTAAATCAGTTAATAAGCATATCAAATGATTTTTGGAAAGACCTAGATGATGGCAAGGAAATCAGAGTTGTTTTTTTTTGTGATATATCTAAGGCATTCGATCGAGTATGACAGAATGACTATTATATAAACTTAAAAAATATGGTATTTCTGGAAAGTTACTAAACTGGTTTGAAGATTATCTCAAAGGACGACGGCAAAGGGTCGTTATCAATGGTTCAAAGTCAGACCGGCTACCGGTAACTTCTGGGGTTCCTCAGGGTTCTATACTTCCCTCTTCTCTTTATCATCTTTATCAACGATATCGTCACCGATATCCAAGCAAACATAGAGTTATTTGCAGATGATTAATACTAGTCTATATATTATTGTAGATAACCCAGTAATAGCCTCTGATATACTGAACAAAGACCTTGAAAAAATAAATGATTGGTCGCAGAAGTGGCTTGTCAATTTTAATCCCAAGAAAAATCTCCCGCAAAATGACACCAAATAATCATCCGGTACTTAAGATGGATAATCATGCAAATACCGAAGATATTTAAAACCCACAAAGCACTTGGGAGTCGCCTTTTCTAATAACGGATCATGGAACGACCATGTTGAATTAATATATTGAAGAAAGCTTATATGTATTAGAATAAATGTACTATGAAAACTTAAATTCATTTTAGACCGATTCTCTCTTGAAAAAAATATACATTTCTTTTATCAGACCATAACTCGAGTATGCGGACGTTGTTTGTGACAATGTAAATAAAATAAACGAAATAAAACTTGAAAATGCTAGAATCGTAACCGGAGGGACTAAACTCACCAGTGCTACTAAACTTTATGCAGAAACTAAATGGGAAAAACTTTCTGACAGACGTATGCAACATAAATTACTGACTTTCCACAGGATTATAAACGGTAAATCCCCACAATACTTACAAGACCCCTTCCCTAACCGTGTCAATAACCGACATAACCACTTTACTCGTCAAGATAATAGTCTAACACAGGTTCGTGCCAGAGCATCCCAATATTTAAATTCCTTTCTACCTACCACAGTAAACTCATGGAACAATCTTCCAAGGGCCCTTTAGACTTCGCCTTAACTCTAGCTTATTGAATTTTACGCAATATTGTCCAATCTCCTGTCGTTGCGGAAATATTGAAAGCACTAAACACTTTTCGTTTGATTGTCCATTTTTACAGAAATACGCTAAGAAATGCTAAACTCCCTTACCGCTGCAAACTTTAGAATCCTTGTCGACACAAAACTGCTAATGTTTGGATCAAAATATTTAAATGATACGGAAAATGAAGACCTCTTTCAAATTGTACAAAATTACATTAATAAGTCCAAAAGATTTAATAAGACATTATGCCTACAGTTTATCACTTGCATTTCATCAAACTTACATTCCTCTTTTCCTCATTGTTTGTTTGTTTGTTTGTTTGTTTTTTTTTTTGTTTTTTTTTTTGCTATTACATTGTATTATCATATGTTGTAATCTTCTATTGAAACTTCTTTCCTTTTTTTTCCTTTTACTTAACTTTATCATTGTATATCCTTGCACTTCTTTATATTGTCGATTGTATGTGCACCATGATAGTATAATTTTGTGGTTAATATGTGCATTAAAGAGACAGATTAACATAAGCATTCTTTCTTGTTTCTGAATCCTTTTATAATATATGTTGAAATATACATCTTGTACTATATATATTGTACAATGTCCTTTCTTTATTTAATAAATATGTTAATATGGTAAGGTTTTGCGAGCACCTCCATATCTCAAGAACTATAAGACCTAGGTTGAAACTTGGTATGCATATGCCCTAGTAATTCATCTGCATCCCCATCTTTTGGCCTTGAATTTCTGCTTGAGTGACTTTTATTATCTTTTTTGCATGTATTAACAATGTTTAAGTTCTATAAACGCCTTTTGACCTCAGAGAATAAAAATCATTATAAATTCAAAATATAGTGTAAGTAAAAAAGAATTATTGTTTCTGATGGTGCCGGCAGGCGAGACATACTTTAGTGTTTTCTTGTTACTGATTTTATGATGTCTTGAAAATGGCTTAAAAAGAACATTTTGGGGGCTAAACTTTCTTATATCATTACGGACTTTTTTAAATAGCTGTAGCGAACTAAAATGTACACGGACATATTGTTTTCTTATCAAATATGGTTTTCCTAGTGTCTTAGTATTTCCAAAAAATAGGTTTGGGAAAAAACTTGATTAAAGAAAATAAAATTTTGAGTTATGGAATTTCTAAAATCTCGGGCTGATCTCGGGAAATAAATTTGATATTTTAATCGCTCGGCAAGCCTCGCCATTTAAATAATAAAATTTGTTTCCCTTGATGTTAGAAATTCCATAATCACCTCGATCGCGTTGTAGAAGCTACATATCTACTCCATCAAAATCCCTAGATGCCTAGCTATTAAACTTTTCAGGAAATTCATTTTCCACAATACTCCTACAAAGAGATTAACAGTCTGAAAAAAAGACCTAAGTTCATAGAGTCACTGAAGCATGAAAATGGAGTCAAGGTCACACGACATGGTGATTGCGTAGACCATTGCCATAACTGTCTGTATACAAAATATCTGATGCCTAGTTGTTATACTTTTCAAGAATTCCTTTTCGACAAAATTTTTTCTTTCGCTTCCATTGCAGCCAGTAAGTAATACCATTCTCGCTTTCCAAGACTTTTCGTCAAAGGCGAGACAAAAAAAAAAAAACAAAAAAAAACTGATGAACAACAGGTAAGATTCTTACTAAAGTAAGATTTGATCACTTTGCTTTAACAGCACACTATAGTTCAATACATGTATTATTAATAGTTACATGAATATTCATCAATATTTATTAGCTGTAGGTGACTTTACATTTTTAAATATAATTTATGAAAGAATATGGAGTAAATGAACATGAGACCAAAACACACATGTCAACTCCAACTGCAATTAATTTTTATGAGATGTAAGGCCATTTCGGAAAATTATTCAGCAGCACTAGAACCCAAACATAGGAATTCCACCATTTCAAAAGATGCTTTAAATGCTTATAAAACCAAACGAAATCAAAAAAGTTTAGCTTAGGGCAAAACTGCAATGGAGGGAGTTTAACCTTAAGTTTTAGAATTTAGGTAAATTTAGATAATGGTTGTAAACAAAGTGTACACTTGAGAAGTATGATCATGTACAGGTACACCATATCTAAACAAGAATATGTCCATAAGACATAATGCCCCATCTCGAAACATTTATTTTTTCTGCAATCAATATAAAGCATCACTAGGTGCACCTACCATACCAATATGGTTGCTATGGCACTTATTTGTAAGAAGGAATGGACTTTAACCATTCTACTATAAGTGGTCATTCATGCAGAAAATATAGGTCACAGTCAGCGTGCTTAGTATCACTAGGTGCACCTACCAAACCAATATAGGTGATGTGGCACATGTCAGTAAGTGGGAATGGACTTTAACCATTAATCTGTAAGAGTTCATCCATGCAGAAAATATACTAGGTCACATCCAGCTTCTGAAGTATGCATTGTGCTAAGCATCACTGGGTGCACCTACCATCCCAATATGGTTGCTATGGCACTTGTCAGTAAGTGGGAATGGACTTTAACCATTCTTCTATAAGTGGTCATCCATGCGGAAAATGTAGGTCAGTCAGAATCCAAAGCATACATTGTGCTAAGCATCACTAGGTGCACCTACCATACAAATATTGTTGATGTGGCATTTGTCAGTAAGTGGAAATTTGGAAATGTAAGATTTGGGACAGACAAACGGATGGAAGGACGAACGGACCCGAACACTATATGCCCCTTACTTTCGTAGATGGGGCATAAATATGAAGAGCATACATCTAAAACACGGGACTTGTTCTACCAACTCCACAAGGCATTAAAGACAAACTCTTGTAATAAATAATTTATGAAAGGATATGGAATAAATGAACACGAGACCATCAATCTAATTAAAATTACACGTTAGTTTGGATCTTTTTTTTGCTCTGGCGATCCACTAACATCTAACAACATCCCGTTCGGGGTCATCTCAGAATGACCTTTTCCTGAACTTTGACCAGCCAATAAAAAATGACCTCAATACCCTTGAAAAGTCCTTGAAAAACCCTTGAATTTTGTGTCCAAAACATAGTGGGAACCCTGACCATGGGCTGCATGTCATTGTGTCCAGAGCAATTGACTATCCATATTTGGCCTTAAAACGTACAGTATTTGACATGTTTCGGTTGATCATGCTGGCGTTGCTTTTTATTTAGATATGGTGTACTTGTACACGAGGTTACTTCTCAAGTGTACACTGTTTATGTTACTCTATTTTACTCACTAGGTTGGGCGGAGCTTAAATTTCTCAAATTTAAATTGTGGCGGTTGAGCCTACTTTGTCAAAGACAATTACGTCCCTTTGATGTGAATATGGACTGTTTATTTTAATTTTATAATGGTTTTATGTTTTGCAAATAAAAGTCATATAATGTATTTGTAACTAATTTATTATTTTGTGTTAAAATACTTTTATGTAATGACTTTCTCTACATTTTGATAAAGTTTTCAGTATGTTTAAATTTGGATTTGTGAATTATTTTCAGTTTCAATTATAGAACATCACCTTTTCAATTGCAATTCATTTATTTGTCAAATTCATCATTATTCAGTTCATCTTTGCTTTTACCACAAAAGCCAGGGTCTTTTCAGACCTGACCCAAGTTGTCAGCTTCTTCAAGCAGACAGACCATGCACAGTATATCACATATAGTCATGGATGTTTTTAGTTTAATTTCGTTCTAAATTAACGTTTTCTAAATTATTTCACGATTTCAATAATCTTAAAGTTTTAAACATGTCTAGTCTTTCTTGTAAATTGTCATCTATGTTCAATATTGTGCACAATAAATGTTTTACTTTATCGAATTATTCATTTCTGCCACATGCCACATGAAGGATTAGAGACTCAGGATCCAGTGATCGAACTCTTATAATTTCTTAACAGGCTTTGGAGTTATGTGCTGTTCATGCATATCAGAGATTCAAGATAAAAATGAAGTCTACTATACAAAATAGCAGAACAGCATATTCTCCAAATAACCCTCCTGTTACAATTTGGTGGCAGCGGTGGGATCCTGAGGCAAAACTTCTATTCCTTCATAGGACATTGATTTCAGTTAATTTTATGTGAAAATTATTGTATTTTAAAGTGATATATTATACATCACTGAAGATTTTGACAGAGTTCATATACGAACACTGATTTTATTTATATACATGTTCTTGTAATATCAATACAAATTGAGTTGACATGTTCTAAAATTGATTTATATTTTCAGTTCTTGATAAACAGAAACTGAATTTCATACAGAGTAAATGTATGTATTGAATATATTTTAGATAATGAGAGAAAATATCTAGAAGGAGGAATTGAATGATTTAGAATTATGGTTTCAATATGACTATATTGTCAATAGAACACTGCAATATTATATAGCTAGAGATAGAAATGTTAATCGGCAGGAGTTACATAATGATAAATTTCTATGTTATATCCTTTAGACCCGCAGAAAGGGCTGTCATTTTTCATTATATTATTTCAAGCTTTTTGCTTCATTGCTTAAGTTTATGTAGATATGATCTTGAATGCGGACATGATTGGTCCGGCACAATTTCATGAACGTGTTTAAATTGAGGCATTGTAAATAGCCTTTGTTCATGTTATTGCTTGGGGTCTGTTTAAAAGACTGGTCGAATTGAGATTGTTTTATTTCAATGTGAATATCTCATGGACACACACTGACACCACACATACATTTAGCAGTTTCATATACAATAGCTTCTCAGTAAACTGGGTGACGATTCAGTTGATCTGATAATCTTAATCTCTTGTACAATTTTTCAGAGCTTCATTTCAGTCCGGTGATGGTATAGTCTAATCAGACGAGTGGCATTTTGAATTGGACTGGCCAGCATTTCTTAAGAAGGAGGCATGCACTAGACTGAGAGATACAGAGACGGAATGTGTATTCAATACCAGGACATTTAGTGTATTTCAAGATATGGACACTTTCTGCATTCCTTTATTGTGAAACTTCATACTTCAGTTTTTATGGAGGGAGGAATGTGGCGGTTGAGCCTACTTTGTCAAAGACAATTACGTCCCTTTGATGTGAATATGGACTGTTTATTTCAATTTTATAATGTATTTGTAACTAATTTATTATTTTGTGTTAAAATACTTTTTATGTAATGACTTTCTCTACATTTTGATAAAGTTTTCAGTATATTTAAATTTGGATTTGTGAATTATTTTCAGTTTCAATTATAGAACATCACCTTTTCAATTGCAATTTATTTATTTGTCAAATTCATCATTATTCAGTTCATCTTGGTTTTTACCACAAAAGCCAGGGTCTTTTCAGACCTGACCCAAGTTGTCAGCTTCTTCAAGTAGACAGACCATGCACAGTATATCACATATAGTCATGGATGTTTTTAGTTTAATTTCGTTCTAAATTAACGTTTTCTAAATTATTTCACGATTTCAATAATCTTAAAGTTTTAAACATGTCTAGTCTTTCTTGTAAATTGTCATCTATGTTCAATATTGTGCACAATAAATGTTTTACTTTATCGAATTATTCATTTCTGCCACATGCCACATGAAGGATTAGAGACTCAGGATCCAGTGATCGAACTCTTATAATTTCTTAACAGGCTTTGGAGTTATGTGCTGTTCATGCATATCAGAGAATCAAGATAAAAATGAAGTCTACTATACAAAATAGCAGAACAGCATATTCTCCAAATAACCCTCCTGTTACAAAATTTAAACGGAGAATCGCGAAGTAATTGGCCCGTGACTTACCCGGTCAATTAAATACTAAACTCAAGCTAGCGAACAATAAGCCAGCGAACAATAACAAAAATCAAGCTAGCGAACAATAAGCTAGCGAACAATAAGAAAACGCGCGAAAATGGTAATATCTAAAAACCAAAAAATCGCAATATCGTACAATTTTCCTATACACATTTTTGCTCACCTGAACCGAAGGGTCATGCGAGCATTAATCTTTGTCGTCCGTCCGTCTGTTAACTTTTTCAAACTCTGACACTAAAAGTCCAGCATGGCGTGTTTTTTTTAGTGTATGATGTGGAATTTTGACTTTTTTAAGGAAAAATATAATCGTCGTGGCTAAAAATAGACCATAGGGGTAGGTAAATTGCATTTTTTGCAAATAACACAAAAACGGCCTCACATATCGAAATTCCCGCAAACAGGTAAAAGTGGTCAGCATGCCAAGATCTATCTACCCTGAAATGTTTGAAGATGACCCAAAAAGCCACGTAGGAATTAAGAACTGTGCTTTTTGGATTTTTTTCTTAATTTTCAACTTTATTAATTATTGTTAAAAATGTAATTGGGTCAATTTATTATAGAATTATTTCTCTTTGAAGGTAAAAGTGATTGTTTTGCTGGGTGTGGTTTACTACTGTAGTTAAAAAAAACTTTTCAATTAAATCTAAACACTGTGCATGACCAATGAATGTATAGTAAATATATAGATATTGTAGGTTAGTTGCAAAGGTAGAAAGTATATCCATATGCCAACAGTGATAAAAATCATATTTTTAAAGCTGTTGACATCAGAAAATCCAACATGGTCTATAGCTGGATTCGAACCCGTACTGGTTGTCATGTATGACAACACCGCCTGCACGGTGTCCAGCGCCCTAGACCACTAGACCACCTATACTTAAGGAAAAACGTATCAACGTACATGTATTTAAAACGTTTTAGTTACGTTTAATTCATTTTATTGTGGTAAAAGTTTGTTGAATGTTTGATTTAAATATATGTGTCCTAACCATTTATTGCAAATGTGTTTGAACAAATAAATATTAGGGTTTTCGTATCAATTAGATAGTGACTAGATAACACACATTGAAACAATGCAGAAAAATAACCAGTAGCAGCTAACCAAATGTTAAATAATAGAAACCAATAGCCACTTTTTCTTAAAGGTCAAATACTTGTTCGGCATCCTGTAAAGTAGAAATAAATCCCCAAAGCTCGGTCCAAACTTTGCCTTAGGGCTCATTCCACAGGAAGTACCAAAATGTAGGGTCAGAAGGACGAGGGTACCGAACTTTTACCAACAATGAAGAAAAAAGTAAAAATTTACCCAGCTAGTGATTAAAGAACTGGATAGTGCTAGGATAGTACTAGCATATCCCAAAAGTTCGGTCGAAACTTTGCCGTAGGGCTCATTCCATATGGGTACCAAGATGTAGGGTCAGACGGTCGAGGGTTCCCAACTTTGACCAACAATCCAGAAAAAAGAAAAAAATTACCCAGCAAGGGATTAAACGGCTGGATAGTGCTAGGATAGTACTAGCATATCCCAAAAGTTCGGTCCAAACTTTGCCGTAGGGCTCATTCCATAGGGGGTATCAAGATGTTGGGTCAGAGGGAGGAGGGTACCCAACTTTGACCAACAATCAAGAAAAAAGTAAAAATTTACCCAGCTAGGGATTAAAGGACTGAATAGTGCTAGGATAGTACTAGCATATCCCTAAAGCTCGGTCCAAACTTTGCCGTAGGGCTCATTCCATAGGGGTACCAAAATGTAGGGGCAGACGGACGAGGGTACCCAACTTTGACCAACAATCCAGAAAAAAGAAAACAATTACCCAGCAGGGGATTAAACGGCTGGATAGTGCTAGGATAGTACTAGCATATCCCAAAAGTTCGGTCCAAACTTTGCCGTAGGGCTCATTCCATAGGGGGTATCAAGATGTTGGGTCAGAGGGAGGAGGGTACCCAACTTTGACCAACAATCAAGAAAAAAGTAAAAATTTACCCAGCTAGGGATTAAAGGACTGAATAGTGCTAGGATAGTACTAGCATATCCCAAAAGCTCGGTCCAAACTTTGCCGTAGGGCTCATTCCATAGGGGTACCAAAATGTAAGGGCAGACGGACGAGGGTACCCAACTTTTACCAACAATCAAGAAAGGAGTGAAAATTTACCCAGCAAGGGATTAAAGGACTATATAGGGCTAGGATAGTACTAGCAAATCCTAAAAGTTCGGTCGAAACTTTCCCGCAGGGCTTATTCCATATGGGTACCAAAATGTTGGGGCAGACGGTCGAGGGTACCCAACTTTGACCAACAATCAAGAATGAAGTAAAAATTAACCCAGCTAGGGATTAAAGGACTGAATAGTGCTAGGATAGTACTAGCATATCCCAAAAGCTCGGTCCAAACTTTGCCGTAGGGCTCATTCCATTGTGGTACCAAAATGTAGGGGCAGACGGACGAGGGTACCCAAGTTTGACCAACTATCAAGAAAAAAGTAAAAATTTACCCAGCAGAGGATTAAAGGGCTAGATAGTGCTAGGATAGTACTAGCATATCCCAAAAGCTCGGTCCGAACTTTGCCGTAGGACTTATTCAATAGGGGTACCAAGATGTAGGGGCAGACGGACGAGGGTACCCAAGTTTGACCAACTATCAAGAAAAAAGTAAAAATTTACCCAGCAGGGGATTAAAGGGCTGGAAAGTGCTAGGAAAGTACTAGCATATTCCAAAAGTTCGGTCGAAACTTTGCCGTAGGGCTCATTCCATAGGGGTACTAAGATGTTGGGGCTGACGGACGAGGGTACCCAACTTTGACCGATAATCAAGAAAAAAGTAAAAATTTACCCAGATAGGGATTAAAGGACTGAATAGTGCTAGGATAGTACTAGCATATCCCAAAAGTTCGGTCCAAACTTTGCCGTAGGGCTCATTCCATAGGGGGTATCAAGATGTTGGGTCAGAGGGAGGAGGGTACCCAACTTTGACCAACAATCAAGAAAAAAGTAAAAATTTACCCAGCTAGGGATTAAAGGACTGAATAGTGCTAGGATAGTACTAGCATATCCCTAAAGCTCGGTCCAAACTTTGCCGTAGGGCTCATTCCATAGGGGTACCAAAATGTAGGGGCAGACGGACGAGGGTACCCAACTTTGACCAACAATCCAGAAAAAAGAAAAAAATTACCCAGCAGGGGATTAAACGGCTGGATAGTGCTAGGATAGTACTAGCATATCCCAAAAGTTCGGTCCAAACTTTGCCGTAGGGCTCATTCCATAGGGGGTATCAAGATGTTGGGTCAGAGGGAGGAGGGTACCCAACTTTGACCAACAATCAAGAAAAAAGTAAAAATTTACCCAGCTAGGGATTAAAGGACTGAATAGTGCTAGGATAGTACTAGCATATCCCAAAAGCTCGGTCCAAACTTTGCCGTAGGGCTCATTCCATAGGGGTACCAAAATGTAAGGGCAGACGGACGAGGGTACCCAACTTTTACCAACAATCAAGAAAGGAGTGAAAATTTACCCAGCAAGGGATTAAAGGACTATATAGGGCTAGGATAGTACTAGCAAATCCTAAAAGTTCGGTCGAAACTTTCCCGCAGGGCTTATTCCATATGGGTACCAAAATGTTGGAGCAGACGGTCGAGGGTACCCAACTTTGACCAACAATCAAGAATGAAGTAAAAATTAACCCAGCTAGGGATTAAAGGACTGGATAGTGCTAGGATAATACTAGCATATCCCCAGAGCTCGGTCCAAACTTTGCCGTAGGGGTCATTCCATAGGGGTACTAAGATGTAGGGGCAGACGGACGAGGGTACCCAACTTTGACCAACAATCAAGAAAAAAGTAAAAATTTACCCAGATAGGGATTAAAGGACTGAACAGTGCTATGATAGTACTAGCATATCCTTAAAACTCTCTCCAAACTTTGCCGCATGGCTCATTCCATAGGGGTACCAAAATGTAGGGGCAGACGGACGAGGGTACCCAAGTTTGACCAACTATAAAAAAAAAGTAAAAATTTACCCAGCAAGGGATTAAAGGACTAGATAGTGCTAGGATAGTGCTAGTAAATCCTAAAAGGTCGGTCCAAACTTTGCCGTAGGGCTCATTCCATAGGGGTACTAAGATGTAGGGGCAGACGGACGAGGGTACCCAACTTCGACCAACAATCAAGAAAAAAGTAAAAATTTACCCAGATAGGGATTAAAGGACTGAACCGTGCTATGATAGTACTAGCATATCCTTAAAACTCTCTCCAAACTTTGCCGCATGGCTCATTCCATAGGGGTACCAAAATGTAGGGGCAGACGGACGAGGGTACCCAAGTTTAACCAACTATAAAAAAAAAGTAAAAATTTACCCAGCTAGGGATTAAAAGACTAGATAGTGGTAGGATAGTACTAGCATATCCCAAAAGCTCGGTCCAAACTTTGCCGTAGGGCATATTCCATATGGGTACCAAAATGTTGGGGCAGACGCTCGAGGGTACCCAACTTTGACCAACAATCAAGAAAAAAGTAAAAATTTACCCAGCAGGGGATCAAAGGGCTAGATAGTGCTAGGATAGTACAAGCATATCCCAAAAGCTCGGTCCGAACTTTGCCGTAGAGAACATTCCATATTAGTACCAAAATCTAGGGGGAGACGGTCGAGGGTACCCAACTTTGACCAACAATCAAGAAACAAGTAAAAATTTACCCAGAAGGAGATTAAAGGGCTAGATAGTGCTAGGATAGTACTAGCATATCCCAAAAGCTCGGTCAAAACTTTGCCGTAGGGCTTATTCCATAGGGGTACCAAGATGTAGGGGCAGATGGACGAGGGTACCCAAGTTTGACCAACTATCAAGAAAAAAGTAAAAATTTACCCAGCAGGGGATTAAAGGTCTGGATAGTGCTAGGATAGTACTAGCATATCCCAAAAGCTCGGTCCAAGCTTTGCCGTAGGGCTCATTCCATATGGGTACCAAGATGTAGGGGCAGACGGTCGAGGGTACCCAACTTTGACCAACAATCAAGAAAAAATTAAAAATTAACCCAGCTAGGCATTAAAGGACTAGATAGTGCTAGGATAATACCAGCATATCCCAAAAGCTCAGTCCAAACTTTGCCGTAGGGCTCATTCCATATGGGTACCAAGATGTAGGGGCAGACGGTCGAGGGTACCCAACTTTGACCAACAATCAAGAATGAAGTAAAAATTTACCAAGCTAGGGATTAAAGGACTGAATAGTGCTAGGATAGTACTAGCATATCCCAAAAGCTCGGTCCAAACTTTGCCGTAGGGCTCATTCCATTGTGGTACCAAAATGTAGGGGCAGACGGACGAGGGTACCCAAGTTTGACCAACTATCAAGAAAAAAGTAAAAATTTACCCAGGAGAGGATTAAAGGGCTAGATAGTGCTAGGATAGTAATAGCATATCCCAAAAGCTCGGTCCGAACTTTGCCGTAGGACTTATTCAATAGGGGTACCAAGATGTAGGGGCAGACGGACGAGGGTACCCAAGTTTGACCAACTATCAAGAAAAAAGTAAAAATTTACCCAGCAGGGGATTAAAGGGCTGGAAAGTGCTAGGAAAGTACTAGCATATTCCAAAAGCTCGGTCCAAACTTTGCCGTAGGGCTCATTCCATAGGGGTACTAAGATGTTGGGGCTGACGGACGAGGGTACCCAACTTTGACCGATAATCAAGAAAAAAGTAAAAATTTACCCAGATAGGGATTAAAGGACTGAATAGTGCTTGGATAGTACTAGCATATCCCAAAAGCTCGGTCCAAACTTTGCCGTAGGGCTCATTCCATAGGGGTACTAAGATGTTGGGTCAGACGGTTGAGGGTACCCAACTTTGACCAACAATCGAGAAAAAAGTAAAAATTTACCCAGATAGGGATTAAAGGACTGAATAGTGCTAGGATAGTACTAGCATATCCTTAGAGCTCGGACCAAACTTTGCCGTCGGGCTCATTCCATATGGGTACCAAGATGTAGGGGCAGACGGACGAGGGTACTCAAGTTTGACCAACAATAAAGAAAAAAGTTAAAAAATTACTCAGCAGGGGATTAAACGGCTTGATAGTGCTAGGATAGTACTAGCAAATCCTAAAAGGTCGGTCCAAACTTTGCCGTAGGGCTCATTCCATAGGGGTACCAAAACGTAGGGGCAGACGGACGAAGGTACCCAAGTTTGATCAACTATCAAGAAAAAAGTAAATATTTACCCAGCAGGGGATTAAAGGGTTAGATAGTGCTAGGATAGTACTAGCATATCCCAAAAGCTCGGTCCAAACTTTGCCGTAGGGCTCATTCCATAGGGGGTATCAAGATGTTGGGTCAGAGGGAGGAGGGTACCCAACTTTGACCAACAATCAAGAAACAAGTAAAAACTTACCCAGCTAGGGATAAAAGGACTGGATAGTGCTAGGATAGGACTAGCATATCCCAAAAGCTCTCCCCAAACTTTGCCGTAGGGCTCATTCCATAGGGGTACTAAGATGTAGGGGCAAACGGACGAGGGTACTCAACTTTGACCAACAATCAAGAAAAAAGTAAAAATTTACCCAGATAGCGATTAAAGGACTGAATAGTGCTAGGATAGTACAAGCATATCCTTAAAGCTCGTTCCAAACTTTGCCGTAGGGCTCATTCCATAGGGGTACCAAGATGTAGGGGCAGACGGACGAGGGTACCCAAGTTTGACCAACTATCAAGAAAAAAGAAAAAAATTACCCAGCAGGGGATTAAACGGCTGGATAGTGCTAGGATAGTACTAGCATATCCCAAAAGTTTGGTCCAAACTTTGCCATAGGGCTCATTCCATAGGGGGTATCAAGATGTTGGGTCAGAGGGAGGAGGGTACCCAACTTTTACCAACAATCAAGAAAAAAGTAAAAATTTACCCAGCAGGGGATTAAAGGACTGGATAGTGCTAGGATAGTACTGGCATACCTTAAAAGCTCGGTCCAAACTTTGCCGTAGGGCTCATTCCATAGGGGTACTAAGATGTAGGGACAGACGGACGAGGGTACCCAACTTTGACCAACAATAAAGAAAAAAACTAAAAATTTACCCAGATAGGGATTAAAGGACTGAATAGTGCTAGGATAGTACTAGCATATCCCCAGAGCTCGGACCAAACTTTGCCGTCGGGCTCATTCCATATGGGTACCAAGATGTAGGGGCAGATGGTCGAGGGTACCCAACTTTGACCAACAATCAAGAATGAAGTAAAAATTTACCCAGCTAGGGATTAAAGGACTGGATAGTGCTAGGATAGTACTAGCATATCCCCAGAGCTCGGTCCAAACTTTGCCGTAGGGGTCATTCCATAGGGGTACCAAGATGTAGGGGCAGACGGTCGAGGGTACCCAACTTTGACCAACAATCAAGAATGAAGTTAAAATTTACCCAGCAAGGGATTAAAGGACTTGATAGTGCTAGGATAGTGCTAGTTAATCCTAAAAGGTCGGTCCAAACTTTGCCGTAGGGCTCATTCCATAGGGGTACAAAGATGTAGGGGCAGACGGACGAGGGTACCCAAGTTTGACCAACAATCAAGAAAAAAGTAAAAATTTACCCAGATAGGGATTAAAGGACTGAACAGTGCTATGATAGTACTAGCATATCCTTAAAACTCTCTCCAAACTTTGCCGCAGGGCTCATTCCATAGGGGTACCAAAATGTAGGGGCAGACGGTCGAGGGTACCCAACTTTGACCAACAATCAAGAAAAAAGTAAAAATTTACCCAGCAGGGGATTAAAGGGCTAGATAGTGCTAGGATAGTACAAGCATATCCCAAAAGCTCGGTCCGAACTTTTCCGTAGAGAACATTCCATATTGGTACCAAAATCTAGGGGGAGACGGTCGAAGGTACCCAACTTTGACCAACAATCAAGAAACGAGTAAACATTTACCCAGCTAGGGATTAAAAGACTAGATAGTGGTAGGATAGTATTAGCATATCCTAAAAGCTCGGTCCAAACTTTGCCCTAGGGCTCATTCCATAGTGGTACCAAAATGTAGGGGCAGACGGACGAGGGTACCCAAGTTTGACAAACTATCAAGAAAAAAGTAAAAATTTACCCAGCAGGGGATTAAAGGGCTAGATAGTGCTAAGATAGTACTAGCATATCCCAAAAGCTCGGTCAAAACTTTGCCGTAGGGCTTATTCCATAGGGGTACCAAGATGTAGGGGCAGATGGACGAGGGTACCCAAGTTTGACCAACTATCAAGAAAAAAGTAAAAATTTACTCAGCAGGGGATTAAAGGGCTAGATAGTGTTAGGATAGTAATAGCATATCCCAAATGCTCGGTTCAAACTTTGCCGTAGGGCTCATTCCATAGGGGTACTAAGATATAGGGGCTGACGGACGAGGGTACCCAAATTTGACCGATAATCAAGAAAAAAGTAAAAATTTACCCAGATAGGGATTAAAGGACTGAATAGTGCTTGGATAGTACTAGCATATCCTTAAAACTCGGTCGAAACTTTGCCGTAGGGCTCATTCCATAGGGGTACAAAGATGTAGGGGCAGAAGGACGAGGTTCCCAACTTTGACCAACAATCAAGAAAAAAGTAAAAATTTACCCAGCAGGGGATTAAAGGGCTGGATAGTGCTAGGATAGTACTAGCATATCCCAAAAGCTCGGTTCAAACTTTGCCGTAGGGCTCATTCCATAGGGGTACTAAGATATAGGGGCTGACGGACGAGGGTACCCAACTTTGACCGATAATCAAGAAAAAAGTAAAAATTTACCCAGATAGGGATTAAAGGACTGAATAGTGCTTGGATAGTACTAGCATATCCTTAAAACTCGGTCCAAGCTTTGCCGTAGGGCTCATTCCATATGGGTACCAAGATGTAGGGGCAGACGGTCGAGGGTACCCAATTTTGACCAACAATCAAGAAAAAATTAAAAATTAAACCAGCTAGGCATTAAAGGACTAGATAGTGCTAGGATAATACCAGCATATCCCAAAAGCTCAGTCCAAACTTTGCCGAAAAAAAAATTTACCCAGCTAGGGATTAAAGGACTGAATAGTGCTAGGATAGTACTAGCATATCCCTAAAGCTCGGTCCAAACTTTGCCGTAGGGCTCATTCCATAGGGGTACCAAAATGTAGGGGCAGACGGACGAGGGTACCCAACTTTGACCAACAATCCAGAAAAAAGAAAAAAATTACCCAGCAGGGGATTAAACGGCTGGATAGTGCTAGGATAGTACTAGCATATCCCAAAAGCTCTCCCCAAACTTTGCCGTAGGGCTCATTCCATAGGGGTACTAAGATGTAGGGGCAGACGGACGAGGGTACTCAACTTTGACCAACAATCAAGAAAAAAGTAAAAAATTACCCAGATAGGGATTAAAGGACTGAATAGTGCTAGGATAGTACAAGCATATCCTTAAAGCTCGTTCCAAACTTTGCCGTAGGGCTCATTCCATAGGGGTACCAAGATGTAGGGGCAGACGGACGAGGGTACCCAAGTTTGACCAACTATCAAGAAAAAAGAAAAAAATTACCCAGCAGGGGATTAAACGGCTTGATAGTGCTAGGATAGTACTAGCATATCCCAAAAGTTCGGTCCAAACTTTGCCATAGGGCTCATTCCATAGGGGGTATCAAGATGTTGGGTCAGAGGGAGGAGGGTACCCAAATTTTACCAACAATCAAGAAAAAAGTAAAAATTTACCCAGCAGGGGATTAAAGGACTGGATAGTGCTAGGATAGTACTGGCATACCTTAAACGCTCGGTCCAAACTTTGCCGTAGGGCTCATTCCATAGGGGTACTAAGATGTAGGGACAGACGGACGAGGGTACCCAACTTTGACCAACAATAAAGAAAAAAGTAAAAATTTACCCAGAGAGGGATTAAAGGACTGAATAGTGCTAGGATAGTACTAGCATATCCCCAGAGCTCGGACCAAACTTTGCCGTCGGGCTCATTCCATATGGGTACCAAGATGTAGGGGCAGACGGACGAGGGTACTCAAGTTTGACCAACTATCAAGAAAAAAGTAAAAAATTACCCAGCAGGGGACTAAACGGCTTGATAGTGCTAGGATAGTACTAGCAAATCCTAAAAGGTCGGTCCAAACTTTGCCGTAGGGCTCATTCCATAGGGGTACCAAAACGTAGGGGCAGACGGACGAAGGTACCCAAGTTTGATCAACTATCAAGAAAAAAGTAAATATTTACCCAGCAGGGGATTAGAGGGTTAGATAGTGCTAGGATAGTACTAGCATATCCCAAAAGCTCGGTCCAAACTTTGCCGTAGGGCTTATTCCATATGGGTACGAAGATGTAGGGGCAGACGGTCGAGGGTACCCAAATTTGACCAACAATCAAGAAACAAGTAAAAACTTACCCAGCTAGGGATTAAAGGACTGGATAGTGCTAGGATAGGACTAGCATATCCCAAAAGCTCTCCCCAAACTTTGCCGTAGGGCTCATTCCATAGGGGTACTAAGATGTAGGGGCAGACGGACGAGGGTACTCAACTTTGATCAACAATCTAGAAAAAAGGAAAAATTTGCCCAGATAGGGATTAAAGGACTGAATAGTGCTAGGATAGTACAAGCATATCCTTAAAGCTCGTTCCAAACTTTGCCGTAGGGCTCATTCCATAGGGGTACCAAGATGTAGGGGCAGACGGACGAGGGTACCCAAGTTTGACCAACTATCAAGAAAAAAGAAAAAAATCACCCAGCAGGGGATTAAACGGCTGGATAGTGCTAGGATAGTACTAGCATATCCCAAAAGTTCGGTCCAAACTTTGCCATAGGGCTCATTCCATAGGGGGTATCAAGATGTTGGGTCAGAGGGAGGAGAGTACCCAACTTTTACCAACAATCAAGAAAAAAGTAAAAATTTACCCAGCAGGGGATTAAAGGACTGGATAGTGCTAGGATAGTACTGGCATACCTTAAAAGCTCGGTCCAAACTTTGCCGTAGGGCTCATTCCATATGGGTACTAAGATGTAGGGACAGACGGACGAGGGTACCCAACTTTGACCAACAATAAAGAAAAAAGTAAAAATTTACCCAGATAGGGATTAAAGGACTGAATAGTGCTAGGATAGTACTAGCATATCCTTAAAGCTCGGTCCAAACTTTGCCGTAGGGCTCATTACATAGGGGTACCAAGATGTAGGGGCAGACGGACGAGGGTACCCAAGTTTGACCAACTATCAAGAAAAAAGTAAAAATTTACCCAGCAGGGGATTAAAGGGCTAGATAGTGCTAGGATAGTACAAGCATATCTTAAAAGCTCGGTCCGAACTTTGCCGTAGAGAATATTTAATATTGGTACCAAAATCTAGGGGCAGACGGTCGAGGGTACCCAACTTTGACCAACAATCAAGAAACAAGTAAAAATTTACCCAGCTAGGGATTAAAAGACTAGATAGTGGTAGGATAGTACTAGCATATCCCAAAAGCTCGGTCCAAACTTTGCCGTAGGGCTCATTCCATTGTGGTACCAAAATGTAGGGGCAGACGGACGAGGGTACCCAAGTTTGACCAACTATCAAGAAAAAAGTAAAAATTTACCCAGCAGGGGATTAAAGGGCTAGATAGTGCTAGGATAGTACTAGCATATCCCAAAAGCTCGGTCCGAACTTTGCCGTAGGGCTTATTCAATAGGGGTACCAAGATGTAGGGGCAGACGGACGAGGGTACCCAAGTTTGACCAACTATCAAGAAAGTAAAAATTTACCCAGCAGGGGATTAAAGGGCTGGAAAGTGCTAGGAAAGTACTAGCATATTCCAAAAGCTCGGTCCAAACTTTGCCGTAGGGCTCATTCCATAGGGGTACTAAGATGTTGGGGCTGACGGACGAGGGTACCCAACTTTGACCGATAATCAAGAAAAAAGTAAAAATTTACCCATATAGGGATTAAAGGACTGAATATTGCTTGGATAGTACTAGCATATCCCAAAAGCTCGGTCCAAACTTTGCCGTAGGGCTCATTCCATAGGGGTACTAAGATGTTGGGTCAGACGGTTGAGGGTACCCAACTTTGACCAACAATCAAGAAAAAAGTAAAAATTTACCCAGATAGGGATTAAAGGACTGAATAGTGCTAGGATAGTACTAGCATATCCCAAAAGCTCGGTCCAAACTTTGCCGTAGGACTTATTCAATAGGGGTACCAAGATATAGGGGCAGACGGACGAGGGTACCCAAGTTTGACCAACTATCAAGAAAAAAGTAAAAATTTACCCAGCAGGGGATTAAAGGGCTGGAAAGTGCTAGGAAAGTACTAGCATATTCCAAAAGCTCGGTCCAAACTTTGCCGTAGGGCTCATTCCATAGGGGTACTAAGATGTCGGGGCTGACGGACGAGGGTACCCAACTTTGACCGATAATCAAGAAAAAAGTAAAAATTTACCCAGATAGGGATTAAAGGACTGAATAGTGCTAGGATAGTACTAGCATATCCCTAAAGTTCGGTCCAAACTTTGCCGTAGGGCTCATTCCATAGGGGGTATCAAGATGTTGGGTCAGAGGGAGGAGGGTACCCAACTATGACCAACAATCAAGAAACAAGTAAAAATTTACCCAGCTAGGGATTAAAGGACTGAATAGTGCTAGGATAGTACTAGCATATCCCTAAAGCTCGGTCCAAACTTTGCCGTAGGGCTCATTCCATAGGGGTACCAAAATGTAGGGGCAGACGGACGAGGGTACCCAACTTTGACCAACAATCCAGAAAAAAGAAAAAAATTACCCAGCAGGGGATTAAACGGCTGGATAGTGCTAGGATAGTACTAGCATATCCCAAAAGTTCGGTCCAAACTTTGCCGTAGGGCTCATTCCATAGGGGGTATCAAGATGTTGGGTCAGAGGGAGGAGGGTACCCAACTTTGACCAACAATCAAGAAAAAAGTAAAAATTTACCCAGCTAGGGATTAAAGGACTGAATAGTGCTAGGATAGTACTAGCATATCCCAAAAGCTCGGTCCAAACTTTGCCGTAGGGCTCATTCCATAGGGGTACCAAAATGTAAGGGCAGACGGACGAGGGTACCCAACTTTTACCAACAATCAAGAAAGGAGTGAAAATTTACCCAGCAAGGGATTAAAGGACTATATAGGGCTAGGATAGTACTAGCAAATCCTAAAAGTTCGGTCGAAACTTTCCCGCAGGGCTTATTCCATATGGGTACCAAAATGTTGGAGCAGACGGTCGAGGGTACCCAACTTTGACCAACAATCAAGAATGAAGTAAAAATTAACCCAGCTAGGGATTAAAGGACTGGATAGTGCTAGGATAATACTAGCATATCCCCAGAGCTCGGTCCAAACTTTGCCGTAGGGCTCATTCCATAGGGGTACTAAGATGTAGGGGCAGACGGACGAGGGTACCCAAGTTTGACCAACTATCAAGAAAAAAGTAAAAATTTACCCAGCAGGGGATTAAAGGGCTGGAAAGTGCTAGGAAAGTACTAGCATATTCCAAAAGCTCGGTCCAAACTTTGCCGTAGGGCTCATTCCATAGGGGTACTAAGATGTTGGGGCTGACGGACGAGGGTACCCAACTTTGACCGATAATCAAGAAAAAAGTAAAAATTTACCCAGATAGGGATTAAAGGACTGAATAGTGCTTGGATAGTACTAGCATATCCCAAAAGCTCGGTCCAAACTTTGCCGTAGGGCTCATTCCATAGGGGTACTAAGATGTTGGGTCAGACGGTTGAGGGTACCCAACTTTGACCAACAATCGAGAAAAAAGTAAAAATTTACCCAGATAGGGATTAAAGGACTGAATAGTGCTAGGATAGTACTAGCATATCCTTAGAGCTCGGACCAAACTTTGCCGTCGGGCTCATTCCATATGGGTACCAAGATGTAGGGGCAGATGGACGAGGGTACTCAAGTTTGACCAACTATCAAGAAAAAAGTAAAAAATTACCCAGCAGGGGATTAAACGGCTTGATAGTGCTAGGATAGTACTAGCAAATCCTAAAAGGTCGGTCCAAACTTTGCCGTAGGGCTCATTCCATAGGGGTACCAAAACGTAGGGGCAGACGGACGAAGGTACCCAAGTTTGATCAACTATCAAGAAAAAAGTAAATATTTACCCAGCAGGGGATTAAAGGGTTAGATAGTGCTAGGATAGTACTAGCATATCCCAAAAGCTCGGTCCAAACTTTGCCGTAGGGCTCATTCCATAGGGGGTATCAAGATGTTGGGTCAGAGGGAGGAGGGTACCCAACTTTGACCAACAATCAAGAAACAAGTAAAAACTTACCCAGCTAGGGATAAAAGGACTGGATAGTGCTAGGATAGGACTAGCATATCCCAAAAGCTCTCCCCAAACTTTGCCGTAGGGCTCATTCCATAGGGGTACTAAGATGTAGGGGCAAACGGACGAGGGTACTCAACTTTGACCAACAATCAAGAAAAAAGTAAAAATTTACCCAGATAGCGATTAAAGGACTGAATAGTGCTAGGATAGTACAAGCATATCCTTAAAGCTCGTTCCAAACTTTGCCGTAGGGCTCATTCCATAGGGGTACCAAGATGTAGGGGCAGACGGACGAGGGTACCCAAGTTTGACCAACTATCAAGAAAAAAGAAAAAAATTACCCAGCAGGGGATTAAACGGCTGGATAGTGCTAGGAAAGTACTAGCATATCCCAAAAGTTTGGTCCAAACTTTGCCATAGGGCTCATTCCATAGGGGGTATCAAGATGTTGGGTCAGAGGGAGGAGGGTACCCAACTTTGACCAACAATCAAGAAAAAAGTAAAAATTTACCCAGCTAGGGATTAAAGGACTGAATAGTGCTAGGATAGTACTAGCATATCCCAAAAGCTCGGTCCAAACTTTGCCGTAGGGCTCATTCCATAGGGGTACCAAAATGTAAGGGCAGACGGACGAGGGTACCCAACTTTTACCAACAATCAAGAAAGGAGTGAAAATTTACCCAGCAAGGGATTAAAGGACTATATAGGGCTAGGATAGTACTAGCAAATCCTAAAAGTTCGGTCGAAACTTTCCCGCAGGGCTTATTCCATATGGGTACCAAAATGTTGGAGCAGACGGTCGAGGGTACCCAACTTTGACCAACAATCAAGAATGAAGTAAAAATTAACCCAGCTAGGGATTAAAGGACTGGATAGTGCTAGGATAATACTAGCATATCCCCAGAGCTCGGTCCAAACTTTGCCGTAGGGCTCATTCCATAGGGGTACTAAGATGTAGGGGCAGACGGACGAGGGTACCCAACTTTGACCAACAATCAAGAAAAAAGTAAAAATTTACCCAGATAGGGATTAAAGGACTGAACAGTGCTATGATAGTACTAGCATATCCTTAAAACTCTCTCCAAACTTTGCCGCATGGCTCATTCCATAGGGGTACCAAAATGTAGGGGCAGACGGACGAGGGTACCCAAGTTTGACCAACTATAAAAAAAAAGTAAAAATTTACCCAGCAAGGGATTAAAGGACTAGATAGTGCTAGGATAGTGCTAGTAAATCCTAAAAGGTCGGTCCAAACTTTGCCGTAGGGCTCATTCCATAGGGGTACTAAGATGTAGGGGCAGACGGACGAGGATACCCAACTTCGACCAACAATCAAGAAAAAAGTAAAAATTTACCCAGCAGGGGATTAAAGGACTGGATAGTGCTAGGATAGTACTGGCATACCTTAAACGCTCGGTCCAAACTTTGCCGTAGGGCTCATTCCATAGGGGTACTAAGATGTAGGGACAGACGGACGAGGGTACCCAACTTTGACCAACAATAAAGAAAAAAGTAAAAATTTACCCAGATAGGGATTAAAGGACTGAATAGTGCTAGGATAGTACTAGCATATCCCCAGAGCTCGGACCAAACTTTGCCGTCGGGCTCATTCCATATGGGTACCAAGATGTAGGGGCAGACGGACGAGGGTACTCAAGTTTGACCAACTATCAAGAAAAAAGTAAAAAATTACCCAGCAGGG